>VXBL01004900.1:411809-457205 GCA_013400195.1 Aramus guarauna
TGTCCACCAGCACTCCCAGGTCCTTCTCCACAGTGCTGCTTACTATGAACTGTTCGTTGAGCCCCAGTTGGTAATCTCAGTCAAGAAAGAAGCACAGAGCACTTGCATCACATACATGAACAGCAAACTCCAGAATAGGAACAAAAACATGAAAGGCTGAAAAGCAAAGCAAGCAGCATCACGACTCACAAGTTACAGAATGAACTAATGTATTTACATAAGTAGAGATTAAGGGAAGCATTGATTTGATAGTAATGGAGAGAGAAAGCTATCAAAGCGTTTGAAAGAGAGTATTTAATCCCTTTCTCTCCCTAGTCTTCCCTATGAAAGTCAAGTGTGAACAGCTGGCTGCCATTATTAATACCAGCCAAAGAGTCACAGTCCAATTTTATTAACAGCTTGGTTAAGTGAATTTCCAAGATTAGCAGGATGTGATTAACTTCATCTTAAGATATTTTAGCCTTTAAGTAATTTCAGAGCCATTGGAGGTTATCTTCCAAAATACACTAAGCCACGGCAAGATACCAGAAGTCTGGAAAATGGTAAATGCAATCCAAGCTTAAAAAACAAGCAATGCAAAAAGACTCAGAAGACTTCAGTTTGAGGTAGGGAATGGGGAAAAAGTGGTGGAAGAGAGAACTGGAAATACGAACCAAACAACTAGAAAGCAAATGTAAAAAAAGATCAGATTTTTCAAGAATAAACCAATGCGAATGTCATATTTCTGTTGGAATTAAAATAAATCTCTTGGCATTTTATGGTGTAATATGCTTGCAAGCATGCTGGGGAAATGGGATATTGATAAAGTATGAATGGATACAGAGCAATAAATACTCTTTGGGTGTAGTTAAACGATGGTTCACTGCTGTAAATGGAAGTGCTAGTGAAGCAGGGCTCCACCCGGGTCTAGGCTTTACTCCAGGTCTAGTTAATATTTTAGTCAGGTGAGCTGGATAGAGAATAGGCTCAGACACAGAAAGCACGAAGCTGAGACTGAGTTCTCAACCCACTTTCCCCGTCTTCTAGAGCTATAAATTACAAGACCTGTGAAGCATTTCTCCCATCCTACTCACTACTTTAAAGGCAACAGCTGTACAGTATATCCAGCTTTGGACACTGCATTTCAAGAAAGATGTAGATTCAGATGGAGAACAGGAGACAACAAGCATGCTCAGAAATCAAGAGACATGACCCATGAGAAAACACTTTAGAAAGGAGAAATTGTCTTTCAATGCATAAAAGTTTACAAAGAGGAAGAGAATTAAATGAACAGATTATTATCATAAATGATTATGTGGTTAAAAAGACGACAGGTTTGGATTAGATGTCAGAAAAGGCTTTAATGCCCAGGACGGCCAATCACTGGAAAAGACTACTTCGACCACAGGCTTTCCTTCAGGGAAAGTTATACAAACATCTACTAGGGACGGCGTCAGAGCAGCTGACACTGCCCCAGGACTCAGCAACAGTTTAAATGGCCTCCCCAGGTCCTTTCCACACCATTTTTTGGTACGTTTTCTGAATTCCATACCAAATGAATTCGCAGCATGAGGTATTAGTATTACCTCAAACATAAGTTTGTAAACTCTCATGCATTTGCCAAGATAAAGGATGATTTTTAAAATACTTTGAGAGAAAGAAAGGATGATTAGAGGACTTTTTTATTATAAAGTCAAGTATTTGCAAGACTTAAGGTTTTCCAGCTTCTTGTGTTTTCTATGATGAGTATAGGGGTAGAATACTAATTAAAGTAATAATACAGCAAAATTAAAGACATTGCAGTGAGAATGACATGAATGGATCTTGAAGTAATAAAAATAACAATAAAAATAACAGAAAACATTTACAATTTTCAAAACAGTGTGTATAGACTCACAGCATTGACTATCTGAAAAGGAAAACATTCATTATTAGCTGGCAAGCCCTTCTCTAAGCACCACAGAAGAAAATCTCAACCACAGAGCTGTAAGGTAAGTGAAAACAATGATTTGAAAAACACATCCGCTAGTTCATGGCTGTTTGCCGTAGAGAACAGCATCACAAGTAGCTGCACACTCAATGCCATACTGACGCTAAGCAGATAGTAGATACATATAAATAAAATAAATCTCAGTGTACCAACCTGTGCTATATTTTTGTTGAGAAGATATACTCCATATTCAAACTGAAGCTTCTCCCCTCCTTTTGGATACAAAGGAAATCTATTGGGAAAGAAAAAAGGAAAAAAGGCATTTAAAGTGAAATTATTCAGATATTTAAGTAAACTTGAAAAAGTCACAGACTCCTTTTCTGAGAAGGTGAGGATTTAAAAAGCCTCCCTTGGTGACTTCTCACAGGAACCCCCTCCACAGGACGTACTTAGGAACCCTCTGCAACGCCCGTCAATCAGCCTGTAAAAAACTGATGTCAAAATTCAGCTAATGAATTACATTTTCTAAAGCATTTTAGGTTTTTAAAAGATGCTTTATGACACTCCCCAGTGCTGCAACATTCCTCTCACCAAGCGAAGCATGTTTTAAGAAGCGTGCAGCATAACCACACATCCCATATTATCCCTTTGTATTCACTTATTCGCCTTTTGGTTAGCTCATTTCCAAATGGAAATAATCTTTTAAGAAAGGTGTTCTCTCTTGATTGTTACTTTGGGATTGAAAGAGGACAAATGTCTTCACACACAGAAGACACCATCACACCAGAACAACGCTCAGGGAATATAAGTGATTCCTTTCAATAAGCTTCACACACACACCAAAGGCTCAAGTCAGAGCACCAGGATCACTAGAGCCCTTGCAAATATTATATTAGTAATGTTTATTTCTCTTTTTTAATAAAGCATTTTTCACAATTTTAAATATCTAGATGTAGCAAATAGCTTATAAAAAAATAGCACAGCTTATTTTTGTCTTAACTGCTGCGTGAGATCAGCGAACTAAAACTTTAGTCCCTAAACTACCAAAACTGTTGGACAGTCTGCATTAAAGAATATAATTTTATGTGTATGCTCTATGAATCTTTGCTTAAGTGAAGCAGTTCTCAAACAGTTTTAATATTTCTACACTGCATTTCTTAGGATTGTCTTTTGACTCTTCCTTACCACCAGAGGTTATGAGGTCACCGTGGTCAATACAGTAATCTTAGTACAATCTAAAATTTATGTTCATGGGAACTACACCACGAAATGAGATTTTGCCTTTTCAAGAACCGTATGTTCTGTAGCTCCTAATCAAGATGCTGAGCGTATTATCTGCACAAAACCCACATTACATCAGAAACCAAAGTCTCTCTCAAATATAAGATAACAAATACAGGAGATCAATATCTACTAGAAACAACACACATTCTAGAGGGGTGATTACGCAAAGTGTATTTTATCATCAATCAGCCCCGCAGTAGAGTGCATTTGCAACTTTTAAGGAGAATTATATAGCGCCATTAAAGCTAAAGGTTAACAGGTCATGATCACAGCAGATCAAATATTAAGACATCAGCTTCAAGTTTTATGCTACTTTCAAACTCACTAGGTCACTTCAAGTTGAGGAATATAAAAATCACCATGAATAGTATATATCTAGCTCACCTTGCTTAATAGATCTATAAATCCAACTCGGTCCCTGTGCAAGAAAATATAACCTTTCAAAATGAACACATGCTACAAAAATTCCACACCACATTACCCTAAGTGTAAAATACAATCAAAAGGAATTCGTTTCAATATCCATAATTACACTACCCAAATAGAGGATTTAGATTTAAAGGTTACCTTTACAATTAACAGTATAAAACTAACTCAAGCTTGACAATGAAAGCACCATTAGAAACACAAGCCATGTTTCACAAGAAGATAGTATTTTGTTAAGTCACTAGTAATGGGAACCATGTATTCTCTTCTTAGAGACAGAGCTCTTTGATACATGCAGCATAGAAAAGAGGATAAAAAGTGTTTTACAGTGCTCGCTACCATCTCACACACACAGTTTATTTTAAGTGGTAAAGATTAAGCTTTTCTCTTTATCATGTTGGTCCTGCTTCTTTGCTAATATTCACATTTCTGTCCTCTAACTTCCACTAATTAATCTTGAAAGATTGGAAACTACATACATCCTCGTGTCAGCTTTCATAACATAAGAATTCACATGAAAGTCTTGAAAAATGTCAGTAGATATCTTCATATATGTACATTTTTGACTCAGAGAAAAAATATTACCAACTTTGATGTCTCTTTCTTTGTGTGTTATCTCGTTTGCCCATTAAGCCTGCTCTCAAGCAATAAACTCAAGAGAGAGGAACCATGACATTTTATATAGTGTTTCATTGAGTATAATTGAATGCAACTTTAACTGTTGGTTCCCTATGTGAAATTCTTCATGCCTGCTTCTTAGAAAAGCATGACTGTAAGCTCCATCTCTCACTTTCACCTCCTGCAAAAAGTTAAGTCTGCTGTGTAAGGTTTTAGCTATACTTCCTCAAAAAATACATTTGAAAACTACTATTTTAGTATTTTTATAATCACAAAGCACTCAAAATGCAAAATGGCATCTGCCTGCTCTTTCTACTCCAACACATAACCTTCCTTGTTTCCATTCCTGCTGATGTGTTTGGGAAAAAAAAATCATTAAGCTCCTTTAAAGCAGAACACAGATACTTACTCTAAGATGACAAATTCAAAGGAATAAGTGTGATAAGTTTAGTGGAAAGAAGGAAAAAAAACCCAAGCTACAAGGTGTCTGTTGTGTAATCACCAGACGAGATCATCTGAGACAAGTTATCAAGTAGTAGGAAACTTGTTCCGAGCACACTCAGAAATTGAGCTCTGGTCCTCCTCAGAGCAGTATGCTCACACGCTGTACGGAATCTATACGCTTGCCATGCTAGCAGGCACTAATTATGAACAAATCAGCTTCTGCTCTGCAAGGTTCAAAGCGTGCACTTGGAAAAATATGATGATATTTATCTTATGACAATGAAATATTACTTCTCAAGAGTGTGTAGACTTCTTAAAACACTGCCCTAATACACCATGAGTTTATCATAGATACTCTATTTCTATATATAAAGAGCACACTGCTCAGCTGGCATACAGCAGTAATAATTTTAACAGCGACTCATAAAGATGATCTTAGTTCAAAGAACATTGACTTGATGCAGGAAAATACCAGAACATGTAATAACTTATAACCGGTTAACACCATTTGAATTTGTTCCTGCACCTCATGTTTCCACTGTACTCAACGCTATTCTTGGTCCACTGAAGACTTCTGACATGTCAGTAATGGTAAGAGCCTGTGATGGGGAAAAGCACAAGGACTTCACGCTTACATCCCAGGACATGGTTGGCTTTCTGGGCTGCATCACCAGCAGCGTGACCAGCAGGTCGAGGGAGGGGATTCTGCCCCTCTACTCCACTCTGCTGAGACCCCACATGGAGTACTACATCCAGCTCTGCGGTCTCCTGGACAAGGACATGGAGCTGTTGGAGTGAGTCCAGAGGAGGCCACGGAGATGATGGGAGGGCTGGAGCACCTCTGCTCTGGAGACAGGCTGAGAGAGTTGGGGTGGTTCAGCCTGGAGCAGAGAAGGCTGCGGGGAGACCTTCGAGCCCCTTCCAGTCCCTGCAGGGGCTCCAGGAAAGCTGGAGAGGGGCTGGTGCCAAGGGCAGGGAGGGACAGGCCAAGGGGAATGGCCTGAAGCTGCAGGAGGGGAGATGGAGATGGGCTGTGAGGCAGCAATCCTTCCCTGTGAGGGTGCTGAGGCCCTGGCACAGGGTGCCCTGAGAAGCTGTGGCTGCCCCTGGCTCCCTGGCAGTGTTGAAGGCCAGGTTGGATGGGGCTTTGGGCAACCTGGGCTAGTGGAGGGTGTCCCTGCCCGTGGCAGGGGGCTGGGACTAGGTCCCTTCCAAGCCAAGCCAGTCTGTGATTCTATGACTAGCGATAAAGGGAATAACAAGCTGGCAGGCATGTGGAAAGGCAGCTTTAGGACCTATGACCATTGTGCCAAAGATGCTGAAATTAAATGAGCCCCACTCTGAATTCAGAAGGTGGAGAACACAGTGTAAGTGATCCAAACTGCACACAAGACTGATTTTAACCAGATGGTCAATATGTGCCTTTAAGATCTAAGATAACATAAAGAGGATTCTCAATTTTAAAAGCTTTGGAAGTTTTATGTTTTGCTTATTTAATCCTGAAGGACTGTGACAAATGCAAAGTTTTTATTAATTTCTTTGAGTCATGTGTTCTGTTTTATAGGACTCACTGGGATACAAGTCAGATGACCAGTGCTACCCAGCTGTACCACACTGCAGGAACAGAGGAAAATCCATAATAAATTGCAAAACATACACATGCATTACATTTTTAGACGCATAGCTCACCCTCCCCTTTCATGGCATGTTGCTTTGGACAAAAGTTGTATTCTTCTACTTGTGATACCACAATGACAGAACAGTTTCTTCCATAGTGAACCAGGAAACGATCATGCTAACAGCCTCAAAGCTTATACTAACAGTAATACATTCAAGACCCAAGTTTTCCCAGTCTCACAAGAAGAGGTTTTCATTGCCCTTTCTCAGGGGCAACAGTAAAAAAAAAAGATATTAAAAAGAATAGAAACAGTTACAAGGCATTTCTAATCACCTCTGAATAATTTTGTTGCAGCAGAGCTTAGAATAGAGATGGAAGTCATCCACCTCACCTCTCTCCCATCTCTCCTGCTTGGGGTTCCCAGGAATAAGCATCTCCTCTCTACCTGCAATCTTAATTCCAACAAGTCAACATCAACTGCCTTATTCCAACCTTTATTTCAACCTATCCCCTATTAATTACTGCCACGCTTCCCAAGTGGACATCATCTGCTAGATAAGGAACTCTTCAGCTTAAACCTGGTCCAAGAAAAACCTGATTTGGAAGGGAGCACATCACTAACAGCTAGTAAAGAATCTCTCCTCTTCCATCAAAGGCACCTCAAGTTCAAATCAGATACCATTCTTAGCACCGAAATAGTGTGTTTAACACAACTGGACGCCACTAACCACAAGCAGTTCTAAGAAGAAAGAACTGTTGGGTTTTTGAAGTATATAAGGCAACTTAGTTACAGTCTATTTACACATAGGAGGTTTTGCTGATAGGCAATGAGTAAGCAAACAAGTATGAGCAGGTCAAGGCTTAAAGTACTGCTGATCTACAGAACCAAATATATCTACTTGTAAGAAACTCAAGCAAGACTAACAAATCAAAGCCTGCACTCAAGTGAATACAAATTAGTGCAAGCCTAAGAGGAAGAATCTCTAATTTTCTTGTAAACTGCTCGGGCAAACAGGGGTGAAAAAGGAAGAAAGCCCAGCTAAAAGGAGTGGTTAAGTGAAGTGTCAACATTGGTGTTATTTTACACTGTAGACTCTATGTGAAAGTTTCTAGGGTACTAACCCTCATTTAATCCTCCCAAAAGAGTTGTGAAAAGGAGAAAGCGAGGCAAAGGTTACGTGCTTTGTTCACGATTACTCTGATGGGGAAAAGTAACTCCAAGTGAGCCTTTTAAATAAAAAACAGGGCTGAAAGTCCACCTCTTCTCCAAGTTCAAACAACAGAACCAGCACCCTACCATGAACAATGGGATTGTTCTACGTCTTGCAGCAATTCACAAATGCTCAGTTGTAAAATAGTCAGTTTGAACCCTTGCATTAGAAATACCATTCTGATAGGTACCAAGCTTACATGCACCCAACTACACCATCAACAGGACTCTTAGGAAGCTGTTACTGTGGAGTTAAGTCTTTAATGAGATTATTTTCCTACCACGGTATTTAGTCAAGTCGAACACATCTCAGACATAACAAACACACATACCTCTAAAACTGAGAAGTATAATCTTACTATAGTAAATCTGGTTTAAGAGTCTTTCTAGAAAGAAAAGAAACTCAATACATACATGTCCAGTCAATATGGAAAACTAATGGTGGCTGGTTGTCATCATTTCCACTCCAGCTGAATCATGAAGATGCAGTGTTAAACTAAGGCAAATTTCAGTTTTCAGTTCAAGATTTAGTCTTGAATATGTCTAAAAACATTTGTGGTCTGGGCGCATATAGGATGAATCTTGTCTGCATCTGAAGATCACTTCTATGGGCTCTATAACACCTCTGCAGCAATGCAATCCGAAAGCTGCAGCGTGCCCCACGAGACCATCAGCCATCACTTTGTGCTGCTGAAACTACTTGTTTGTCCAGACACAAGCAAATCATCTTTTATCATGGAGCTACAGGAACAAAGAAGTCTGATGTATCGTCTCCACAGCAAGTTCAAACCGCCCTGTATCTCAGCTAACTTCCCTCGAAATAAACTTCATCCCTCCTTGGGGTAGGAAGATTGCCTAAATCACTTTCCAGTGTTCATTTCAGCCTTATTTTCTATGATTTGAGGCATAACGAAGGAGACTGTGCTTACGTGCTGCTGAAAGTAAGTCTGAGAATTTCAGGGGTAGATGGTAGAGAAAAGCCTCTTTCAAGGATTTTTCTTTTTCATATTTGCAGTTTAAAGTGACATGTCTCCAGTTTGGATCAATCAGGTTTGGTGGGTTTTTTCTCCTTATAAAAAGTGTTAGTTACTTCATAATAAAAGAAAGGGGTTTAACCCATCTCTTAGTGACTTTCGAATATATGGACTAAACCACTCCTTTTGATAAGACAGCACAGGCAGGAAGTTTGCTACTACAGTGTCTCCAACCAAAACTAATCACTAATATTGATGTATTTAAAAATCAGAAAACTGACTACAGAAAAAAAGGTCTTTTAAAGATTGCTTATGTTGCCCACAGATATTGATTCTGGAAAACCAGAGGTCTGTTTCAAAGCTGAAAATGCAATTAGCCTAATTTCAGTGTTTTAAGTGTTAGGACCACCCTTCTTATGACTAAAATTGTCCTAATTATTCTACTCAAACCAATAAGAACTTCTCTTCACTGTCCTACCTTTTTCAGCCGACCTTAGACAACTACTTATAGGCCATCATGATCTCATTTAGTTTTACATCCTGAGCTAATCTTTAGTTGTTTTACATAGTTAACTTCAGTGTTTGATGAGCAATGCAGTAAATCACCACAGGACTCTTGGTTCAGTCAGATGGTAACTGTTAGGAAAAGCTGAAAGAATCCTTATTCCATATATTTATTTCAGACCTCAAGTATCTCTTATGAATTCAAATCCAAATACATTTACTGTTGTGTTCTGTGATTTATGAACTTCTCTGTATCCAGAAAAATACGTACCAATATATTGGTGGCCAATGTTTATTGTCTATAACCGTCTGTCTTTAATACAACTATTTTTAAAGCTTAAGAAATTGCTTCATTTTTAACTGCTTTCACCTGCTTCTACTTTGGTATTATACCATATGTTTTAGATCTTTTATTCTCTCTTTTGTTCAGACTTCTGCCGTATCCCAAATTATATTAAAGTCTCAAAGTTTAATCTCTACTTCAGAAAGCTCTTTAAGGAAGACACAAAAAAAAATAAAAATCATTATTTTACTTACACATTACATCTAGCTGTTTTCCAAAGGCTGAAGTGTGGCACAATTTAAATAGCGTATTACATCCCATTTAGCAAATGTAAGTAAAATTCCAAATCTAGTTTGTAATTGTGTTAGATAACCTGAATTTTCAAAGTGATGCAGAAGTTCAAAGACCACTAATATCTGTAGCTTCGCAAGTTAAATTAACAGCAAGGATATGCATGTTTTAAGAACCCTTAATTATCCAATAGTTAACTGAAGATCAGAAACTTAGTCCGCTGACTAAAGGAAGCCGATACCACTGCGTTTTCACATCACCATATTTGCTGTACCTTTGACAGCTTCCTGCCCAATTACATCCACCGAATTTGTCAGAGAACAAACTTGACGCGGCTTTTTCCTTCACTTCTTATTTTCAAGGACAGTAAGCAGAATGGCCGCAGGGAGATGACTGTAGAGCAGACTTGGCAGAATGCAGCTGAAACCCAATTATTCACTATTATACAGATAAAGAACTGATGTCATTTCTGTGACTCTAACAGTCACTGGTGTGATAGTAGAGACTCATCCATCAGATCTTGGGAATCCCTGTGCCTCATACAACACTACCAAAAACCAGAGCAGTTTAGAAAATGATGATTTTCAAGCTTAAGCCCATGGATAGGACACCGTATATGAGGATAGAACTAAATAGCCCAATCCAGATAAGATAATGACCTGAAAAAGTCACAAGTTCTTGCTTGATATGACTGAAGTATGAGGAGTGTACAAGAACATGGTTTAAATATTTACTGAAGTTTGACTTATTTCGACCTCACCCCCTTTTGGGGGGCTGCGAGGGGGTCAGGCAGGGGAGGAAGGAGCTTGTGTTTTCCCTCCAACCTAACCGCATCCTGTTTGCTCAGTGTAAAGGAATGTTGTATCCAGAGAAGAAAGCTTTCGCTATTTAAAAGCAGTGGGACTTTTCTCAACCAGAATACAGCAAAGTGAGAAGGACTACCATTGTCCAGCTAGCTCACTTGAAATCTCTATTCCCCAGGACATTTCAAATCAAGTATTAAGAAAAGTAGGCTGCTGAAGAACCACAGGCACCAAAATACCCAGCACTTCCAATCTCTCAGCACTTCACCAGAAGACCAAGGCACAATAAGCTTTGGCTGCACAGCTTCAAAACCTGTTTCCTTCTCAGATAAGCTGTCCCACAGTTATATCAGCTTCAGAGCAGAGACAGCCAAAGATGTGAAGTAGCAGACCCAAGCAGCTGAGAGCTTGTTGGAAGGAACACAAATAAAATGCAACAGTATGAAACTACCTTCACCGCCAGACTTCTCAGTTATAGAGATTCAACACAGAGCACTTCAGATCCTTTTTAGATCAAGCTACCAGTCAATGGTGGAGGCCAGAAACTGACCTTAGGGTGACTGCTACACTACCAGAAACAGCTACATAGTCTGCCAAACAGCATGATTGCAAAAGTTTTAAATGAAAAAGATCCCCAGCTGGTGAGGCAGAAAAAAATTTAAAATATTACAAGTGGGCATTTTGCTTTCTTAGAGATGAGATTAAGACATGACTATGAATCACAAATCACAAGTGAATTCAGATTTGATTACTACATGGGTTTTAGTTTCTACTTGAGAGAAAAAGCTCTACTTGTAAAACAAACTTGATGACAAAAATACAGACTGCCAAGGGAAAAAAGCATATCCTCGTTCAAGCTTTACACAATACAAAGATAATTAGTTTACTGGGAAAGGAAAGCATATTGGCAGTTTAACTTTATGAAATGTATTTTCAAAATGCCTATCTGAATAGCTCAACAAGATGATAATTGAAAGCAGAAGCACTGCCATCTTTCTCTTAAGAAGTGTAACTGCTGTGACCTTGCTCTTGGAGAATGTACAATAGCTTCAACACGTACAGGCTGTGTGCGGGAAAAGAAAGCAAAGACCCAGATTATGAAAGTCAGGCAGTTCTTGGTGAGACAGTCACTGATTTAAACAAGAGGGCATCATTCTACTAGTTCAGCAAATAACGATTTCAAACACCCCAAAAACACAGCCAGCAACCCATGGAACAAGCAACATCTACGACTTTTCGTAGATCGTGCATTTCTGTGACATGCTTCAGCTTGAATTCAAGGCTTGCTACATACAGGCTGTGATGGATATCACAACGCAAGGACTATCTATAAGGACAGGACAGACAACCTCTCTATCAGAACTTTAAATCTCTCTGCCACTGAAGGATCATTTTTAACTAGAGGACATTTTATACAGGTCAAGTCCCTGCTTATTGAAAAATGAAGTAATGTTTTGAAAAATAATCTCATCAGGAGTATAGTGTTCCAATGGGAGTAAATTAAGACTAGTATGTCTTCACAGAAACATTTCTCAGCTGTAGATGTCTGGGGTCAGTGGTCTCATCCACTGCGGTAAACAAAATCTGCTTTCTTGGACTGTCCAGGAACATGTAAAAAGCTTGTAATTCCCAGAAATAGTGTTAACAGTACCTAAATTTATTAAAGAACACCTGATCTAATTCTCAATCTACGCACAATAATATTTGCTGACCCAACAAAGGCAAAAAGCATTATTTTGGTGATCAAGAATAAAATAAGCCAGGATTCTAGCTAAATATCCTCAAGAATGTGGAACATAAAAATACAGTTCAAGATAAGTTCATGGCAAAAAGCATTCTTTGAGCAATATAGTTGAACACTTAACACACACTCAATCTACCACAAAGAATCAACTTTGCTTTGACAGCTATTAGATTTCTCAACAAACTATCTCCCTCCATCTGATTTAAGTTTGCCAAGATTTCTTCCCAAAGCTGCCATTTTATTATCTCAGCCAAAGTACCAAATATGATTAAAGGCTTCTCGATTGAGGTGGAAGATGTTACTGTCAGTGAGAAGTTATTCGTCATTTGCTCGTGTCACAGTTTTTCAGACTGCTTTGCTGCAAGTGGCTTATCTGTAACCAGGCACAAAGCAATAATCACCTCCAGTTGGAGTAAGTCTACAGCTGAAACTCCCGTTTTCCCATTCTTCAAAATAGGAGCAAGGACACAGCAGTGAGGACAACTTCTAGACCATGCTCATTCAACAACTGGTTTTCCAAGTGATCCAAAATTATCTGTATGCCTGTTCAGCCATACTTCTCTTATTTGCAAGTCTAGCTTGTCACACTTAAGAGGTGAAAGACAACACAGCTCATGAAGAAAGGTAATTTGGAAGCCTTGTAGCAGAACTGGTTTTGATATAAACTCTCCTTTACTTGCAGGCCCGAGAAGTAAAACTTTACATCAGAATTTACAGTCAGTGACTCAGATTGCATGACTTAACATTGTGTGAACCACACACAATATAGGGGAAATTTTCTTTATCAGTGCAAATGAGTAAGTCTAAAACACAACACCAACATATCAAACTACTTGAACACACGCAGATTAGAAGTGCATCTGGTCCAACTGCTCCTAACTTTTTCCACTTCTCAAATTTGGCTCCCTGAAGTAATTAAAAGCATCCGAAACTGGGATAAACCAAGCTGTTGGTTTGGACTCAAGACTCAATCAACAAGCCATGCAGATACATTAACCCCACGCAGTGCCGCAGCCCTTTGGCCCTGCACTTGCACGTCAGCTTTAGCTGTGCAGAAGTCATACAAGGATAAACTCACTCATGGCTTTACATCCTTCAGGAATCCAGAAGTATTCTGGAGATCCAACAAGGGCAGCTGCATTTCACGCTTGATAAGCTCTTCAGTTGCTACAAGACTGCCTCATTCCAGTGAAAGATGACCTGGTTTTCACTGTTCATACCTTTCCACTTCCCACATGGGCTATGGGAATGAAATCAAACTGGCCTTTAAGGTATTGGCACCCAGAGAATCACAGCTAGATTCGAGTGCTGCAGAGCCTCTGTGATACAAGTTGGATGTGCTCAGACTTTGTTTCTATATCAAGTCTGATGCCAGTAGATCTTAACAACCCTGGCTCAGAACAGCTATTTCTACAACATTTACCTAAATTAAACATCAAGACAAACAAATGACTAACGCTCAAAGTTTGCAGGAATGATGAAGCTGAGCTCCACAAAAAGACATTTTTTAGGTATAACCCCACATCACAGAAATAGTTTCTAGAAAATTACTTCAGGATCAGACCTATCACTTTTAGCTGCAAACGCAGTGTACATTTTGATCCTGTTTTCTATGAAAACACAGTAGGACAACTGACAGACATTTCCTAGTGACAACAGAAGGTGTTCAGGCAGGACAAGAAGTAGCACCATGTACAAAACCAAGTAGAATAGAAGTCGTTCCAACTATGCAAGTCAGGGAACTAATCATGAAACTACCTACCATTGCTACTTAGAATCACAGACTGGTTTAGGCTGGAAGGGACCTCAAAGTCCATCCAGTTCCAACCCCCTGCCATGGGCAGGGACACCCTCCACTAGCCCAGCTTGCCCAAAGCCCCATCCAACCTGGCCTTCAACACTGCCAGGGAGCCAGGGGCAGCCACAGCTTCTCGGGGCACCCTGTGCCAGGGCCTCAGCACCCTCACAGGGAAGGATTGCTGCCTCACAGCCCATCTCCATCTCCCCTCCTGCAGCTTCAGGCCATTCCCCTTGGCCTGTCCCTCCCTGCCCTTGGCACCAGCCCCTCTCCAGCTTTCCTGGAGCCCCTGCAGGGACTGGAAGGGGCTCGAAGGTCTCCCCGCAGCCTTCTCTTCTCCAGGCTGAACCACCCCAACTCTCTCAGCCTGTCTCCAGAGCAGAGGTGCTCCAGCCCTCTTGATTTCAGTTACAAGACAGAGCTCTGGCAATGAAAGTGGTCGCACTCAATTCTTCAAGTATCCCCGATATCTAAGCCACGGGTAAATGGCAGCATGCTCAACTTCGCTCCTTATGCCATTTCACACAAGTGTCTGGCTCCTGAGGTACAGAAAAAATATGAATCATAAAACATAACTGCAGAGAGGTCAGATACCTTTGAATGCAGATGTCAGACTGCACTGCAGCTGTTTGTGTATCCTTCAGCCTGCTGGTGTCTGTATTTGTCAAGCAGAGTGGAAGAAAGGACTTTAATCTTTCTATAAACTTCAAAATGCCAAGGAAACCTTTGCAGTAGTTTACTGTTATCTCAGGTCAGCTAATACTAAATGTTCCTGCAAAAAATACAACAGACTAGATCCAGCTTCTTCCATGACTGCCTAAGGCCTGTTTAGTTTTTTTATTATTTTATTGTTAAGCTTTATATATGCACTTTTGACCTTTATAATATTGGGGGGCAACAAGTTCAATACTTAAACATACAACACCAGGAAAAAAAAATAGCACCTTTTTAAGATCAGACAAATCTCAAATGCCTGCATGTGCTCCAGTGGCTATGCTTGAAAACTACAGTGTTGTGCCTTTTAAATACAAACCCTTTTGGAATCATGTATTCTACCCCTTCATTTTTTGCCCCTAACTTGATGACTTTGAGATAATTACTTTCTTACTAGTGTTAGTTTTCTAATCCTCCCTAAACGCATTTTGGTGGGAAGAAGGTGTAGCATGAACCAGAACATCCTGCATGCAATATTTCATCTCCCTTCACTATTACTACAGAGAAACAATGTTAGCACAACTATTTCTTGAAATCATTCTCATTTCTAAATTACATAGCAGGGACGTAAGAGTTCTTGAAAATCTTTTACAAGACATACAGCATGAATGAGAATACAAAGATACAAAAGAAATAATTGCTCTGAATGCCCGTTTCACTTATACGGACACAGGTAGGGTACCTGAAAGGTGACTGAACTCTAAAGAACGTTATTTTTCTTAGGGGAGTATACATATTTCTAAGCTGTATAATGTGATTTGATTAAACAAGTATTCTATTCTTAAATATTCAACTGGGAAGTTGTAGAAGTGTCATGTGAAGTTTCAGTTATAAAAAGTAGCAACCGAGCATAGCTTTGATTCAGAGGTGCCAAAAGACTCCCAAACAGATGGCATAGTGTGCTTTACTGTACTCACTTTAAAGTGAACAAGGATACTGATACTGTTTCAAAAAGATTCAGTAAGCTTCCAGCCAGCTAACTGCAGGCATTTCCTTTGCAAGACGTTTAGCTTTTATTGGCATTAAAAGAGGAGAACTGAAGTGAAGACTATCTAAAAAATATGACGACAATAGCAGCAACACCAACACAGGCAATTTCACAAAGTATGTCTCACTCCAGACATAACAGTCCTTATTTTGCTCTAAACTGGAAGCTATTCTTTATTTAAAAATCTGGGAGCAGACTGACAGAAGCATTAAATGCAGGGCTTCACAGCGTCAGAACATATCATAAATAGGTTAATCTCAGCATTCTTACTATGTTTATGAGGATGTGATGAAGTGCTAGGTTTCAGTTCTGCAAGAACAGTGCCAAGGAATTAGGTGGTTTATTCAGTGTGTATGTTTGTCACTGCAGCGAGGAACACGCTGCTGTCCTAAATAGCTTAAATTTGGGAGTTATATATCCATCATTTGCTTTGAAATCTTTCAGACTCCATAACTTTTGAGGAACAGTACTCTTTCTTCCTACAGATTTGATGCACTCTGGAGACATTAAAATGGACCACAGAAGAAGTGTCTTAATGATATATGTAGTGAAAATTATATTCTTGCCTTCACTTTGTGGTTCAGAAAGTCAAAAAAAGTAGATTTATGGGAGAAAACTTACAGCCTTTTAGTAGTACCAAAACAATTATATGGAATACAAGGAGGGAAGAGATTATAAACAGTAATGTCTCTACATTTACAAAGCCAATCATATATTGTATGCCACTGGCAGATATTCTGTACTTGCAGTAATGTGGCCAGACACAAGTGCTGAGTTCTCACCCCAGCCTCCTACTTCTGTATACTCTGAAGTTCCAATGTAACAGTAATTGCAGCAGACAACTGAATACTTCTACAAGAACCTTGAGGTTTAAGTGACATGGATCATACAGTAAAAAAATCTGAAACAGATAAAGTATTTCCCAAACATAACTTAGATTCTGAAAGCTCTCAAAATATTTAACCATCTTATAAATAAGGGCTTTAAAAAGCTGGTGCAGAAACTTGAAAGTGAAGTAACACATTTATACAGTATAACATTAAAAAACCCATGTACTTATGAAATTGTTCTCAAGTGAAAACATCAGCTATTCCCCCAAAGCTCAATTTTTAGAATCTCTTAATATGCATCTCAAGGCACTCCTACAGTCAAAAAAAAAACCAAAACAAAAACAAAACAAAAAACCCGAAGCCGAGTAAAATGTTTAACCTAGTCAATAATCATGGTGCTACTTGTTATAGTAAAGCTCGAGTAAAGAGCACACCTCACTGTAATTACTCAACAGTTTATACTGAGCCAGAAAAGCTGCTAAAGGACAGGCCACCAAAATAAAGAAATTTAATAATGCCTGTTAATTGCTATGTTCATTTCAGTTCGGAGCAGGTGAGAAACATCAGCTCTTAGTTTAGAAAGAAACTGCAAGTGAAGACATTTGAGGTTTTCTATAGCAACTGAAGTCCTTTGAGAGTTGGTAGGATTGACTCTCCAAAAGCTGGGAAGAGAAGATCTCGGGCAGGAGCTAATCCTGAAAAAATCTTGCAGAACACAGGTAAATGGCCCAACGGGGATTCATATACTTAGCTAAACTTTCTCCTTTTCAGAAGTCTATTGTGAAATAAAGTATTAAGTCATGAGGGTTTGGATGGCTTTAGCCTGAAGGACTAAACCATCCAATCTGTCTCAGACAACAGGAAATTGGTTTAATCTTATACACCCACACACAGGCAGCTCTACTCCTCAGAAATTTGTTTTCCAGATATAAATGTTCTGGTTTACTGCCCTTCCGAAAGTGATGTAAAGGAAGGAGTATGATCATATGCTCAGAGAACTAAACTGCAGCAAAACAGACTAATGTTCTATTAAGTTACCCAGGAAGTGTTTGGACAAATTATTAAGGTAGTATGAAAATTAATTTGCAAGTCATAATTACTCCAGTCATATTTTATTGTGTCAAAACAGGAAGACCTTGGTGAGTTTAACTTTTAAGGCAAGTTACCTCTGCTGTCCTGCCAAAAGTCATTGAGCTTCAAAGAAAAATCAGACACTCCCAGGCATCCCAATACTGCCAGCTATGCACAATAAGACTCTTCCATCTTGACTTGGACTATTAGGAATTAGTGTTAAAATATTATAATACTTTGATTCCATACTTCCAAAGAGAAGAGGAGGTTTTTTGTTTGTTTGTTTTTACACAGGCTTTGTTTGCCCTCAGCCATTTTCTTTGCTCCCTTTTCAAACCCCCCTATGGAAAAACAAGGTTACTGGCACTGCAAGCCTGACTCCGCAGTCAGTCATCCACACACAGGATCCGAGCGGAACTGCTGGCCTCCCACAGCTGGTCAGCGTTGCCTTCCTTTGAGTTCTGTGGTTGCCAGCTACAAAGTGAAGCTTAACCAGTAATGGCCACTATTTTCATATTAGAGCACGCAGGTGCAAAGATAGTGGGAAAACAAGCAAAGTGCCAAAATGCAGGAGAAGGCAATCAGAAACCGCATTTTCAGGACAGCAAAATAGTTTTAGTAGCACAGTAACAACAATAGTGCAGCTACTTGTTGAAAGACAATGATTACAGACCAGATAAAAAAGCTTCATTGAATATTCAGTTGATTTATAGTAGATAACAGCTTACAGTGCTCTTTTTCAATTGGTTAAAGTCCTCTGCATTAAAGCAAGCTATTTATTTTCTCATGTTTATCAACCACTATTCCAGCACTGACAGTACTTCCTCAGTGATGCTACATTCCTTATCTGCAGTTTACTCCCACAGCCAGGAGCAAAACCACAAAAGTCAAGTTTTCCAATCAGCAGCCAACTGACCTCTAAGACACACTATTTAAGTTGTTCCATCATTATTAGAAGCCTAATCAATAGCATATGCATGCTAACAAACATGGAATAACAGATCTGAACTACTCTATTAGATCACATAATTCCAATGCGAGAAACTCCCAATAACTGTCCCGTGGCTACTGAAAGCAGTAACAAATGACCTCAAACTCTGTGTTGCTTCAGACTACCCAAAACTGTTCAAGGTTTGTTTTGAAAAAGGTACATAAGCGTATTTAAGACATACTTACTCTCGCTCTTTCTCCGTCAGTTTGTCATTGATATTATCTTTGATTGTAGACCGGGAGCCCTTGTGAATTATGGGATACCTGAGTGGCACTTGTAAGAAGTAGGATATCATCGAAACCAAGTGAGCGGTGTAGCCCAGGGCAACGGCAATGCTTCCGTCATCTTTTGCTGTCAATAACAAAAATATTCCATTATTTCATCAACTGAAGCTGAGGGCAGGCTCAGTGCAAGTTCATCCTTAGTGCTCAGAGAAAGATACAATTATGATGTTGTCAGAAGTTATAACTTAATAGATACAAGTCAGAAATAAAATTTAGATTGCTTTACAATTGTTTGCAGTTGGCTATATTTGCCTCTGTCATTAAAGGGCAACATAAAATGGGTGATAGCTTGTTCTCCTTCCAATTTTACACTTTCAAAGCTAAAAGTTACTCTTCTCAATGTTTGGCTGGGTGAGGGAAGGTAAAAAAGAGATGAGAAAAGTGAAACGAAATTCTCAAGACAAAATTCAAGTCTTAAACTTTCTGCATTTCTCTAGATGTAGCTGACATGTATGACCGGGGTCAGGAAAAAGCTGCATTCCTCCATCACTTTATTCATTAGTGAGATCAGTTGGAGAAATGCTGACCCCAGGGTATGAACTCTGTTCTCTGCCAATAACTGGAAGAACTTAGATTAACCCACTGTTTGGAAGTATCATTTTCAATTCAACATTTAAGGTTTCAACCTTAAAGCATCACCTGCTGGGAACACACATAGGTCTTGCGATTCAAATTAGATCCATTAGCTACACAGGAGCTTTTCCTTTCTGTTTTGCTCTATTTTTCTTCTTTGTAAGGGAACACACCAAAACAAACAACATGACAGAGTCATCTCTTCTGAGGCACAAGGGAGCTTAAACAGAGCCCCTTCTAAGACAGCAGATAATGACGTTCAACAACTATGAAACTGAGCTCTATTAGAACACACACAATATATGGGTTTAACAGTTAGATCACTTTCAAAAAAGGATTTTGTACAAAATCTTCAACATTTGCAGAAAAACTGGCTTTTTAGGGAAATTTTTTTTTTAATATTATTTACTAAGAGTCCAAAATAAGATATATGTCAGCTGGTTTTCAAATTTAACTGTGTATTTCACCAAGTTAAATGCATAGTACTTCTTCCTCATATTACAGTATTTCTAGAGACTTAGATAAAGAATTAGTAATTCTTTCGTAAGGAATTAATACCAGCAAACTGAAAATAGGCCAAAAGATGGACGCCACTGATTTCTCAAGAATTACCAAACTGACTTCATTACCACATTTAGTGCAATCAGGAAAACAAAGCAATGGACTGATTTTTGTCATACTGACAAATTAATTTCTTTTAAAGATTATTCCTCCATTATTCTAGCATCCAATTTACACGTTGTTAGCACAAGTTAATACCTATGGGATGGCTTTAAAGAGTAGACAATTGATTAGGCTTTTGCCCAAGAAACCACATGCCTTGCAGAGGTAGCAAGTAATTCTCAAGGGAATTTTAATTAAGTTTCAATTCATGTCAAACATTTGTAGATGACTGGATACAGTTACCTGGACAACTGTTATACAGAACAGGCATACTATATATTTTCTTCTGCAACAGCATGACTGTGGACAGTTAAAGTAGAAGCTGACTTGTAAAATACTCCATACTGTCAGGCAGCTTCAAAGTCTTATTTATGCATGATATTTATTTGGTAAGTTCACCGGCAACTACAGCAAATTGAATGGGATTCTTGTACATTGTCCCATCAAGATTTATGGGCTGAAAGTAGCCACAATGGAATTTTAGGTCAGACACAACTATTTTCCAGAATCACTAAGTTTGGAAGGCACCTCTGGAAATTGTGAAGTCCTAGCCTCCTGCTCAGAGCAGGGTGAGCTACAGCAGGTTGCCCAGGACCATGTCCGGTTGGGTTTTGAGCATCCCCAAGGATGGAGACTCCACAGCTTCTCTGGGTACCCTGCTCCAGTCTTTCATTATTGAGTCTTAGAATACAGAACTACTTTTCTAAAGAGTCAACAGTAACTTCCTTTGTACTAGAGAGGAAGTAGGAATAACTAACACACAAGTCTTCTTCTAGTCTAGACCTTTCTAGTCAGAAATTTGGATCCAAAGCCATTACCATCAGTTTACTGAATGTTACGAAGTTTAGAAGCAGTGTCAACTGTAACAATTAAATCAAGAATATTGAGCTACCTTGAAAGTCTTCAGAATTAGGAAGCTTGACTCCACAAACAAAGTAATCCTTTTGATCATTCTGTAAGTTTAAAATCAACAATGGAAAGTGAGAATGGAACAATAACATCCAGAAAACAGAAACCTGCACAAAATCTGATGACAACACAGCATTTTTGTAAAGAAAAAAACCTAAATATTTATGAAACCCAGAGTGACTTTGACATAGCATTTGAGTTCACATTTCATATAATTCAGAAATAAATGCAACTGTTTTTAAAGAAGGAAGAACTTCATCTTAATCAATTCATTATATAAATTCATTATATATTTGGAGCTCAATATTTTGACATCTGTTTATGTGCACTCCATTCAAGTTCAGCTAGCCTACTGTCAGGGTTACTTTATATAGTTGTAAACAAAATGGCAAGTATCCATTAAATTACAGCGAAGCTATTCTACTTTTATAGTGGAGACTATTTGAGAGATGCTGGCATAAGTCCTCGCCCCGTGAGGTTTGCAATCGAAGGACCAAATCCAAGAAAAAGCTGGAAAAAACAGCATGAACGAAGAGCAAATTTCATCATGAATAAAACATGCTATTTGCTCAAAGACTAATAAATTGGAAGTTCATTTCACATCAAGCAGTTTTTTAGAACACTAGAAACATACCAGATCAATAGGGTAGATGTAGGATAGCTCCGACAGCAATTGTTTGCATCGAATACTCTGCTGGGCATTTGTCTTCAAAAAGAGTTCTCTTTGGGGAAAGAGATCCCAAAACCATTAGTTTCTTCAAAAGCTTTAACTAAATGTATCAAGCCCTTGTATCCCTTCTGCATCTTCCCAAGTATCACCCTCCACTCCTGCAAAAAACTAGGTAATTCCACAAAGGTAACTACAGAAGACAAAGCTAACTTTTCATTTTCAGTTATACCTCATGTTATAGTCATATTTTGACTATGACAATTAATATCACAAAACTGCGTTTCACCAAAACAGACCTAAAAGTCCTATCACAGTCCACATGTGCAACCAAGCATCTGTTCTCTTCTAGACTTGCCACTGCTAATTATCACTTTAGATATCTATAAATTGTAGAAGAGATGGTTTAAGAGAACTTTTGAGGCAACTTTAAGAAGAATTTGGTGCCACAAGTCCTACTGCCAATGCCCTACTCTCAAGGCTGTATTTCCTTTCCAATTGCAGAAAAAGTATAGGTCCTTTTACCTCTTAGCAGTGCATTCCTTTCTTAATTCATGCAAGGATTCATTATGCTCTTGAAGTTTCTGGTATTCAGACTCAAATGCATTTTCTAAACAACACAAGGAATCAGGAAAGAAATTAGTATCAAGTATTTTCTTTAGTTATCTGAAGTTTAAAAAGTAGATACTGAAACAAACGTTGGCAATAATCCCCCATTTACTGTTAGATGCCCATTTTCTACGTTATGTTGCCAAACCAGGCAACGACAGGGCAGGAGGAACACAAGTCTTCATGCACTACACACCATTCACCAGCCAAAAAGAACCAACGAAACCTCATTCTCCTTTAACATCTGCTCCCCTCATGTCCACAGAAGTAGAGTAATTCAGTTAAGGCACCTCAATACTTGCATAGCCGGAATTAAGTAAATGGCAAAAACCTTATTTTTAGTAATGACTAATTCTTTTAGACTCAACTATGTATTAAAAATAAAATTAAAAAATAAAAAATAAAGTCCTGCAACAACATCAAACATCTATGCAGCTTGGTCTTTGGTGAGTTCCAAAGAGACAGTGATACAGCATTAGCTATAGGACACTTTCCCAGTAAAATAAAATACCGAGAAGACTGAGCATTTCATCTTTCACTTATGTAATAAGCCATTAAGAGGGATTTTTGTCTTCTAACCCTTAAAATGAGATCCTAATCACAGGTCCAGTGACATCTCTCATGACATTATAACTTGCCTGCATCAAGCCACTGTTTACTGCATTACAGTGCAGCTTCTCTGACTTTCTCTTAAAATTCTCATGAAGCACAGATTTAAGAGAGGCATCATAGTAAGAAGTTATTTGGAGACACGATACCAGGAACTCCTGTCCAGAATTCAGTATAACACAGGCAGTGAAGAGATTATATCTGGCTGCAAATTCACATAAATAAAGACACAAGCACATTGCAGCAAGATTTAAAAAAAAAAAAAAAGCCAACAAACCCAAAACACCACCTTCATTTTGGTCACCATGATCATAAGCTAGGTTACTGCTCTTCTGATCAGCGGATTATGAATATCTGCAACAGAAGCAGTAATGTTTCTACACTTACCTCTGTCGTGCAAAGTATTTTTTTCCTTATGCAACAAGGCTACTTCTTGACCAAGGGCCTTCTTCTGCCTCTCCAGTTCATTACGTAGCACCAGGATCTTCAACTGTAAACATTCACTCTCCTTTTTCTATTGGAAGAAAAATAGATTTAAAAAAATAATAATTTAAAAGATTTTCTGCACACAAGTAGTTCTATAAAAAGCAGTGATAGAAGAGAAGGAAAAAACAGGACAAGACCAGTGTCTGCCAGACCAAACAGTGAGCTCATAGATTACCAAAGGCAACAGATTACCAAAAACTCTTATCGTTTTGCTGCTTTAGAAGGAAACTCAGCTGCATCCCACAGTGCTTATTTCTCCTGTGGGATGCACCTCTTCTCCCATGCTCAGCAACACAACAAGGCCTAGGGCAGAAATTAAGAGAGGAAGGAGAGGCGGGAGGAAGTTTCCGCAGGACCAGTACATACACTCTAACAGCAGAGAGGTAATAGTGCGATGAGCATTCCTCGGCAAGGGGGAATACGAGCAATGAGGAGCCAATACTAAATTGAGGCAGGGAGCTGGAAAAAGACTGGAAATGTCTGACCTATGCTATTGGATCCAATTCCCAGCTTCAGCGTAATGAGATAAAAAAAGGATACAAAAAGAAAGAACCCATAGCAGGGAGCTGATTATGCCATTACACACAATTATATTTGAAGGATCCCTTCTTTAAAAGTTTTAGATTTAGAGTAGGTACAGGACAAATTCTACTCCTTTGTTTAAAACAAATCTTGTTTTTCCTTTGATGCACTGTCTCCACTAAGAAATTATGCTGCCACGTGCACAGTGAAGCAGAATTTTCTGTTGTGTTTCTTTGTTTTAAGGAAGGAATATCTACCACGTTTAATAGATCCTTATTGAGAATAACTGAAGACAGATTCAAAATGGAAAAGAGAAGTTATATCTCTTTGGTCCAGTCATACCCCTGATAGAGTTCAAAGGGGCAGTCAGACATTCCTGTGAGCAAGTCTTGTGTAAGTACTATGAGACACTGCCACCTTGTATAATTCCGCCAGCTTTCACTTCTTCAAGCAGTTAATGGACAGCCAACATGGCTTCACTAAGGGCAAATCATGTCTGACAAATTTGGTGGCCTTCTATGATGGAGTTACAGCACCGGTTGACAAGGCAAGAGTGGCAGACATCATCTATCTGGACTTGTGCAAGGCATTCGACACTGTCCCATACGACATCCTGGTCTCTAAATTGGAGAGACATGCATTCAATGGATGGACCACTCGGTGCATAAGGAACTGGCTGGATGGTCGCACTCAATGAGCAGTGGTCAACAGTTCAACATCCGAGTGGAGAACAGTGATGAGTGGTGTTCCTCAGGGGACGGTACTGGGACCGGCACCGTTCAACATCTTCGGAGACATGGACAACCGGATGGAGTGCACCCTCAGCAAGTTTGACGATGACACCAAGCTGTGTGGTGTGGTCAACATGCTGGAGGGAAGGGATGCCATCCAGAGGGACCTTGACAGGCTCGAGAGGTGGGCATGTGCAAGCCTCATGACATTCAACAAGGCCAAGTGCAAGGTCCTGCACGTGGGTCNGAAGGAGGGGAGATTTAGATTAGATGTTAAAAAGAAATTCTTCCCTGTTAGAGTGGTGAGGCACTGGAACAGGTTGCCCAGAGAGGTTGTGGAGGCTCCATCCCTGGAAATGTTTAAGACCGGGTTGGATGGGGCTTTGAGCAGCCTGGTCTAGTGGAGGGTGTCCCTGCCCATGGCAGGGGGGTTGGAACTAGATGATCTTTCCAGGTCCTTTTCTGAGGTCCTTTCCAACCCAAAACATTCTATAATTCTATGATTCAATAATATTACTTCAACACTAGCTGCCTCAAAAAAAAAAAAAAAAATCAGCTCTTGCTGAACTTTTCCTCCCACTTCAGATTTGCTTCGACTACACACGTATGCTCAGCCTTCTAGTTCAAGACTTCAGCAGGAAACATGACTCAGTATTAAGGAATGAAACTATAGCTCACACACTTATAAGGGAGAATGGAAGCCCAACAAGAGTTTCCACTATTGAATAAAGGAAAAGAGAAACAGGTCATAATTTTCTTATACCATAGTCCATTGTTGCTAAGAAGTTGCATCATGTGTATGATCATTGCCATTTTTGGTTTTAGTGTTCTTCATGTAGTTTTGCTCACACATTTATAAAGGAAAAGCCTTTGCACGGAGGGACAACGGTATCCGTAATTGGAAAAAAAAATGGTTAAAAACCTTTTAACAGCAAAGATACCCACAGAAGGCAAAGCAGCTCTGGGTTTGAGTCAGAGGAGATGTTATGTTGCCCTTTAAGGGAGCTGACAACTTTGCTACTTTGTGTACAATGCAACCCTGTAATTGCAGTGAGTAAACTCCATTTTTTCCATTTTGTCAAGCCCTTAAACCAGTTTGACACTTTTGGAAATTAGCTGAGTGTTCTCAAACCCAGACTCTACCGTACAGCAATAAAGTAACTTCCCATCACAAATTTACCCTTTCCCATACACGGCACCAGACGCGTGCCCGTGAGTACCAATATAATGAAGTCGCCACAAGCCACTCCTGTCAACTCACTGCTTTGAGCTGAGCTCAGCCTTTCTGCGCAGAAAGTAGAAACTAGTGCCAGAACACTTTTTTTGGAGAGGGGAAGTGAACGGGCAAAACAAACTGTCAAAAGCTATTGGAAAATCTAATACAATTCCTACTTAAAATGTTTGCATTAATTCTGTTCACCCAAAGGGAGCAGGGTGCAAGAAGATACAGCCAGAAGACTCACCTTGCTCTAGATCCACCACAGGTTCCTGTCAAGATTTATCTAAGTCACTAAAAGTTTGTTTTTCCTGATAAACCTCTTTCACACATTGTGCAATGTTTATGCTTTAATAGTATAAAAACAATTATATGAAATAAAAGTAAAAATAGAATAAGCAATCTGTCAATCCGAGTCACGCACACAAATCTAAAAATCCATTACATTACACTTCTCAGATGAGGTCCCATGTGAAATGACAGGCTTAAAATAACGATTTCAAATTCAAGTGCTAAAAAAACAAGTCAAGACATCAGCCAGATGCTTCAGCAAGCCTGTAGAAATCTGGTTTTAAATAATCAAACTTACCAGTTCGTTGCTTGTAGATGTACATCTCAGCTTTTCTTCAATCTCCCTTCCTATCTTCTGAACAGTTACCTGAGTCTGTTTAATTGCACACTGGGCTCTGTGAAGCCTGTAAGAAGAGAAGTTACAGCTGTACTAAAGGTTCCCCACGCGTCTCCTAACAATGAATGCGCCAGCTGTCTCCAAACCAGCAGCAGTAATATGAATTCAGATTGTCAGCTTCTATTTTGAAATATAACGTTAAAAGGGGAATCATAACTTGCGCAGTTTATAAATGAGTAGCCAAAGCAAACTAGCAAGTCTCTAAATTCAATCAGGTACCAAACATTCTTCTCATTTGTTAAATTCAATAGATGTTGATAAGGCAAAGCTGTATGTGAGACAGCAGGTAAGTATCGGGATCTCTGGTAACAATTAAGTTATAACACTGTTAACATCAAGACAGATACACATGACAGTTACCGTGAGCATTGTTAACATAGGCCAGCTTTAAAAAAAGTGCAAGTATCTTTTAGATAACCCACAGCCACCCAGGCCAAGAGCACAAACCACCTTTTAGTAACCTCCAAATATGCTACAGGTCCATCTGTAACAAAAACTTGAAATTCTTAACTGAATCGCATTTGAAGCATGAAAAGATGATGATGTGTTTCTGATCATTAGCCCTGGCTTCAGGGTGAAGAGGGAAAACTGATTATTTGCTTTATTTATTGAAGAAAAAAAAAAAACAGGCAGAGGAAAGCAATGGCAAAAGCAGGTCAAAGAGAGGCATTGACATCTTAAAATTATCATGGAGCAGAAATCAACGTATTTAGTAGAAAAAATGAGAGTTGGTCTACAGACATAGACTATGTCTTTTAAGGGATGCAAGCCCAGTTTCACAACTAATGGCTTCTCCTTTTGTAAAGATATTCTCCAGGTAGCCTTGCTGCTGGGATAAGCACTTAACTACAGTCTATTCAGAACAGCAAAACCATGGTCAGATAACCTACAGCATGACATTAGTACTTTGCCAGACAAACATAATGAAAAGACTGAGCCTGCTTCGATGCACATTTTAATGATCATCTTCGTTTCACCAAAATTGAAAAACTCTGCCTCTTCATAGCAATACTTAATTTTTACTAAAGCAAGACTACGAATTTGCTGTTCAGCCAAGGACCAAAGCACCGGAGCACACAGAAGAGGCTACTCGGCTCCTTTTTACATTCTCTAATCTCTTCCAGATTTATAAGCAACTGAGGCATTGCTATTTAAAGTTTTTTTGCTAACAGTTTTTAATGGTCTGTATGCAGCTAGACCAAGACAACCAGGCTACGTGCTTCTTATGAGTAACCACAAAGCATTACTCCTCACACCATCTCCCCTCAGCATCCCGTCTCGCCTCCACAGCAAACGTTACATATCGGTTAATTAGTGCAAGGACAGCACCTAAACCACCTAGCCCAGAACACACATACACAGAGAGGAGATTATACACAGGGAACAAGCAGTGCTAGTAATATTAAATAAGGTCATTGCAATTTAGGACTCTTAGAAGTATTCATTTAGTTACAGAATGTAAGTCAGACTCCTTTAGCTCCTTCACACTATTGTTTCTCCTAAATGACACTCTCTGTAATAGATTTTTTTTGTTTGAAGTTACACTGATTCCTTGCGTTTCCTTAGAGCTCCTCAGACTGTTCATACCACACACAGCCTGGGAGCTTTGCAGGGGTAGCTGTACCCCATCTAAATCATCTATCAGGCAGCATGGCTCTGCTGGCTGCTAAAGGCTTCAGGGAGTGGAAAAAGACTGCTCAGGCCAACAGAGCTGGGTGCCGGGTCACCCAAGGGCTCACTCTCACGTCTCTGATGGAGTACCAAGACCTCCTGGAAACGCTTATTTCCTACTGGGAACTACTACTTGTAACTCACACGTCCTTAAATACATCTTGAGGCTGTTGGCTAGGTAACATACAGTTACACAGGTCACAGCTGAGGTTTGCTGACCATCCTGAATGTCATTTAGATCTCTACTGTCACTTTGTACAGCTGGGGCTAAGTTTCCTACTTCAACAGTTTCCAGCCTGTCCCTTTCCAAAACGGTGGAACATTTTCTTTCCAGACATAAGAAAGCCTTACGCAAGGCTAAAACATGTAGGTAGCGAGTAATAACAGAGTGACATTTCCCATTCCCTTTCTCTCACCTTCATCTAATTTTATACTGGAAGAACATTCCTGATTTAGTTTGTTAGTGGATTAAGAAAGACATTCTACAAGTCTTCACATCACACCATGTAGGTAGCAAAATCTGACTGCTGAGAAGTGTTTTACTCTTCGAAAAGTATTTATGAAACTCATAAATTGTTAGAAGGGTCATTTGCCATGTGAGTTCTTCACACTGATATTCAGATAACAACCTACAAATTTTGTAATAGCTTCAAGTTCTTCTGCCCATGCCCAAGGATAAGGAACAAACATCTATTCAGTCTGACTTCTCAAAACAGTATGCACTTTAGGATACTTAGCCAATTTGGTGAATCTATACCCAAAAGTATATTCCTAACCTATAAAAACTGCTATACAGAATAATTCAATCAAGCTTGTTTTTAATAAGAAATGGTTTTCTTTTTAAGGCAAATATCATCCAGGCATTTCTTGCAATATAAAAAAAGCCAAAACCCTGCAATTAAACTTGGCTGCCTTGATGCCAAATAGTGCCATTTACATTGAGCCAACCAGTATCACTAAGTTTTCTTTCTTGCAATCCCGGTGCACTCACTGTTGTTCTGAGAACTTTACAATGGTAACAGTATGATCATGACCACATGCAAAGTTAAGCCTTCCAAGATAAAAATTTTAGGGACTTCACATCACAAAAGCAGCAACTATCAACAGATAGCTCCCTTCTCCAGCCAAAAAAGCCCCCACTGCACCCACACGGAAATCTCTGGTCATCCAACAACAGGAACACAAACTAAGCCATAAGAACATGAGCATGTAAATTGTGTCCATCATTTCTGCATGCACAAGACAGATTTTTTATGATTGCACCAATGAATGGAGATCTGCAAGTTGAGGTCATAAATCTGGATTAAAATTTCTATATAATGAATGGAGAGAAATTTCAATGCTAATTGACCACGTATTGTTTCCATTTCTGGTTTGGATGCAAGTCCAAGGCTACAGCCTAAAGTTAGCACAATTTGTGCTTTGAGCACAGTCTGCCTTGGTTTAGTAATGGACAACAATGAGCCAACTGATGGCATAATTTATGTGCTATAAGCCAACACAGGATTCTTCTCAGATTGTTCAGGCAGGGTTTTTTTTTAATTATTATTTATTATCAAAATTAGCACTTCCATAGCACTTAAAGAGCTAATTCAGGGTTTCAAGAGGCCACTGGCCTGCTACCAAATTTCCTTCAGCAGTCAGGAAAGCCAAGCCAGTTAGAGCAGAAACTCAAGCCTTTTTAAAGAGATAGTTTAGCCAACAGTGTCGTCATCCTGTGTCTGCAGGCTGTTCTGGTGTCTCTGCAGCAGCTCACAGCCATTGTCAGCCAGCAGCAGAGTAATATGAACGCTGTGACAGATTTACTGTTGTTGCTTGGGGCCCTAAGAGCTGCCGTGCAATTGTCCAACATCAGGTGAGTCGCATGCTGCTGCCTGGGAAAGAACTGAAAAGCAAATCAGATATTGAAATTCCTTACCACCCTAATATAGTTTGCAGGTGGGGATCCATGAAGATGCTGTTCTACTCCCATTCTCTTACCACCTGCTTTCTGAGATGGGGGAGACTAAGAGGAAACAAAATACTTTCCCTTCGTTTAGTTTAAAAGACAGTGAGATAGACACAAAACCATTAGCCACGTACTCTAAGCCAAGACCAACAAAAGCGGCATCCCTAACCAACCTAGGAAGAACCAGCAGGCAAAAATTCAACATATCTCATCTTCTCTTGCTAGTTCCCAAGTTGCTGAAATACAGACTAGTCAGGGTATTTCTTCAAGCCTTTTCAAGTCTGAAATAAAATTGTATCCTCTTCTCTCAAAAAAGAGAAAAAAAAAAGTCTACTTTCTACCTTGGCTGTAAGATCCAAAACAATTCTAGCACACAATGTTCTGCTGATCAATTCAATGTGGGTACTGACTTGGAAGAAAAAAAAAAAAGCGCCAAGTTTTGGACCTGATCACCATTAGAGGATTTCTCTGCAATAACATCCTTATCTTTTTTTTTTTTTTTTTTTATCAAGCAGTTTTCCTGACATCCCAAAGACTGCACAATGCGGTGGTCCAAGATAACTTGACTTTACAACTTCAGAATGTGCTGCAGCAACACGTTTGCCCTCTTTCAGCCTGCAGTACGTTTGAGGCAATATTTGAAGGTTCAGCTGAAGCACTTTCCTTTAAGACACATTGCAGTATCTTGCAACTGGGATATCCTCTTGGTCATGAATTTGTTTAGTGATTTACTAGTTTATATAGCAAGTTCACTACTGGCTGCAATCTTCAAAAAGCTGAAAGCTGGAGTGTGGTGACAGTTGCACCTATTAAACTAACATATGCTTATATTTACATTAACAAAAGAGGCTCAACTTTATCAGGCATTTGATACACAATTTTGTAGTTCTATCATACACTCCAAATATGAATGTGCTTCTATCAGACACATCTGGATTTTTCATGTATAGAACTGTAAGCCATAAATACATCAATTAATTACTGCAGTCACATAATACAGCTACTTCTCACAAAAGAAATAAATGCCTATGGTCTTATTTGCCAGAACAACCTTGGTTTACAATAAGGCTAAATTTAAACTGAGAATTACTACCAGTGATTTAGAAAATAGAACAGAACACTTCTGGCACTAAGTGAGATGTAGGATCATGGAAGTAAAATACCCAAACTGACTATTAAAGAAAAAAAATAATCCAAGACTTTCCTATTAAATACAAAAAATGGAACACACACTCCTTTATATCAGCCCAGAAATTAGATTATGGAGAGTGCCAGCCAGCTATAACATTTTCTACATGCGCCCTTAAACCATCATTTGCTACATCTGCTTTCCCACAAGAAAAATTTTTCTAATTTATAATCATATATTCCCTTTCCCAATTTCCTCAGAAACCTATACCTACAATTTGTCAAAAGCAGATGTAGCATGAGAGAAGACAGAAGGTAGTAAGAAGAGAATAAAATATGTCTGACTTGTTCATTTATGACATTAAACCTCTACAAGAGCCAGTGCTGTACAAAACTCAAACAAGACAGTGCTGTTGAAGCACAGATACTTTCCATCGTTCTCTCAAACATTTTTAATTGACTTACACATGTAAGACTCTAATTAAGTTTCTGAATAATCAAGTTCAGGTGGACATTGCAACACTGGATGCTTTGAGCTATTTGCAGATGGAGAAAAGGAAAAAAATATGTCTATCAGACTGGCAGCAGGGGAGGTGCTGGCCTCCAGCATGAGGAACACTTAAAGGAACTATCTAGTATATGGATCACCTTCAATACACATGGGCCATGAACAGGAGAGTCTTAACGTGAAGCACAAATTTTTTTCAAAAATGAAGTCACAAAACTTGAGATGTCTCTAATCCTCTTATTCTAATTCATAGACTCATCAAGAATAATTGATGATACGAGAGCTGGAGCACCTCTGCTATGGAGACAGGCTGAGAGAGTTGGGCTGGTTCAGCCTGGAGAAGAGAAGGCTGCGGGGAGACCTTCGAGCCCCTTCCAGTCCCTGCAGGGGCTCCAGGAAAGCTGGAGAGGGGCTGGTGCCAAGGGCAGGGAGGGACAGGCCAAGGGGAATGGCCTGAAGCTGCAGGAGGGGAGATGGAGATGAGATCTGAGGCAGCAATCCTTCCCTGGGAGGGTGCTGAGGCCCTGGCCCAGGTTGCCCCGAGAAGCTGGGGCTGCCCCTGGCTCCCTGGCAGTGTTCAAGGCCAGGTTGGATGGGGCTTTGGGCAACCTGGGCTAGTGGAGGGTGTCCCTGCCCGTGGCAGGGGGTTGGAACCAGATGGGCTTTGAGGTCCCTTTGAACACAAAACATTCTGTGATTCTATAATTCCATGATTTCACTCCAGCATCGAGATGGATTTACAGCTGGATTTTTTTATTCAAAGAACAAACGTACTTGTGGCAAATGACAGGGAAAGCAGCATTTTTTGTTCTTTACACTGGTGCTTATCAGTTTGGGATTACAGAAACCTTGCTTGTAGGGCACCAGACAGAATCATATTCAAGATGTTGTACAAAGCAAAAATGTAAATTATATGCAAATACAAATTTCCAAAGGGCATAAATATGTGCAGATGAGTCCTACCAGGACAGTGACAGTGACATAATCCAACACGATTTTGCTGACATGTAACTTGCCAACAAACCTTAATATAAGATTCAATTCTCACTCTGAGACAGTGAGCGAGGCAAATACTCGAGTTCACTGTAGAACTGAAAAGAAAGATGCATAAATTCAAGTTGAATGGGTTACAGGTTCCACCCAAAAAGGAAAACAGCTGCTCTCAAGTTGACTGTGTTCTTCCAATCACAGTCCATGCAACTGATAAGGTGTTTGTGACAACTGAGCACAGTCCTTACACCCACTGGAAGGAGAAGGAGAAGAAACACGAGTCAATATTCAGGTGACTCACTTTTTCAAGCTGTATACTGCTGCACTTTTTCCTGGAAGTCATCCTCAAACTCAAAGCACAGTTTACTTCCAGGAGAACTAGAATTCCGCAGCTGAAGTAGAGAAGCAAGATCTCCCACCAGAGAAAGGGATGGTTATAATGCTCACAGGGGTATTCTGCAGCTTCTCAGTCAAAGGTGCATTCCCCACCTTGCCCTGGTTTTAATTATGAAATAGATTAGAGCGTTTTCCCCCAGTGTGAGATTTGTTCTCAGTCACAATGCAGTATTGACTTTCCCTGATGTGGTTAGGTCTTTTGAAGACATGACTGCAGTCACCGGTATCTTTGCCCAGGCTGAGAGATAAAGCAATTAGCAGCACCATTCTTATGGCCATATCCAGGGCAAAGTTGTAACAAAAGTAAAGAGTCCCAATGCCATTATTCACAAATTCCTCCTTCTTAGCCACTTCCAGCTAAATAATTTTCTAACAGATACCTAAGTGACATGCTCTGTTTTTCATCAGCCCTAATGAAGCCAGAAAAAGGAGAAGGACTGGGTTATGACTTCTAATTGAACATTGCTTCATTGATAGGTTTTTTCAGATGTGATCACAAATAAAGCAGCAGAATAAAACTATTTTTGAAATTCTGCACAGCTCAGTGTAATCCCTCTCTCAGTGCTCTGAAATCAAATTTGATCTAGAGTTAGCAACATGCCTATCATGCTTATGCTTAAGTTCTGCCACTGTAGGGGTGTTTTATTCCATATGGCATGTTAGGAAAGCTGAAGATAAGAGCAGGAGCAGATGACAACTGGTAACCCTGTAGTTAACATACAAAAACCCCCACCTCTCTCATGCTTCATGGACTGTTTCAACTTGCTATGACCCATGCTGCTCTCTTCTACAGATTTTGGCAAAAGTCAGGCTTGTAAGTTGACTATTCTGATGACTGATTAGCCTCAGTTTCCATATAGCTTAGCACCACCCAAGTAAAATGCCTGGGAACAGATTTGTCCGAAAGCCTGAGCCACAGACCAAAATCCCCAAGGAATCTCTCAAAAAAAAAAATAAAATCAGATCCCAATTTCCATCTATCCCAATTTCCATCTCCATTGCTACTTCCCAGGAAGACACCACCTCACTACTCCCAACTGACGTGGTTTTGAGGCCAAGGGAGATGACACTTGTTATACTGTTCATCCATTTCAGTACTGCTTAAAGTATACAGAGGCACTCAAGAGGTCCAATTACAGTTCATATTTATTTATGCTGGCCTTAGGCCACCTAGGTTTTCATGTCCGAAGCCAAGGGGATGCCTGCCTCGTCTTGGCTGCCTATACAGTATGAAGAGCCAAGTCTTCCAAGTGCAAATCTTTCCTAGTTAGAAACATCAAGTCTGGCCATCACAGAAAAACAACCACACTTATCACTAGCAAAAGGGAAGTTTTAGCAGAGGAACTTACTGATTTAAGAGCACAAGTCAGGCTAGGAAGAATCCTACTACCTCTTCCACACTTGAGACTGTTTTTCCACGTCTACTGGGAGCGGGTGATGGCAGCAGCAGTAGCAACATGAAAGTCTGCAACGTGAGCCAGCAATTTGATTGCTAAGATATCTACAGGAAAAGCTAGAACAAGGCACTACAAGAACATCAGACTATTAGTGACAACCTTTTCCTGCCCCACACAGGCCGTCTTCTCAGGATGAGGTGCTGTTCCTACTGCATGAACATCTGTAACTACAGCATTTACAAAGGTTTTGGTCACAGCTATCTGTTGGGACCCTTGTCTGAGAGAACAGCAAAGGAAAAAGCTAGAAACAAAAGAATTAACTATCAGTGCATATTTTAAATTTAAAATAAAAAAACAAAAACTTTCCTACCTCTCCCTATCTCTATGCACCTACCAGCATGCTAAAAGAAATAGGGTAAAAGGGCAACTCTCTTTTTCTATGCTGTCAGAACTGCAGAGGCTGAATCCTGCCTACTGCACAGGTCCACTGGGTTCCCTTCTTTTGCAGAGCTGAGGATGGAAATAGAGGAACTCGAGGGACGTTCAAGACAGTATAGCTTTGTGCAGCTCACCTCTGGGTTTGTTATCAGACGCTGCACAACAGAGTGGCTGATAGCAGGTTTTCTTCTTGTTTTCCTTCCTTTTCACCCCATCAAACATTTGGTAGCCAAAAGTTTGGAATTGGTGCTTATCGTAACTATACAATAGCAAATTCTGATTGACTGTCAAGATGGGACACCGACATTTTTCAAGACTGACTTGTCCTGTGCTTCTCCTTATCTGTAAATAGGTCAGTGCACCCCTGAGATACACCTTAGCACAAAGCAGTGTAAGCCCATGAAGACCTTGCTCACTCCATCATTCCCCATTCAGAGAGCTTATGAAAAACATCTTCAAGTTTAGCATAATTTCCATGTGTTAAAAATAGCTGCCCAAAGGCAGTTACTGCATTTGGCACATGCAATTCCACTGACTCTGTAGTCTCACAGAAACTACTCTGAGCTACTAATGAGTTTTTCAACATTACAACTGCTTACATTGGCTGCGTACTTTTGTCTCAACATCAAGTTTCAGAGATCAACTTTAAGTTCTGTTCGTTTGATAAGATTGCTCATAAAGATGGAAGAACATAAACACACAAGTAATGTATCTTAAAAAGCTTATTTTTAAGGTAGATAGGTAGAGCTAAACAAAAGCTGATTTTATATTGTGTCCCCATGTTTTAGTCTTGGTCACTTAAGATAGTTGATTTTACCAACATCTCAAAGTTTCAGACTGTACACATACATTTGTCATCTTAATATCTCTTCACTGATAAGACATGCAAATGGCAAATCCTGAAACAAAGTCTTGAAGCACACCCTTGGCCTACAACAGACTATGAAACCTGAAAAAGGTGAGCATAATTAAGGCACTGGGACTTAAGACAATTTCTAGTAGCTTATATTTCTATTTGTCATGTATCAACATGCCCAACAGTGCACTGCAAGTTTCTTTGAGCCTCTAACATAGAAAGTAGTAATTAGTTGCTAGTTCAGAATTTGAACTCCGGTCCTCCTCAGAGCACTGTTTTGTCACTGGCAATCTTATCATAGAATCCCAGACTGGTTTGGGTTGGAAGGCACCTCAAAGCCCATCTAGTTCCACCCCCCCCCTGCCACGGGCAGGGACACCCTCCACTAGCCCAGGTTGCCCAAAGCCCCATCCAACCTGGCCTTCAAAACTGCCAGGGAGCCAGGGGCAGCCACAGCTTCTCGGGGCACCCTGGGCCAGGGCCTCAGCACCCTCACAGGGAAGGATTGCTGCCTCAGATCTAATCCAAAATCTCAGACCATTTAAAATCACTGACCCTGGGCCATCATTGCTGTGATGTGAAATACAGGGAAACTGTTCGCTTAGTGTTATGACCTGGTTTGAAAAGTCATGTTTACCTGTCCAGGGCACTGCAGTGAGATTTATTTGCTTATCATCAGAACTGTGAGAACCTTAGGGTTTTTTTTTTAATGAAGGCACAGCCTGTGTGGCCTCTGGAGTTGCTCTAGTTCTCAAGATTTTATCCACTAGATTAAATCCACTGCACATGTGGCAGCAGTAGAAGCAGCCCTTTAACACCTACAAGTATTATTTAAATCAACTTCAGCCAGATTAGATATTAGCAATATTATAGCAGTTGCCTGCAGCTGGTGTTTTATTCATCTCCAGCACTCAAACTGTATCAATGTCAGATTTTGTTATTGTTGTTAAAAAGACAGTATTTGTTTAAACAAAAATACAACCAAAACACTTTCAATTTTTCACTAAATGGCTAAACAGCACAAACATGCCATCCCATTTGCTGAAGGAATGGTTAAACCCTAGAGAAAATGGTTTTGACTGGAGACACAAAAATCTAGGAAGCAAAACTTCAAAGGTGCAGGTTTTAGTTCCTAGAGCACTTTTTGTCTCCAGGCAGAAATTTGGGAGGATTTCAGGCACTCACATACTCAGATGCAGAAAAGCTATTAGCCAATTGCTTTAAGCGTTACACCACCATGAAAAGCTGTTGTAGAATATAAGATAGTACTTGTTGTATCTAGGAACCAAAGTAAAATTTTAACATACAGGATTTTAAGCCCTTTCTTTAGTGATTGCCAGCATATTCCATCTTCCCAACACCACTTAATGCTGAAAGGTCTATTTTTCAAAGTTTACAGAAAAGAAAGGATAGAAAACTAAGAGAATACTAAATATAAACCTATTCCCATTAGTGCTGCAAACGTGCTGAGAGCTTGATTATGGAGACATGTCCAGAACATGACCTCAGATGAATTTGGCCCATCCTGAGTGTTATATGAAAGGTGAAACGTGTTACTGTAGAACCTATTACTACCAGCTACATAATATTTAGAAAGCCTTTAAGTGACCTCTTTTCAGGAAATCTGACAATATGGCCAAGGGACAAAAACCTCAAAATTTTAGTTTTCCAGTTGGGGTGGTTAATTTTTTGTTAGTTAGCCTTTTTAAAACAAATGGTTGAAAGAACATTCGTCATTTCCATATGGCATGAACAACTTATTAGCAGCACTATGTTTGCCTGAGGATCTTGTCCCTGCCCCAAAACAAGAAGGTTCATGAGAACTTCCTTGTGTAAAGCTAAGCTGTCTGGGTACTTAAACTTTTCCTCCTGCTTAATTAACTTGTAAATCCATGTAACTAAGCATCTGAGCACACAGGCACTATTTTAATCCAACACTCAAATTTTCTACTGTTCACACACTCTGGCATTTCTAATTATTTTTTTTTAATCAACATAATTTGAGCCAAGCACGTGCGTTTCATTAAGGCCTATTCACAAGCTTCATAAGTTTTAGCTATTCAATTCTTTCCCCAAAAAAACAGTTTTCACAGCAGACAGATCAACCACAGAAGTTCAAATTTTGCAGTTTTTCAAGAGTTAAGAACCTGCTCTCTCAATTGATTTTCACGCTGTGCAGACGATCACAGTGGCTATGCCACACCTGGCAGCACAGTACCATCAGAGTAACGGGGATGCAGATATCACTATCACTAGGACTTGCTTCCTTTGAAAAGCTTAAACAAAACCTGTACAAGCTGTTCTTCGTACTCACATCTCATGAAAACATTAGGAAACCACATGTGCAGCTTGTGAATTTTTACTACAAATACTGTATCATGAAAAAGTCTTCAAAATGTGGGATTTATGTGGCCAGACGCAAACCTTTATAGTGTAGACACCTCCCTATTCCCTTTAAAGCCAAGGGACAGAAGCAGGCAGACAGCAATTTATTTCCTCCCAAAGCACACGTCCTGTCAAATGAATCACAACTCAAATTATGTCCATCTCTCTCTTTTGGTCGTAAGCAGAAGATGATCTCACAAAAACTACGTGTGGAAAGAGTTCACGGGCTAGTTACTCAAGCCTGGACTCCTGGAAGAGGTGGCAAACCAGACTGCTTGGTAGGAGAAAAAGGACATCTGACAAAAAGAGACTAGAGATTATTTTAAAAGAAATAAACACTATCACCAGTCTTTTGAGCTAGATATCAAAGGTAAGCAGCAGTAGAAAAAGTGCACCTGCAAAAAAGCAGAGTTAACACGAAAGGGAATAGAAAGGATTCAGGACTACACAGAGAGAGGACTTTGCCTCCGTTCCCAAAGAACTTTCCTAGCTAGGAAGGAAAAGGCAAAAATAGCACCTAGGCACGGTCACAAATCATAACTTCTAACTTCGCTGGAACTATAAAATGCAATATATACTCCTTTCCACTGAAATATATTCATCAGCAGGCCTGGAGCTGGGGCCTGGAAAAAACCCTGTTCTTTTTAGGACAAAGCAAAAAGAAAGGAGGATGTTTTAGCTGAGAGGCAGAGATAAACAGGAGCTAGACCCAACAAAATGTCTAGAAACTGTAAGAGACAGTGCCTGGACTCTTTCCTTCCCACGACCGAGCAAAGCACACAGCTCCAGTAATCAGGTTTCAAAAAAAAACAAAAAACCAACAAAACAAAAAACAACCCCACACTAGTGACCATCCAGCAAGGGGAGCTTTGTCATGACTGACATCTTCATTTCTTGTCAGCTTTATGATAGACAGTCAGATACTTCCAGAAAAAAAGACCACAGTTCATATTAGACAAGGTTAAACAGGGCTCCAGTTGGTCAAGCTCACAACCAGCTGGTATAATAGTGTTTTCTCTGGACCATGCTTCATACTACACAGAAGTGCAAAGGAAATGTGAAAATGCATGAACAAAGCAATCACGATGGCCAGCACACATTTTCTTCTTTCTATTTAACAAAGACTAAATGTTAGTCAGTATAAGAGCCCTCTTCTAATGGACTGTGCCAGAATGTAACCAGAACTTCAAAACACACCCCTGGTTGTTTTCCACTAAGACTACAGAAGACAGACAGTTAGAAAGCAGCTTTTAGTTTAAATATACTTTACAGAATCAAGAAACAGCACATTTAAATTTTAAGAGAGCTTATAAAATAAAGACTTCTGAATAAGCAACCTAGAGTTAACTTTTCCTACCCCTTTCTTCACTGTAGAATACAGACCTAATGTTTCATACAGGCAACAGTGACACCTACTGTTAACACTATCAAATGGATTCAACTTTTATAGCTGATTAAAAAAACAAATGCATTTTCCCCAGACTTTTGAAAGCATAGTAAACATTTCCTTTTCAAGGGCTTCCTTTGTAGCACATCTATTGCTATTACTGCAGAACTGAAGTTATCAACCTGTCTTATAAAATGTCTTTTAAATACAAATCCCTCAAAATCAACCTACTGACAGCGTTTAAAAATTCTATTACTTTTCTACAGCTAACATTCTTGAACTGTTAATAATTAAAGCAGATCTGAAAAAGACCTTCTTGTTTACCTTCATACTAGCACTTCATGGTTTTCACCATCAGACACAGCTAAGTAACCACCCAAAAGTGCAGTTACCATCCCTTTCTTATACCATACGTGTTGGAATAACTGGGTCCTGACTATGCAGTGCCTCTCTTCTGTATTACAAGGCAGAATTATGCAAAAGGTAAATTCAATTCAGTGGTTTAACATTAAAAAAAAAAAATCACAAGAAAAAAATCCCACCCACTTAGGTGTGTAGCTGGTTTGTTCCAACTACAGCATCATTCGACCAAGTTAAGTTTTGGCAAGTTGCTTCCCCCCCCGCCCCCGCTGTTCTGATTTATTTAAATAAATTTTAATTTTGTTGAGGAGAACAGAGTAGGGGCTTTCTACAGAAGCTCCATGATTTCAACATTCACAAGGCAAGTCCATTTTATATTTGGAAAGGCTCCTTACACACACACACTAAAGGAGTTACAACAGCTACACAGAATGTTCTCAAACACCTTACCTAAGCAAAGAGAAAACATCGTAGGAGTTACGAACACAGTTCTGATCCACCTGGAGAAGACTATTCTTCAAGGTACCTGAGTGATCCTTAAGGTAAAGGAAGAATGTTAATTAAGAATCAAAAAAATTTCCATCTTGACTAAAAGCATGCACTTTTGGTAGAACAAATGATCTTGTATTTAATTTATTTTAAATCTGTCTTCATACAGTTTTATGTAAGGCAGGTACACACAATTTAAGGCAGCAATAACACCAAGTTCAAGTCTGGCCTACAGCAGCACTTACCTATGAATGTGTTAACGACCTATCACTTTATCTGTGTTCTAGACATGGCATGTGTTTTCTTGAACTTTATAATCCATTACTGCACAAGTTTTATGCACAGAAATACTGAAGGATGCAGTTTACAGTACTGCCGTTCTTCAGCTTCAGATCTGAGAGCCTATTCAGTAATAGGCCAGCAAAGTACAAAACCATGAAATAAAGCTCTATTCTTTATCCATGCTGTAACACGTTTAAATGATCAAAGCTATCTTAGTTTTGAATGATGTGAGCAAGTGATGTCATTCTTAACAGACTAAAGTGTACATTCTGCACAAGAGGCATTGAAATAGTAAGAGATGAGATATGAAGCTTTTCTGTACCAGGCATAGCCACACATATTCCCAGAAACACCACAAACTCAGAACTGTTTCTTCAAACGATAAAGCAAATAAACCACCTGGCAGCACTGTCAGAAGCATCATGGATTGCAGGAAAAAAAAAAGGATTTTAGTGTATGAAGTAGCCCCAGCTGGTACACATGAACAGCAATTTTTCCAACAGTGACACAGATGTGGTTCGAGTACCACAATCCCTGCCTACCTATCCTTTCCTGCCTCACCGGGCTGTTTCCATGTAGAAGATGTTGAAATGCAGAGTTATATGTCAACATCCACCGACATGGCTGTGTTAGCCACAGACCATGCTGCAGATATTCCTTCCCACCAAAAATAAGATTCCACCTAAATAATTGTGAGATCTATACACTACATTATGCATCATATTGCAACAGAGGCACATCAGCACTGTCTCAGCTCCTCATTTCCATTCTTAGTATGTTGAATTCTACATGCTGAAATCCATACATATATCCCCTGAAAAAATACCAAAATACAGATATCTTAACACCTGGATGAACTAGGACAGTGGAAATCTGAGAAAATGCACAGCTACCAGCATCACCATTTTACACCATGAAGTTGACCTCACTTCAAGAAACACTGCCATCAGAAAGTGAAATGTAAAATTTTTATGTGCAAAAAAAATTTTTGCATATGTATTTGTGAACATACAAAAAGGCTTTGCTTGTGTTAAGTGGCCAGGATCTAGTTGCTTAAAAAAATAAAATGCCTATGCAGGGAAAGACTCTACCTGTATTGATGGATACCACATACCGGAGAGAGAGATGCAGCTTTCCAAAGATAAGGGTCTTTCCTTCCTGATGGTTGAAAAAGTAGCTATAATTCAACATCCCTGAAGAATATCATCTGCATCAAAGGCAGCGTGAGCAGCAGGTCAAGGGAGGGGATTCTGCCCCTCTACTCCACTCTGCTGAGACCCCCCTGCAGTGCTGCGTCCAGCTAAGGCATCCCCAGCACAAGAAGGACACAGAGCTGTTGGAGCGAGGCCAGAGGCAGCCACGGAAATGATCCAAGGGCTGGAGCACCTCTGCTCTGGAGACAGGCTGAGAGAGNGGATTCTATGATTCTATATAACTTATTCTTCTGTTCCTCCATCCTCCTGACCACAGGCAAATGTTTTGAATTACAGAAAGCTGTGTAAACTAGTTCAGGTTTTATTTCTTTGAAGGAGACAACAGAAAGCTAGTCATTAACTAAAAGCTATCCTTGTTTCCCTAAATGCACTTTCTGAAAAAGATACCACTGCAAGAGCAAGGGCAAGATTTATCAGCCAGTAGCAGCAGGCATAAAATGGCTGAAAGAAAATCTGAAAGCCAGGAAGGCATTGAGGATACCAAAGAAGGAGAAACTTGGTTTTAGGAAAGCCAGTATAGCACCCAGAACTGACTTTGTGTTGAACCTGGGTAAAAAGTGGTTTTACACATAAGCACACAGACTCGGACAAAACCAAGCAGATTCAGAAAATTGCTAGAGGATTGGGAATACTTTAGGTTCAGTTTGACAGCTCCAGAAAAATCTCTGAAGCTCACATCTATCTTATTGAAACATTGGTCCAGTTCAAGCAAATCCAAATAAGAGTTTCAGTGTATGATTACTAGAGAAGATGAAACTAAGCGAGGAACAAGTGCTTCAGTGGTCCCATGCCAGAAAGGAAACAAGAAAATAAATGGGACATGGTTGTGACAAAAGAAGCAGAATCCTGCTGAAATCTTCTAGCAAAATTACTGCATAATTTACTACAAAATAATAATAAAAAAGCTTGAACAAAACCAGAAGTTGGAGGTACAATTACAAATCCAAATTTTGTTAAGAATAAAGCAGGTATATTGGCAGCATGCACTTGTATTAACACTGAGAAGACAAGCTGTAAGTGCTATAAGAGAAGTTACATGAGCACTGTCAGACACCTACAGTAAAGCAGTAACCACCTATTGGGGCTCAGAAGACACACACAAAGGCTTTTGAAACCTTATTTCCCAACTTTTTTCTTGCCATGAGCTAAGCATCCATTGCAGCAAGAAAACTGCAACTTGAATAACAGTATTACTCAAAGAAAACATTCATTTTTTTCACTGCATATCAGCAACAGCCAAGTTGCTGCCAGACAGAAGAGACAGAAGAAAGGTAAAATTCCTAAATATCGCCATGACACAGAATTTAAAGGCTTTCTGATATTTAGTAGAAAAAAAGTGTAGCGTTATTAACAACACCAAAGAGGCACTGGATATGGCTCTTTTATTATGTTAAGACAAAAATTGCTACACTATAATTGCCTTGCTTAGAATTTCTCCAACAGTACTGCTGCTAGGCTTTTACACGTTGCTCTTATATGACAGGAGCTTGTTGCAAAGCAAGTATTTTGAGCACAAACCTGCATTTTGAAGGTTACCTCATATGGAAATGGGCTTGAAGGTTCTAACAGCAAAGGGCATTACCTGGTGAAGTTGTAAGCTTCCAGTGCTTTGATTTTAAATTAAACAATTTAGCAATTAGAATATTTCTATTTAAGCATGTTGCTCTTGCTGGTTTTGTTTACCAGGGAGATATCCACTTAATCAATAAATCTACAATTTTCATCAATAAAAATAGTAGTGGTGATAGTGCCTGATGTTCCTACCCTACTTCAATTTATTCTGCTACTACAGCTTTTGGGTTCCCACCTCTCTTATCAGACGCTAAGGTCACAGGCGAGAAAATGGGAATTTGCATTTAGCTCCAGATGGATCAAGCAATGTTCAGAAGTACATCTGCACTGCCTTTTGAAACTCCGAGTTCATGAAATGTCGCCAGAATGGTGTAGTTAGCTTCCAACACTTTTCTTATTTTGGCTCATAAGTGGTCTGAATTAATGACAAAGACATCTAATACGCTAATAAAGTGCACTTTATTGTAAGATTACATAAATCTACTTTGGCAATTTAATTTGTAGTCCAAAGAATTATTGACGTAACAAGGGTTATTTGGAGTAATGGGGGGAAAAAAAAGGTAAGAGTACCATACCTTAACTTTGGTCATGCTGAGATGTGCAGAAATAGAGGACACTTCCAGCATTGACTGAAGTGTCCTTGTGCACGAGGTTTTCATTAGACTTGCAAAATGGGATTTGTATGCATCTGTTTTCATAATGAGGTTTCATATGTGTCAGTGCAAAGAAACTAAAACTGCTATTCCATCCATGTATTATCTCAAAAATTGAGGCTTATGACTAAAATGTCTTGAAGTATTATGAAGATCTGTCACCACCACCACCACAAAGAAAAAGCACCCCAAGAGATCAGAAGATACCCACGTAACCAAGCAGAAAAAGTACTGTATTGCAGTTTCCACAGGATCAGCGCCACACGCCTGACACCAGAAGTTCCCTCTTACACAAGGATTCAGGTAGCACTTCATAAATAATATTTAATACAACCAAAGTGGGACTGTATAATATTTAGAATATCGAGCATTGACATGAAAACTATAAAGCAAGACCAACTAAGAGCAGAAATACCTCTTAGGTACACACAGCTTCTGAGGGTCACAGGGAGAGTTTGCTTGTGCCAACTAGTTTGACTTGAATGGCAGACAAGTCACTTAAATATAGGAGGTATGTATTATACAGAAAGAGATTTAGGTCAAGGAACTGACAAAGAAAGCAATCGGAAGCTACAGAGCAAACTTCTACCACTTGCAGCCAGAAAGAACTGAATAAACTATAGGAAAGGACAAAGGAGGAGATTATTTGTGCTCTACATAGGCTACAACCGTATCTGAGACTTAGCTACGGAGCATGTACAAGAACTACAAGTGAGATATACTTTTAAACCTTATGAGCTAGGCAGCAAGTCCTGACAACAATCAGGGAAGAGGACAGCGTTACCATCACAGAATTCAGGCCTAGATTATCAATACTGAAATAATGAAAAACTAGAATTGCATCCTGCTTTAGGAAAACTGAGTTAACAGCATCAGGAAGTAGAGTCTCAGCCGTGTACCAAACCATCTACAATTTGAATGGTAACTTTTATAGTCAACTGTTGTTGCCTCCATCCAAATCCCCACAAGATCAGACTTGCTGGTTGTGGCTAATACAGAAACCATAGCTATGTGTCAAGAGTCATTTTCTCTCTAGCGCGGGACAGTTTGTAGAGCCTATCGATACCACAGTACTGCCACCAGCAGTTTGGGATCAAAAAAAAAACCTCTCAGCTGGGCTATTTACAATAGGCAAGTTTAGCTTTTTTCCATCATTGATGTAGTAATCAGCATTGCTGTATCATTAATTTGGCTGCAGTCACAGTATTGGCTGCACAAGCACAAATACTGCAGTGGAATCTTTGGGGGGGGGGGGGAAGAAGAAA
>VXBL01004900.1:457222-480942 GCA_013400195.1 Aramus guarauna
GGGGGGGGAAGAAGACAATAAAACATGGGGTGAAACTGTCACAACAGAGAGAAAATAAATAGCTTCCCATTTAAAAGCTACAAACTCTTGTTTTTAAGAGTGATATCCAAAAATTAGTGTGCTTTTATATTTGCCATGAAAATGAGCCTTAACAGCCACACCATTTTCAAAATGTTCTGTATTTGAATGAAGTGTCTGCCTCAAAGAACAAAGTCAAGGCTTATTTTTGGTAACCAGGGGGTTTTTTTGGACTTAAAATGCTATGCTCTAAGTCTTCCCAGAACAGCTCAGATGTCCACACAACAGAGGCAAGATAACAGTTCTCATCTGTCATAAAAAAGGCATTTATTCTCAAAACAAAGCATTTTAATGTTCTGAGCATCCAAGTGTGAAAATTTAAGTGTAGAAGTTGAATTTCAGCTTGTCACCAGTACTAACATGCCAGACCAAATACAAGATACCCTTACCTTCTGTTCAAATGAAGCTCCATAATAACCATCATTGAGACCAAAGATAATCTCATTTGGGTTTCTTGCGTGTATCTGTAAGAAGAGAAGAAAACAAGTTATTTTACAGTCAGCTTACTATGACTTCACACTGCAAATCAATATAAATTACTCTGATAGTCAAATGCAGTTTTCCCTGTAAAGCACCTGGAATTCTAGCCACACATGAAACCTGAGAAAACTGAATTCAACCATAGAAAATGCATTTGCTTCACAGTTTTAGAAAGTCACTGATTACGTTCAGCCATTCTACCCTGAAATCAGAAACGATGGCCAGAGCACCTACTGTTGCATTTCCAGCTGACAAAAATAATTAAGAGACCAGGAAATCAATCAAAGAGGTAAATCTCAAGATTTTACATGATATTACCTAAATGATATCATTATGACTATCATTACCTAAAATGATAGTCAGTATTAGACTTTTGTGGTCACAGTAGACATAAAATTAGTGTTCAGTATTATATTAATAGCACGATATTAGCTATAAAGAACATTATTTCAAATAAAATCATGCATTAATGAATATTCTTTAGGAAGGCATTTCTTCTGTCCAGTAAAAACAAATGGAAAGCTACACTCTGAAGGATATTGGGTCTGGCAGCAATGGAGTTAATTTTCTTCATAGCAGTCTGTATGGTGCTGTGTTTTAGATCTGTGACTAAAACACCAGTGTTTTAATTATTGCTGGACAGTGCTTGTACAGCAGCAAGGACCCCCTCTGTTTCTCACTGAGCCCCTACAGCAAGTAGGGCTGAGAGTGGGCAAAAGCTTAGGAGGGTAGACAGCTGGGACAGTGAGCTGAAATGACCAAAGGGATATTTCATTCCATACCATATAACATCGTGCTTAGCAATAAAAAACAGGGGTCAGTATTTGCAAGGTAGCTGTTGGTCAGGGACTGGCTGGGCATCAGTCTGTTGGTGGGAGGTGGTGACCGACCTTTGCATCACCTGTATGTTGTTCTCCAGCACCACGACATTTTTTAAAAAATTATTTTTTTTATTTTTGCTTTCCCTTATTAAACTGTCTTTATCTCAACCCACAAGTTTTTCTTCACTTCTGCTCCTCTGACTTTCTCCCAGCCCACCAGTGCAGGGGGTGTTGGCCCGGAGCAATGCACCATATGAAGCTAGAGCAGTCATTCTTCATAAAGCTTTCTTCCCAGGCTTTGAAACATCCCAATTAAAAAAAAAAAAATTAAAAAAAAAATTTTTAAAGTGAGAAATAAACTATGATCTATTCTAGATAGATCCAATTAATTAATTAATCAAAAAGTGCCTACTAGAATTAAAACAGTCTATTTGATTCAAAAGGCACCATATTTTTGGTGTGTTTATTGTTTATGTGATATGGGTTTGTTTTTTCTGAGCCACTCTTACTGTAAGCTCCATAATACAGAAAACACCTCACTTTTCTCCTCTTTCAAAAGGCTATTAGTAAGAAACAAATACCAGAATTAAAAAAGATCTTATTCAGGAAGCTTTTTGGACTGAAGATCTTCAATGGGATGTCATTACTATGACAATGGATTAAAACTGTAACATACACAAACATTATGATCTATGTTCATTTAACTATACGTACAATCTTATCGCTATTTCCTTGAATCAAGGCATTGCAATTTAAAGCACCAAGTGCTGGCAGCATCATTTAAGAGACTCAGTGAACAATGGTAGCATAAGTATCAGCAAGTCAAGATTTAAAGCTCTGAAGTAAGCCAGCATGAGTCTCTGCAATCAAACTTTAAAGTGCATTAATATCCTTCTTAGCATTCTACATATTTGTTCATCCAGATGTTTTGTTTCCAGAAGTAAAAAGTTGAGAAAAAAAACTGTTTTCACATTACCTGCTGGCCCAAGTACTTTAAGCCATCCAGATTGACCTTCCATTCAATCAAAAGCTGAAAGTGCTCCTTCTTGCCACCCCAGATCCTCACAACAAAACAAGAGACAGAGGTATCAAGACGATCAGGCATTATTCCAAAGTCCAGACTCCTCCATGTTGGATTCTATAGGTATTCAAAGAGGGATAAAAACCAACTCAAACAAGCTGAAAGTAGTCCCAAAACTGACAATTCAGAAAGTAGCAAGCTCCATGTCAAAGATTAAAAAAAAAACACCCCTTCAGAATAATGAACACCAGTCATCTGAAGATTTACACAGAGTTGAAGCCAACAGGCTCTGCTGCTTCCTTATTCTGTTTTCTAGAGAGAATTCCTGGGTTAAAAGCTACATGTTGTAAAGTGCTTCAGAAACTCAGAGTGGGCTCTGCTTCCTTCCATTACAAGATGTTGAAAAATTTACTTCAGAATTTACTAATTCAGTTTAGCCAAATCAGGAGCTTTAGAAGTAGAAGTAACATTCTTTTCCACATTCTAATTCAGCTTCTGAAAACTAGAGTATAGCTTATGTTGCAAAAATTTAATTTAAAATGCTGATCTGTTCCCCGATAATTAAGTTTGCATAATTTATTGACAGGTTTGTTCACATTCTTCTCCTCCTTGACTGATGCTGATGGTAATCCTCAAACTTTGTCACTAAGAGCTCCTCTAACTCTAGAGATCAGACTTGCATCTCAGCTTTACAGAAGCAGTACAGATTAAGCTAAATTGCAAACACCTATTCCACTAAAACTCAGATTTGCAAACACGAGGCATTCCAAGGCCTTGGACTCGCCTCTGATAACATTTCAATTAAAGATTTATGGAAACTGTTGTAATTGACCCAAGATGCAACAGAACCTAGTCAATCCAACGCTACTGGTGCCAAGAGCCAGATATAAACTTTAGGACTTCCACAGGCCATAAATCACAGGATGTCCAAGTGTAGAAATGGGAAAGTGCGTTTTACAGAAATATATACATGTCCCTCCCCGCCTGCAAACAGAAATGGTAGCTCCTCCAGAAAAAAAGGTAGGACCCCACCATCCTATAGAAGACCAAGCCTTTCATTCTAGTGCTTAAGCAGCTTGGAACAGGCCAAACACCTCTGAACTGGTATTAGGCAATTTAGAATAAGATGGCTCTGAAAAGAAGGGAGGAGCAAAGTTACCCAGTAAGTATTAAAGAAGGAATGCATTAATCAAGTTTTCCTAAGGAAAAGGGATATTTGGTACCTAGTCAGGCACAAGAATAACAGGTCATTAAAATACTCATAGATGATGTATGGAATTTGCTCAAGACATCTTTTATTTAGATTTTTGTCATTCCATCTCGTATTTCCTTTGGTTAGATTCCCTTTCTGTTATTCCTTTTTCCCAATTTAGAACAGGCAGAACTCAAAATCCTAAAGTCTCAAGGAACTTGCTTCTTGGACAAGTTAACAGCCTTGCGGACATAGACAGCCCTTCCCCCATTCAGGAATTTTTCAAAGCATTTCCAGCCCTGCATGCAATACATGGCGCAGTTCTACCTTATTAATGCAGACATTAAAGAGTCTGTTTAGCAGGTTTTCAAACTCCCTTACCCAACACTTGCAACATCCTACTCCCACAGACACCTACCCCTTCTCAGTTGTAGTAAATTGCTCAGTTCTGGCCCCTTCACTGATCTGAACTGGAAAATTTAGAAACTCTTAAGACGTTTTTCAAACTTCAGTTTCTTAAAGCTATTAGCTCTTCAAAGAATACACGTTTATATATGCAGGTACATGTTCCTTACTGTTCACCTATACAATAAAAAGATGGTCAAAGAAATCAGCGGTATACTCTGCAATGCTCTTTGACTCTCCCTCTATTTGGGGTGTTGCTAGCAGGGCCTCTGCTTCTACACCAAGACTGCTAAACTGCACAGCATGAGCTTCTAATGAATCTGTACACCCAAAGTAATATACAAGCACTCCTTTAATAAGCAATTTGTAGGCATTTAAATAAGAGCAGCTATTTCTGTTGCCAACACCAGCAAGAACAACAACAACAACAAAGGATGAACTGTAAACAAACCTGAGTTGATTCATACAATTCTCAGATATTGAAAGAAGTTAAACCAGTAAAAATCCAGCTAACATTTTGCCTATTGGTGGTCTCAATATTTAAAATGGATACATATTGTAAAGCTTAACCTGAGCCCCTTGTGAAAAGCACCTGAAAAGGAAGAGAAGAACGCAATGCTCCTAGCAGAACTGAAGAGTGGAAATACACATTTAACAATAATGGTATTCAGCAGAAAAATCAATACGCTGCAGTAAATACACAATTTTTAAAAGAAAGTTTTTCCATATTAAAATAACTTACCAGAGAATTCTTGATCACCTCACTCTTATAAAATTCTAAAGAAAAATGAGTAAAAAACACCTTTAGATTAGCTTAAACACTGATATAAATCTTAGTATTTGAAATAGAAAAAGCTAAAATAAGTAACACTCATGAAAGACAAATGCTAGCGGGTCTAGTTTATCAGGAATAGATTCATGAGAAAGACTTTAAACTGCAGTCATGCTTTTGACTAAAGGTACTCATTCACACTTAATTATTAAAAGTCATTATTTAAATTCAGCATTTCATCTTTACACCCAAGATAATCCTCAAGATTTACCGAGGCTTTGGTTTCTGGGGAAAGAATGTGCCCTAGTACTTTACAATATTTGGATGACATTTGCAAAGTGACTAGTTTGTCATACGACATCTTCCTGGAGGAATGCAGCATGGATAAACTAATTGCACGGCCTTCCTGAAGAGCAATGGTGACCTGTTCCAGATGCTTAGAAAGTGAACAGCCAAATTACCTCACAGAGGTGCCGGGAACCCTGTATTTAAATGGCAATAAGCAACTGCTGACACATGGACCTTGGCTTTCCCAGCCAAAATAAGAGCTTAAAGTCTTTAGGTAGACAGCTCTGGAAGCTGGAATAGAGATTTTGTACAAAATTCCTCAGTCCATTGGAGTCCAAGGATGAAGCTTTGATGGTGTGCAGAACAGTCCCGTACACCAAACACTGGAGAAATAGTGATTAGTTACAGGTTCAACCAACCACCACAAGAAAGTCCAGGTAGTAAGTTCAAGTTACACATTCTTATCCTTCTAAAACAGCAACCTTGAAGAAAAGCAAGGTTCAACTACACTAGCTGAAAATAAAAATTAGGACAAAATCAAAATTCCTTTGCAAAGCTGCAACTATTGATCATATAAAAAAGAGCATAAAATATATATTTTTAATAACATCTCTCCACAATGAAGAACTATACATTTTAGTGGAAAGCAAAGCATTAAAGAGAAATAAGATTTAACACTCAAACGCAGTTATCAAAAGCAGAACAGACCCCTGGATGCTTCCTGTCATTGGCTGACAATTCTATTTTTGGAAAACTTTGATAGTAGTTAAGTGCTTGTTTATGCTCTGTAAAATAACTGGTACACAGAGTGGGACGCTCTCCCTCACACAAAGCAACAAAGGGTCCAAAAGTTGTTCTGTGCTCTCAGAAGTTCCCAAGTTTAAGTTATCAGTGAGGGGACAGAAGAGCAACAACAAAAAAAAAGGGGGGGGCGCGGCCTGATTTAAGAGAGTCTACCACCTGTCATCTGGTTTGCTTCCTTACTTGCTAACACATACATGATGCAAATAATGGCTGCAGATTGTCGAGGCAAAGAAAAAAAAAAGGACAGGGAATTCTTAACATAAGAATTCAAAGATTAACTAGTAAAAAAGTTGATAGCAAGCCCAGTTTACCTTTGTATATCTTGGCGTTATCACACAAGTGCAGAGTGAAGTATGTATCCAAGAGGCGATAACCATTCTTATTGATAATGTTACGTGCAGCAATATTCCGAAGATGACGAAGTCGGCGCTAAAAATAAGAAAAAACCCTAAATAGTTAAAGAACTTACATTGAAATTAAACTCCTTTTTAAATTATTTATTTATTAAAGCATTTTAATGATTTCCAAAGCACTCCTGTCAAAAAATCCTACCAAACACTCTATTTTCTTCGGCAGAATGCTAGCGTGAACAATAAGCATTCAAAGCCATTAAGAAACTGGCTGGACAAGTAGCAACAAGCACCTACAAGCTCAGATTAAGCAACACTGATATACAAGACAAGCTATTCTTATTCATGTCCTATACACAGTTTTTATTCCACATGTTTCAATCACCCCAACTATTTGGGCAGTTTCAAGCAAATATGTGACACTACCAGCATTAAACAGCAGCAGGATCACCCAAGCGTTCTGCATCATCATACGGGAAACAATTCCTCACCAAAGCTATTGTCAACAAGCACTAGTGGATCAAGAGCTCCAAAATAAACCACAACCTAATCCAGAGCCATATATAACTTGCTGAACAAAGCTTCCTGAATTCACAAGAATCCTAGAAAGTGCTATAACAACCTTAAATAAGTACATCAGGAAGATATACCCAGGTTTTCAGGGAAAATTAAGGGCACAGTCAAATTTGTGATGTCCGTCAGCTACCTTCTTTCTTGGACAACCAACTCCTTTTCTCTTGGATTGAATACACTAGAATATGTCACTAAAATCTTCTTTTTAAGTGATTTCATCCAACTCCAACAGTATGTTATTTTGCTACAATAGGGTATTTCGAACAAAAATAATCAGACTGAATCAATTTCTCTCTCTCTCCATCCTCCACCTCTAAGTGCCAAACAGCTTTAACAGCTGTGGATAAAATCCTCAGCTTTAAAGCATACTACACCCTTCAATTTTGACAAATATTTAACATTACTAGCTTATTGTTAAATTTAACTAGTTAACAAAGCAATTTTGTAGGACTGCCCAGTCACTCTTAAGTCACTGCTTAAGCGTGGTTCTTATTTTAACTTTGAAAATGCCTGCATGCTTAAAACAGGCTACCATGAACTTAGCACTCAGCAAACCACCACTTGAAATATATAAAGCACGCACCAAATCCTTCATTCTCATGTTCTCCCAATTAATCTCCCAACCGGTGTCTCGCCCATCTACCACAAGGGTGTTGACAAATGGCTCCTTATCCTTTTTGGATCGCCACAAACCACCTACAAGCCTCAAACAACTGGTTTAGTGCATCTTTTTATTACAGAGTTCATTTTACAGCATACTTTTTCCCAAAAAGCTTGTTAATTTGTAAGGCTGGATCCACCTTAAAAAAAAACCTCTCGCATTGACCAAAAGAGGATTTAAAATGCTTTCGAAACCAAAAGACAGCTTTTCTGCTTGCAGCTTGTCCTAAAATGCTTTCAACAAGAGCTGAAAGGCCATCTGTTTTGGAATCACAATATAACACTTTATATTACTTAATATCACTTAAGTGATACTAGTTTTCCTTCCTGAAAATATATAACAGAGACATTAAATTTCTGTTCATGTGACAGGCAAAACCACCAGTGGATGCATTCCTGCAAAGTCTTTTAATGAGTTAGACTAAAAACAGAGCCTAAGATGGGATGCCCAGATATCTCTACCATATACATGTAATACAAAATTAAAAAAAACCCCTTCTGTCTAATTGCAGAACAACATGATCTTATTCTACTAGAAATTGGTATCAAAAATGTCAACAGAAAGATTAAGCCTCATTAAAAACACAATATGGATCTTGTACATTTTTCAAATCTAATCGTAGAGCTGTGTAGATTTGCTGGCCGTTTTTACAAGCAACTTAAACACTCCTTAAGAAAAGGCTTTAAACATACATTGCACTCCTTATAAAAATTATTTCAGAGTTTTATGTGCCATATAGAATCATGAAAGAAACACAGAATAGTTTAGGTTTGAGCGGACCTCAAAGCCCAGGGTATTCCATCAGCTCAGGGGGGTGGATGAGCATCCCAGACTGGTTTAGGGTGGAAGGGACCTCACAGCCCATCTAGTTCCAATCCCCCCTGCCATGGGCAGGGACACCCTCCACTAGCCCAGGTTGCCCAAAGCCCCATCCAACCTGGCCTTCAACACTGCCAGGGAGCCAGGGGCAGCCACAGCTTCTCGGGGCACCCTGGGCNCAGGGCATGGTTGGCTTTCTGGGCAGCTTTATCTCTCGCTTAAGTAACTTCAGTATCATAAAAATCATCTACCATGCTTATTTCCCCTACCTCTGCCCCCCTCCCCGCTTTCTTTTNCCCCCCCCCCCCCCCCCCCCCCGCTTTCTTTTTTTTTTTTTTTAAATCCCTTACAACCCAAGAAGAATAGCCCACATAGCATCTAACAAAGAAGGCAACTTTCTCCAGGTCTTTTTAGGATTGCAATCTAATTGTGTGACTGGTTTAAGTAGTATCTTACAATTAAGTAGCCGTGAAGCAAAGCCAAACAATTTTGTCATCTTTCACTTAAGCACTGAGGTTTGGAAAAAGCTGTAGAGTGTCATAACCTACAGCTGCATCTCTGGACGAGAACAGAGTCCTTATCTCAATGGTTTGTGACTTCTTTGCATCCTTTAAAGTCCGGAATTTATCCTAAAGTCTAAAGTCTCACTTTTCCCAAGCCAGTTGGAAGAGGAACATTCAATATGGGGCTGTGAAACCACACCACAGTTGGTATGTCTATGTAAATCACCAACTTAGTCATCATTCTCCTCCTCCCTCCTGTGCCATTACTTGTTCCCTATCAGCTAGGCTAAATGGACAAGTTTCCAACTACATGGACAGTTTTCTTGTTCACATTCTTTAGTATGAGGTCATGATGACAGAGGGACTTTGATCTTGAAAATAAATCTTCCAGTTTGCCCACCACATTGTCACCAATATTATATTGCATTATTCATATTTCCTCAGAACTCTACAGAGGTAACATTCATTAATTAACCTCTCCTGACCAAAGATAATTAGCTTCAGCCAGGAGACCATCAATTACAAAGACATATCCAAAAGACAATTCAAATAGGCTCTGAAATTCTTCCTCAAGGCCTTGCAGCTGTTCTGTGACAAACAGTATTATTTTGAGGGAGTTTTCAGATCTCTAGTAAGTGTTACCTCCTATGTGTTTCATTCATTTTTGCTCAAGATGTTAGAATACACAAACCAAAAACCCCACTGTGCTGTAGCTCAGCTATCACGGGCATCAGCCAAATTGCCCTGCTGCCAACCCCCACGGCTTATTCGCACTGCTGCATCGCCCTCCTCATTTGTACCACCATAAATAAGCACTTGTGCAGCTGCTCAGTGAATCTCACTGGGGAACCGATCCGGATGAAAACTAACCACCTCTCCCTGGGTTAGTTTCACCAGATCAGTTCCTCAATATGGTTCACCATGTGGCCGTACAAGCAGCTGGGCTGATGAAAGAGGGGATAGGACAGCTTAAATGAAAGCACCAGCTTAAAATATATGCAGGGCTACATACAGCCTGGCACTTCTACAAGTAAAGTGAAAAGCAGTGTACAATGAGGTATCAGTACATTTCAAACTGTAAAAGCAACTCTTTATGAAGAGGTGACCCATTACACTTTACACTGAACACAGTAGCTGCAAATAATCCCGAGTTCTTTTATTTCCTTATTCTTTTAGATGAAGTGGGAAAAAGTAGTCACTTCTCAAAGATAAGTTTTAACTTCTCAAAGACAAGTTTTAAATATCTTCATCATAAGGAGGGGTCCCCACAGATGAGATGCTGTGCAACTAGAACAGCCATTCCAAAAAGACTAGTTTAAAAAAAAATATATATAAATACAAGTGCTAAAAACCCTAAGTGCTTTGGCAGCCTCATGAGTCACACAACTTAAAACAGGCCAGCTGTGTTTGCAAGCTGATAGCACAGGATCTGCTTTCATAAAAAAGATAAGCAAAATATGCAGATGAGTATAGATAATTCTCACCACCATCTCCTCAAACAGTTGACAGTATCAGCAGCACAGTACTGATTATTTCAGACACTACATCAGGCATCTTAGTAAGATACCTTACTGCAGAAAAAGTTATTTTTCAGCAGAGCACTGATTTAGGTAGGCTCTGACAAGCAGAACAGGTATCATTAAAAAGGGTATTTAACTTTTCCAGTAGCTCTGAATTTAGTGCACACAGCCTGAATGATGGTGTATCTGGACGGTTGCTTAGCAGAGTAGTAGAGCAGGTTTAACAGCTCATTCTAGGGGATTTGTGACACTCAAGTTATTTTGATTACCACAATTGTGCTAGTCCTCTGCACTTCCCAAGAAAGTCAATGGAGCAGCGAAATGACATGGTAGGCCTTGTTATCATTTGATTTAATTGCCAGTCTAAGGTGCAATTGAGTAAAAGTAACTGCTACACAGCAACTCTGCACTGACCTACATGAAACAAATTAGTGCATCCTTGTAACTTGAAAATTAATGACTACAAACCAGAAGAGATCCACTAATTTTCCCTTCAAAGAAATTCTGAGTAGCAGCTTATACTTTAAAAACACTGCTGGAGGTAAAGATATCCCAGGTTATAAGCATACGGCTATCCCAAAGACTGATCAGGAGAGCAGAGCCTACCATCAGGTTTCACCTCTCATGCCTGCAGAACCACAAAATTGGCTTCCCAGACTTCAACAGCAGCATCTTGACAGAGCTGCTACAGAATGCAGTAAGATCATCAACACTCAGCTTCTCTCAGAAGTAGGTGTCTTTTTTCTTATTTAAGAAAAGCACTTAGTTGTCATCATTCTGAAGAACTACTATCAGTTGTTTAATGTATCCAGTTTTCCCATTCAATGACTTGCTGGGAACATCTCCAGATTTACTCTAGTCCATAAACAAGTCAAGTCAGGCTGCTACAGAATAAAGTATTTTGATCAACCACCTTGTTAATACTTTGCTTTTTCATCAGATGATCTCAGAACTCTTCAGTCTACCAAGACTTCTGAGGTTTAAAGGACTGAAACTGCCTAGTCCCTTCACTAAGATACCATAATCTTTCACTACCTCTGCCTAAAATACCACCTTCTTCATCTTGGCACTTGTTCCCATCCCACACGTTTTGTCATGCATTTGTGCAGTCTCATGATGAGGGTCAGAGAATTCAACCAAGGTAAAGCTGGCAAAAAATAAGTTAGTCTCAAACTTGTGGAAGTTCCTCCAATTCCCCTCATTACAGCCACACAGATGTGCCCACCACACAAGCAGGACAGAGCAGGCAGACTTTAACACTGAAGTTTCTTGATGACTTAAAACTGATCCAGACACCACACTCTGCTTCCCTCCAGGCCTAAGAAACTGAAATGACAAAGCTATTCACTGGGGATTTTTTTGTCTAATAACCTGGTACCATTAATAAAAAAAAAAAAAAAAAACAGTGCAGAGATGGGGAATGGGGAGGAAGAGAAGAAAAGGTGATAAGTCTAAATGAGAGAGAGGTGTATTGTTGTTAACAAAAGGTCTGGACTGTTCACGGAACCACAAGGAGAAAAGTGACTACCTACAGACTAAAGTATTAATGAAGTTTCATGATTATTTGTTCAAGTTCACATAATGGGTAGCAAAAACAAGCACAGAGAGCTCTGACTCCTCTTCCATCTTAACCACTTTATTATTCTCTTACGAGAATCTGATGACCCTGGGGGAAAAAAATAATAATGTAAGTATATCCAAGCTGGAAGAGAACACAGCCAAACACCATTTTTCTATCTTCTCTACTGATCTACCACTTACCACTTCTCTACTGACTTACTAGCTGAGGCTCCAAGTACGAATTGTGAAGCTCAGGTCATTAATATGGGCAACAACTAAGCCTATTCTTTATCACATGGAGCCTATTATTTTATTAGCTGCTGAGATGATTTAATGGCTCACTGCTGGGAAAAGGAGGAGGTCTGTCATCTTTTTGTCCCACATCTGCACTTCCTCCTGCTCTCTTTACCACCAGCTTTTTCAGCAAAACTATTCATGAATTATTGCTCCCAATAGAAACACTAGCACTTTGACACCTAACATCAATTTGCAAAGGTGCCAAACTTCAGCAAGGCGAGTAGTTTAGTTTCTTGCAGCAGCAGCCATCCAAGATGCTATCATATAGCCCTCCCTGTGAAAGGAGGGTTAGGGCTGAAAACTCCTTCAGATGTTAAAAAAAAATTACAGTGGGCCTGAGTCCATACGCATGAGCAAGTTTCAGAAATTCTGTTGGAATAGTCTAATTTTTAAAGAACTCAGTAAATATGAATACATTTTCCAGAATGAAGTTTAAATTCCATTGGCAAGGAAGAAGTTTTTGTAAGTCTGTGGCAGGGGTTCTTTTCCCCACAATCCTGGTGGGATCCCATATGACCCATATCAAGTGCAAAACATCACGCAGGTTCAAGGGACCATCTCTGATTCAATAAAGAATGAGTGGGACAGGGGAGGGGAGGAGGGGCAGAAGAAAATCACCCTTACTTTTGCCTGAAGTGTAAACACAAGGGCGAAACCAGCATAAGAAGGCTGTGAAGCCATCTTATACAAAGTCAAAATTTACTGAAATTACTTAAAAAGCCCAAAGTTGCCAAAACCAAATCACTCAGGGTTCTCAGAGGCGTGATTACCTGAAAAGCAATCAGATTTTTCCGCCATAAGACTTACTGCACAGGACTTTCAACATTGGCTACAATTTCTAAAATTTGAAAAGCACAATATGAGCTGGCAATGTGCACTTGCAGCCCAGAAAGCCACTGGGTCCTGGGCTGCATCACCAGCAGCATGACCAGCAGGTCGAGGGAGGGAATTCTGCCCCTCTACTCCACTCTCATGAGACCCCCTGCAGTGCTGCATCCAGCTCAGGTGTCCCCAGCACGAGAAGGACATGGAGCTGTTGGNCTTTGGACAGAATCTCTGATTTTCAGACTGTTGCCCTCCTCCTGATTGTTTTGAGGGAGAATATTCCATAAGTTCTTTTCACGTCAGGATCAGCTCTGACCTCTGTACAAGCTGGTACATTTTGGTTTTACCTGGCTTTCACATGAGTTTCCTAGCTTGCTTGCTTTATGACCCACTGTAGCTCTGGAAGAATTTAAGCAAAATCCTTCCAACTATTTTAGCATTAAAGCAGAGTGCAAAGATTAGTTAGCAACACAAATGTTACTACAGCAAATCTAGTTGTTCCGAACTTAACAGAACTGAGCTTGCAAAGGTCAGCTACTTGGATCTCTGAATACCTGTCATAATTAAATCACAGGAAAACACAGGCTCTGTGTGCTTTGTAGCTCACAGCAGTCAGGTTTTTTTGTTTCTTAAAGTATTAAAGCTGTGGTTCCATAAAAAAAAANGCAGCCACGGAAATGATCCAAGGGCTGGAGCACCTCTGCTCTGGAGACAGGCTGAGAGAGTTGGGCTGGTTCAGCCTGGAGAAGAGAAGGCTGCGGGGAGACCTTAGAGCCCCTTCCAGTCCCTGCAGGGGCTCCAGGAAAGCTGGAGAGGGGCTGGTGCCAAGGGCAGGGAGGGACAGGCCAAGGGGAATGGCCTGAAGCTGCAGGAGGGGAGATGGAGATGAGATGTGAGGCAGCAATCCTTCCCTGGGAGGGTGCTGAGGCCCTGGCCCAGGGTGCCCCGAGAAGCTGTGGCTGCCCCTGGCTCCCTGGCAGTGTTGAAGGCCAGGTTGGATGGGGCTTTGGGCAACCTGGGCTAGTGGAGGGTGTCCCTACCCATGGCCGGCGAGTTGGAACTGGATGGGCTTTGAGGTCCCCTCTAACCCAAACCAGTCTGTGATTCTATGTAAGTAATTTTCTCCTCACTGGAGATAGCCTGGGTAATATGGGGAGAAAGCTAGATATTATAGATACTAGGGGATACACTAGGAGCTGTACATGGAGTTAGGTCTCTTCCATCAGAAGTTTTAGTTCCAGTTCAGTGTTGGTCAATCACGTTTCAGTATGTCCAAGTTTCNAAAAAACCAACAAAAAAAGAAACAACCTATCTAAATATGAACTGTATTTAGCCAACATCAACATGATTTAATATCACAGCACTGCTCTACACCTCATTATTACAACCTACTTCATCAGATTTTCAGTAACTACTAGCTTTCACCTATCCATACCAATTCAAATACTGAGTAGCAATGATGTGATCTGAGTTCCTGGAAGTCAAATGGCTGACAAGAATTCATACTGTATTCAATTTTATATAAGTTTTCAAGCTGCCTTGTTTTCCAATTTGATACACTCCACTACAAAAAAAAAGGTACCCCACAGAAGGTTTGGGTCAAGTCTGCTGCAGTACACAAAGCCTTTATTAGCAAAGGAACCTACAGTGGGAAGTTTAGATACTATTTACTTAAAACCACAGGAAGGTCAAGAAAATGCTTGTACTTCAATTTACACACTTTATAGGAAGATTTATTTAGAATGTTTGTAATTAGTTTTCTACAGTTCAGCTTTTGACAGTTCGGAGTCAAGAGAATCACACGTGACTTCAGATCTACTTCAGAAGCAAAGCAGAAGCATTTAATACGCAATTTTGTAGGCCATACCATAAGGAATTTTTGGAATTCTATTTTAATGTCCTTTCAGCACATGCTTGAAGACAGCAAGGCCCTCAAAGCTACACAGCCATCATTAGTTCAATAAATTGCTTGTGGATGTCCTTATAATTGCACTCACTTCATATCTCAGTTTCCTCATGTCGAGTGATGGGCCCCCATGAAGATAAGTAACTCGTTTCCCTTCCTAAGGCTTAGCTACTTTCCAGCAACAGTCTTTCAAAAGTTATGCCTGCTGTGAATCATACCCGAGGCCAACACCAGTTCAAAGATGCACTGTAGTAATGTAACTGCATTTTTTTCCCCCATGAAGATACAGCATATACATGTATAACACTTTCCCCCTCCCCCTCACATTCCTAAAGATTTGATGCAAAGAATAAGACATACTGCATCTGTGCAGTGTGATTTACCCAGACTAAATGACCACAAGAAAAGTCAAAACTACTTCCATCAGCACAGGCTCAAAGTTTTCACAGATGTGCAATTGTGGATTTTAGTTTACAGTTCCTTAAATCAAGGTGCTTCCTCTCCTTTACATTTATAGACATCTGAAGGGCTTTTGAAGGTTCACTTTGGACAAAAAACACTCACAAAGCTTTCACTTGAACACATTTAGGCTCAGTACAGGTTTCTAATCATCCCCACTCTGCCACTACTCCTGTTTCTGTACTACACTGACAGTTTCAACAAGGTCAGCAATTAAAAGATCTTCTCCAAAAGGCATCAAGTTTTCCCTAATTCATATAGGGAAAAAGTGAAAGAAGAGTAAGAAACATCTCTGTATTTGACACGGCCCATACAGAGGTACAATTATTCTCCAGCTAGTTGAATGCATAACAGCCCTTCATTAGCTCAACCAAAAGTTAAAGCATGCAACACGTGAAGTCAATGTTATCTCGTAACAAAAAGTGTCAGTCTATGGCACAACCTGCTCCTTTAATGCTAATTAAAACAGCAACAGTAGGATCAGGAAATAATTAACATAGCTAATTACATAATATCTGAAAAAAATTAAGACAGCTATGTATTTCTCTTAAAGAGTAGCTATGTCCTTTGGACTATATTCCCTTGCATCTTTACTATCATGCCTACTAAACTCCTCACTAAATAACTGAATTTACACTGGGGAGCAACTCAAAACTCAACTTCTACCTCAGAGCAATGAGGTAAACAGCTGGTTCAGCAGGTGCAAGAAGTTTTCACTTTGAACACCATCATCACATGTAGATCTACACTGCTATTTTAGAGCTCAGAACCAATGAAACAAGCAAGACCAAGACCACTATTCAACGCAAGCCCACAGTGTTCAGACTCTTCACTAATTTTCTGCATCCTTGTAACCTTCTTTCCACATCCAAAATTTCTGCTCATCGCTGCAGAAAGACGGAAACAGACTGTTATTTAAAACAAAAGGTAGGGACAGGTGCAGAAGACATGGGTATTCAGTCTTAGGATACAAACAGGACAGCTGGTTAGGTGTGGCAAAACAATATTCAAAACATAGAATTTACTTAGATGTGATATTAGCAGGAAGGGTTCAAGAGCAAAATCATAAACCCATGCAGGGACTTAGGCAAATTAAGTTCTTTCTGTGTATTGTTTCAACAGCTGTGCTTGGTTATGGTCACTACAGCACCAAGAGCAACAGACCAAGTGAGCTGGCAAACACCACCACTCTGAAGAATAAAAACTATCAGCACACCCTAAAAAAATTGCTCTAAACTGGGGTTAAGAAAAATCTTTTAAGCACTGACCGCTGGCCAGACAAAGCTCCTCTTGCTAGGTGTTTATATAAGATACAAATAACAAGGAACTAGATAAACAGCCTTTCTATCTTCAACCAAGACCTTTAAGAAGGTGCACCTAGAAATATCATCCTTCCTTATTGACATTTTCCTCCAAGTTTGTCTAAACAAACATTTACTGACCTGCAAGATGAAAGACCAAAACTGTAACTTCTTCTTTGACACGTGGGAACTATGCTTTGGGGTAGAAAAGATAACATCGGGGTGCAAGACCCAGCTCATTAATAACACACTGTAGCAGTTCAGAGAAGTCCCTTAAGCCTCTTAACATCACTTTGGGCAAGAGAGCATTAGTCCATATTAGCTCTGGGAATGACCTGGGAATACCAGTTAAGCAATGGAAAACGAGATGATGCTCAGAAGCAAGGACCAAAAAAGTAAATAGGGCCTTACGGAATAAAGCAGCAACAAAATCAAAGCAAAGGCACTTCTGACCTTTAAGAACCACTTTATTTTACGCATGTGCCAAGCTGTACAAGCAAACAGCATATGCCAATTAATAACCTGAAGCATATTAATGTTTATCATGTTACTGGATGATAAACCAAGGGCAGACCAGTAAGCTTCTCTTCATAAATGAGGAATGAGTCTTTAGTTACCAGCTACCAAGACCTTTCCTTCACTCAATTAAGAATATTCTTTACCCCTCCCCAGCATATTTCCTGAATAAAGCATTAAAACTGATTTACTACAGCTTTCTGACAGAATGGTCTCTAATTTATCGACTGATCATCCAGTCTGCAAAACAGACTTGCATTCCTTTGGGGGGTGGGGGGGAAGTACATTGTAGAGAGCAAAAATCCAATCCCAGACTAAAAGCCAGCCTTTTGGGTTACAATTAGAGTTTTACAGTAATTTTAACAACTATTTCCTCCAAATTATCTCCAACAAACACTAGACATTGGTACAGCTGGACATGCATACAACAGTGTAAGATCACTAGGTCAACACTCACATTGTGGTGTTTTACTGGAGCAGCACTTCCCTCCCCACTCAGCATTTAAAGACAGTGCATGTCAAAGAGAAGTGAAAGCAGTATTCAAATACACTTTCCATCCACTATTCTGATTTCCCCCAGCATATTTAGTAGGAAAGAGGAAGTAAAATATTTAAGAATCAGTCTTTGTTCTCATGTTACTCAGTGGAATATATAACAAGAGCTATATAAAGCTATTTAAAAAGATGCTCTTTTCACACTGTTTTAGTTGGAAAACTAGTACACGTGTAGCCCTCAGCCCATGCAGTCGCTTTCTTCACTTCTCCCACATACAAGACCTCTCAAACTCATTTGCCAGTGCATTTTCAATCACCTATTTCTGCCATGCTACCCAAGTTGCTGTGCATGAGTAGTATGCATCTTTAAAGAAAGTGACTATGAATTTTAGCCTTGTTCTAATTCACCCATATTCTTCTCATGTTGCTTTACCTTGACTCACTTATACCGAAGGTACTGCATCACGCTGGATTGTCACTTCCAGCTGCTGAAAATAGGGGTTTACTTACTGGAATCTAGGAGTACTTTTTCCTGGGAAGCTCGTTCCAGAAGCACTTTCAAAAGGAAAACAAAAAAAACAAAAAACACACCATCTTTTGCTTTAAAGTTCACTTTGTCGCTGACTTCCATTCCTGGGTTCGAACAGGGTAGCAATGCAAGTTTCTGAAGCATGTACATTAAGCTCATGCAATTACTAAAATTCCAAAAGCTCAAAGACCGTTAAGTGATTACTATATATCATTTCTTTAAACATAGCTCAATGGAATGATTTCTTATACCAGAATTTTTACAGAATGGATAGAATCTTCACTTCTGTGGTCCTCAATGAGATATTTAGGTCTTGTCATCAACATCCCATTTCTTTATGGGAAGAATCATGGAATTAAAGTACAAATGTGAAAAGGACATTCCCAGTCTTTGAATTCAATCCTTTTATTACAGTCAACCAGTTCATGGAAGGTACACATCACAGCATAGTTTCATGTTCAAAGTAGATTTGGGGGGATTTTCTTCCTACCACTTAGGGGTCTGCTCCAGAACTTTGTTTGGCTGAAAGAAGTTACTCAACTCCTAAATAAGATTTTTATCTTCAGTATTCAAAACACAGGACCCTTTCCTGTCAAACAAGTTTAGGATGGGGATAACCCATTGTTTGAACAGTGGTGGGACAGGAGGAAACATTTCCTGGCCACAGGATACTTTTACCCAGCTACTGAAAACGCCAACGTGCATCTAGTCTGACAAGTCTGTATCAGTACTGCATATAAACAGATGCGATGCCTTGCAGTTCGCTGAAGTTCAGAGTGCAGGAGCCTCACATGGCTCATCATGGAACCGGTTCAGGTCCCTTGCCCTTATCTCAAACTTCTGTCCCACACGACATGACCTAAACTGCTCCCAGAGTTAAACTACCAGGGAAGCCACAGGAGCCATGTTTGCTCCCAGTCCCCTAAAAATCCATCAAATTCTGCCTGGTTCTTTATGAATCCCAGTCTGAAAGTGAATGGAGGCTACAGAGTGCCCTTGAGAAGTTTCACGAACCATTTGCTCTGTTTTCTTCTGCCCTAAACACCTACTTGTGACATCTGTGGCTGAAAGCTCATTGCTGCTCCTTTCCACAGAAACTTTCACCATCTGACAAGAGATGTCTATGAACTGAAAGACACAGAAGACATTTGAGTCACCTGGACTTTGGGCTAACACTATTCACAGCTGCGCACAGTGGCAGAGTTTACCCCTTCCCTTCTTACCACCACGTCCATATTCACCAGAGCATATCCAACTCCTTCACATCCACCCTCCCACACAATACACCCGAAGTCTTTGAGCAGCTCATCTTGGAAACCCACCTTGGACACCTGAAACTTGGACATACTGAAACGTGATTGACCAACACTGAACTGGAACTAAAACTTCTGATGGAAGAGACCTAACTCCATGTACAGCTCCTAGTGTATCCCCTAGTATCTATAATATCTAGCTTTCTCCCCCCATTACCCAGGCTATCTCCAGTGAGGAGAAAATTACTTACATAGAATCACAGACTGGTTTGGGTTAGAGGGGACCTCAAAGCCCATCTAGTCCAACCCCCTGCCACGGGCAGGGACACCCTCCACTAGCCCAGCTTGCCCAAAGCCCCATCCAACCTGGCCTTCAACACTGCCAGGGAGCCAGGGGCAGCCACAGCTTCTCGGGGCACCCTGGGCCAGGGCCTCAGCACCCTCCCAGGGAAGGATTGCTGCCTCACAGCCCATCTCCATCTCCCCTCCTGCAGCTTCAGGCCATTCCCCTTGGCCTGTCCCTCCCTGCCCTTGGCACCAGCCCCTCTCCAGCTTTCCTGGAGCCCCTGCAGGGACTGGAAGGGGCTTGAAGGTCTCCCCGCAGCCTTCTCTTCTCCAGGCTGAACAACATCAAGGTATCAATAATATGGGTCCAGGAGCTGAACAGTTTCCTGGTGAAAAAAGCAGATACAGATGGAGGTGATCTGTGGTCCCATTATAGGACTACCTTATGTGCAGTCCAAACATCACATATTGTTTTCACCCTGTAATTTGGAAGTAAGCCATAGACGATATTCAGAAGAAAGCTTCTTGCAAACGATCATTGATCAGGCCAGTGGAAATTAGCAACATGAACAGATCAAACTTTCTAGCTTATCGGCAAATACTGGTGGCAGAGATGCAACTGGCTGATGAGCGTTTTCCCTGCAGCTAAACCACTTGGGAACAGGCTGTTGAAATACTCTACAATTGGCCAAGTCACAGAAGTGCTAAGCTCTTACACATATAACTTAGTACTCACCTACTACACTGGAATCAACATCAGGTTTTGTTTGCTTTTCTTCTGTCATCTATCTTTATCACATTAAAGTAGTGGGGGGTATTTTTGTCATTTTCTAAAATGGTTCTAGCCATTATTTTTGAGGGATCTTCCTGTGCTCCACCCAAACGCAAAGCCAATTATACCTATAGTTTATTCAGGCCCATCGAGACAAGAGGGATGCTTCAGTCTATGGACACGGATCTGACTCACTGGAAACCATATGAGTAAAAAAAAAGTATAGGCTCTTTTTCTTCCTTACAACTCCCTAATCACTCACTATAAACTGTGCATCAGTACAACTGTTTGTACAACAGTAGATGTAGTTCAAGCTTAAGCTTGCAGATCTTCAAACACTATCTCACAGTTCATTAAAAGTCTCAGTCTCTCTAATGTTGGAATTGGTAGCACAAGCTTATCAGTTTCAGTATAAAGGAAAAGTTTGAAGTGCTGGAGGCACTGGTTCTGGAGCCCACCAAGATGTGCTTTCCTGCCTCTGGACAACCACACATGATATCTGTTTTCATCAACAATTAGCACAGTAACACGCAACAGATCATTTGACTGCAGCATGACTGGTTCTCTATGTTAAGGCTGCATTTTTTGTCCAACCTCTTCCATCTAAAATATTAGTCTGAAAGGTTTGGCTCCCCCTCCCCGCATTGCTTTGAACTGCTTATAATGACAGGACTGAAAAGTTCGTTTTGAGCAATTAGAAATCACTAAGTTATCGTGACACTCCTTTCTTGCATCAAGCAACTAGGAAGAGATAATGCTAAAGAATCTCTGCTTTTAAAGTGTAATTATTTCATGACACATTTTCAGATCTGTTAGAGTCACTCTTCCAGCAAAAGAAAACAACAACTTGGCACGATTAATTATCAATACAAATTGGAATTTTATGCTTAACCAGATGCATTACTTCTTTACAGCCACATCCTCTAATTCTCCCACGTAAAACGTGGAATACAACAGTGAAAGGCATCCTTAAGCCAGGTCATCCTGTCACCAACCAACAAGCTAAAGAATAGGTTAGTCAGTCTGACACAAGCGTGGTCACACTGGCAAGAGATTTTGAATGTGACTTTTCACTCCTGCAAATGTGTCAGTAGCAGCAGCTTTGTTTTCTAATCAAAGTGAATTTCACTAGCACAATTAAATTTAGACAAAACCCAAGTTACACCCTCAACACCTGAGTTGTTAAAAAGTCACTTCACTCATTGAAAGCACTCACCTTAAGTTCACGTTTGAGAATCTGGCCTTTAGAGAGATTTATAGCCATGACTCAGACCATCTTACTCTCATCCTTATAGTCAAAGAATGCAGCACTGGCTGTTCTAAAGGAAACTGCCTACTAAAACAAATCACCAAGCTGACTTCTGTCCTGGCAGGTAGCAAACAATTACCTTGCGTTAAGCAGCACCACACTCAGATCAAACAGATTTTTTGCATTATAGAAGTGGTACAATAGACCGGAATGACTTTTCCATTCTTTTTCATGATTCTGCAGTAAAATATCCCCCGGGTGATTAGGCCCTTCAGAGTAAGGTATCTAGCAATTCAGTAACAGACTTTTAAGCTCAGATAATACAGTAAAAGAGGATGATTTGTTATCAGGGTATCAGACTGTAGTTTCAGAGCTTCTTGATTTGATTGCAAGCACTGACACAGCATACAGATACCTCCGCACATGCTCTTTATATTTGCAGAGCACACAGCAAAAACAATACCTCAGACTTTGTCACAGACTTACACTTGCTACAATTAACATTTCTTCAGCACCCATACGAGCATCCTACATAAACTAAATATTTACTTGACTGGAACTGAATCATAATTAATGATTCAGTTTCTGCTCCTACAAACTCCTACAAAAGTTTCTGCTCCTAGAAAAGACAACTATGTTTTGGTCTCACTTTCACAAATTAAGTCCAATGACTAATAGCTAAGGCTTCTCCGCGCAACATTCACTTGGTTGTTGCACAAGCCTGGGAAAGAATAAAACCAAAAATTCAGCAGGGAGAAGGCCACACTAGATCTCCTGAACAATCCAGTGCTCCTTGTAAAGTTAATCCAAAGCATTGCTCATGTTTACATTCCTTAACACAGACAGACCCATATTTTAGAATAAGTACTTGCTCTCATATTAGGGTCAATACTTGCACAGCTCCAGTGGCCAGAAGACATTTCCATTCCGTCCCTTTGCTCCTGAGTGAGCCTCTAGTAAATCATGTTTATCCAAGGAGCATTTATATCTTCTTTTCAAGTTGACATCTATTGATTTGTCTCCAGTAACTCTTCATTTTCACACCTGGAAGCACGTCGCTCAAGCAACTCAGACCACGTATCTACTTCTTCGTAACGTCAACTGCACCGAGGCAATGAACCAAAACTTCAAGTGTGGACTCACATCTTACAGTATTTCTAAAGGAAAGCATGCCTGTGCTAAGTAATTATTCCCACCACCACCACCACTTAAACTGACTAGACCCGTACACTAAAAGTCACTGCATGCAAGAGGGGAAAGGGCACAGACTTAGTTTGAAACGGATTGCTAAACCCTCCTGCAGAGCCTAAGCTTCCTTGCTTAACCTTGCTCCTAATGCTCTCCGAAATTAAAACGTGGGACCGTTGCCCAGTAAACCAAAAGCCAACTATCAGCAAACAGGAAAAACAGAGTTAGCTGAAGGAAGGATGTGATTGGGAGGGAACGTTTCACCGCTCTTCTGAATACACCATACATTTTACCCATGCTCACCTTCCTACCCTGTTAAGAGACACAGCAGGAGAGGAGAGGGCACCTCAGCTACTCCCATCCCACCAGGGACTCGTCTTCCACCCAGTCCGAGAGAAGGGTGCGAAAACCCCCTTGCCTCAGGGACCCTCCTTCTTTCTGCTCAGGGACTCTGCTTCGGGCATCCCCACACCTCGAGGAGCCCCCCCTTATATCTCAGGGAGTACCGTTCCACCCCTTCATCTCAGGGCACCCCCCACCTCAGGGAGCACTCTGGGCACCCCCCACCTCAGGGAGCACCCCCCTTCACCTCAGGGTACCCACACACCTCAGGGAACACCCCCCTTCACCTCAGGGTACACACACACCTCAGGGAGCACCCCACAGGTCAGGAGCACCCCCCTTCACCTCAGGGTACCCCACAGGTCAGGAACACCCCCCTTCACCTCAGGGTACCCACACACCTCAGGGAGCACCCCCCCTTCACCTCAGGGTACACACACACCTCAGGGACCATCC
>VXBL01004900.1:481304-554912 GCA_013400195.1 Aramus guarauna
GGAAGGCGGGACGACGCCTGAGGGAGCGGCTGATGATTGGGGGAAGGCAGTTTTGATTGACGTCTCTCGTCCTCCATCACGTGTGGGGGGGGAGCTGTTTTTATCACGTGGTGGGACGAAAATATTTTGCTGGGTGGGTGCGCGGGGAGGGGGGGGAAGGGGCGTTGTCACCATGGCAACGGGGAGAGGCCTGGCCCCGCCGCCGCCGCCCGGGCCCTGCTGAGGGGATGGCGGCGCCGCGCTGGGGCGGCCGGGCCGGGGACCCCGGGGGGTGCGGTCCCTCGGCTGGACCCTCACGGCACCACAACCTGCCCCGCATCGTCAGGCCAACCTGCCCTGTCTGTCGGCCAACCAGCCCCACGTGGCATCTGCCTGCCCCACATCACACCGACCTGCCCCACATCATGCCAACCTGCTCTGCATCACACCGTTCTGTCATGCCAACCAACTCCACATCACGCCAACCCACCCCACATCACACCAACCAGCCCCACATCACACCAGCCAGCCCTACATCACACCATTCTATCACGCCAACCAACTCAGTATCACGCCAACGCACCCCACATCACACCAACCAGCCCCACATCACACCANGGAAGGGGCGTTGTCACCATGGCAACGGGGAGAGGCCTGGCCCCGCCGCCGCCGCCCGGGCCCTGCTGAGGGGATGGCGGCGCCGCGCTGGGGCGGCCGGGCCGGGGACCCCGGGGGGTGCGGTCCCTCGGCTGGACCCTCACGGCACCACAACCTGCCCCGCATCGTCAGGCCAACCTGCCCTGTCTGTCGGCCAACCAGCCCCACGTGGCATCTGCCTGCCCCACATCACACCGACCTGCCCCACATCATGCCAACCTGCTCTGCATCACACCGTTCTGTCATGCCAACCAACTCCACATCACGCCAACCCACCCCACATCACACCAACCAGCCCCACAACACACCAACCAGCCCCACATCACACCATTCTATCATTCCAACCCATCCAACACCACGCCAACCCACCCTACATCAAGCCAACCTTCATACCAACCCACGCTGAGGTCCAACGCAGCCATCCCACCCCAGAGCACCCACCTCCATCCCACCCCACCCAGACAGCATCCACCCCGACCACAAGGACCATCCCCACCAGGGCATCACCATCCCCACCTACCACGCAGCACCGGGAGCGCCAGTCCTGTTCCCACGCCCTACCAGGGCCACCCGTCCCCACAGCACCCTGCAGCACCTGCCCGGCACAGGCGGCCGCACTGGAGACACTTGTCCCCATCGCGCTGCCGGGGACCGGCACGGGCTGTGCCGAAACACCCGTCTGCACACCACTGGGAACGCCCGTCCCGCCGCCCCGGCAGCGGCACTGGGAACGCCTGTCCCCGGCGCACGCCGCGGCACTGGAAATGCCTGTTCCCACCGGGCCGGGCGGCTCAGGAAGGGTTGAGTGTGGCATGCAGTGATGGAAAGCCGTGTCCTCTCCTGTCCTCCCGTCTTCCTCCCTTCCTGTCCTCAGCCCCACGCAGCTCCCACACCATGGAGACCTTCCCCACTGGAAGCCCACCGAGCCTTTGTTCACTTGCGATACTCATGGTTTTGCAATATTCATGTTATGTTGACGTGCGTTGTCATCAGCATGCATTTTGGTCTTGGGTATTCAATGGTGAGATCATTAAAAAAAAGAAAAAACTAGAGGAAGAATAGTGAAAACTGGAGTGGAAAGTCACATCTTCTGGAGTTTGATGGCCATCCTTGCAGAAGTCATCCTCTTCCATCCTCACCCTCCCTTGCACCATGATCTGTCTTTCCCCAAAGTACTTTCCAGGAGCGGAAAACAGAGCTGCCAGACTCCCCCCCCCCCATTAATTCCCCTTTTCACCACAGAGTGACACATCGGTGTGGACTCTTTTTTACCAAATTGTGTGATTCTATGTGTGAGAGCCCAATAAATTTCATACCCCAAGCTTAAATTTTGGGCATGGTGAGTCTGGAGTTGTGCTTGAGTTCTGGATGTTGCCATCCCTGATTAGGAGTTATTTCAACACAGTCACCTTTTTTTAGGGAAGATCTAAGAACCAGTGCATCTCCATTTTTACTTCTCATGAAAAAATAAACCTCCTACTATTTCAGTATTTTCAATAGCAAAGTGCACTATTTTCAAGCATGCAGACTCCAGAGCCACATTGTGGAGATCAGGAGGTTCAAACGTAGTAATTTTGGACCTGTTGTATCAGTTTGATTCACCTCCTGGTTTCTAGTTGATTACAATGCATGTGCTCTTTCCTTTTGAACTTTCCATCTTCCCCTTGGAGGACTGAAACTTCCTTTTTAAGAAGAAATTTGTTTGCTTTGGTTTGTTTTTCCCAAGGTGTGAAAAATGCACTTGGAATGACAAAAATGATCATGAAGATCTGGGAATGCTTTATGAAACTCTTCAGATATGCTTCCTCCAGTAAGCAAAAGCAATTCTAGCTCAGAATTATATATAGAATTATATATAAAATCAGAGAGGATCACAGTTGTAAGAACATTTCTTACTGAGATAAATCATTAAAATCAGTTTATGGAAACAGCATGAAGATGCCACTGCATGTTTACCCAAAATATCAAAGGATTCTTTTAAAAAAAATCAGTCCTCAGATGATATGTGACTATTCTGTGACCAACTTATGCTGATTTGGTGAATTTAAAGTCCATACAAACTACTGTAGCAGGATTTTCCTACTTTTCTTAATTTCCACAGGAGCAGGTGACTATCTCAAAACTTTCTTAAAATACCGATGTTTAGAAGAGTCAACTGAATTACTTAACACAGCTGCTCGCATGCCCTATATATGGAGATTGCATTTAATTTGCTGCTTAATGTATACTGAGAGATCTAACCCATAATTCAGGGACTAAAAAGCAAAATTTCCCCCAGAGGAAAATTCAAATATGACCCCAAATCCCATGTTAATTCATTAATGATTTTATAGCAGTGGAACTATTAGAGCTCCAAAGAAGTCCCTGTGGACTTCCAGCTCATGATAGCTCAGGTTTTGGCCTCGTATTCTAAATTTCAGACTTATCTTTGCTTTTTTTTGCTATCTTAACGTGACGAGGGAGTGTTTGCAAGAGCATTATAAAATGAGGAATTTCTAGGGATAAGGTTTCAGTTTTACATTTGATTTTCATCGGCTTTGAGAAGTTAAGTCCGTCCCTTGCCCAGTTCACCACAGCGACGGTTCAACACGATGAGAGTCATTTAATAACCCAGATTGTGCCTGAATTCGAACAAAACAATCATCCCTTTTGGGCTTAAAATAATGAGTTAATTAATAAGGATTGGTGGATTACTTTGACCAGAGGATTTGCAAGCTGCAGCCGGGGAGGACTGTGGCTTCTTTTATCCCCGGTTTATGAACAGTCACTCGGAGCAGTAATGCTGGAGCAGAACTGCCAGTCTCAGCTGTAGACATGCCATTACGTAGGACCCTATGTAATTTACTGATGCCCTAGGAAATTCTCATTTGAATTTTTCAACCACATAAAAAGGCCGATGTTATCTATCTGCATCGTTTTGAAGATCACAGCATGACCTTTAGTATGTCCCAGTGGATGATTCTGCAGCTGTTCTCATAAATGATGAAATTCCTGCAGCTGTAGCAAGTGCATGGGTGCATGCAGCACTCCATCCTTCACAACCTGCCCATCTGCCCAAGCTGTGTGGTGGGTCGACATGCTGGAGGGAAGGGTTGCCATCCAGAGGGACATGGACAGGCTTGAGAGGTGGGACCGTGCGAACTGTATGAAGTTCAACAAGGTCAAGTGCAAGGTCTGGCATATGAGTCAGGGCAATCCCAAGCACAACTACAGGCTGGATGGAGACTCAATGGAGAGCAGCCCTGAGGAGAAGGCCCTGGGGGTGTTGGGGGACAAGAAGCTCAACANGCAGGAGGGGAGATGGAGATGGGCTGTGAGGCAGCAATCCTTCCCTGTGAGGGTGCTGAGGCCCTGGCCCAGGGTGCCCCGAGAAGCTGTGGCTGCCCCTGGCTCCCTGGCAGTGTTGAAGGCCAGGTTGGATGGGGCTTTGGGCAACCTGGGCTAGTGGAGGGTGTCCCTGCCCATGGCAGGGGGTTGGAACTGGATGGGCTTTGAGGTCCCCTCCAACCCAAACCAGTCTGGGATTCTATGATTCTATGTCTGCCATAGATCAGGTCAAATATGCTTCTCATTGGGGTATGAGGTCATTGCAAAATCACTCAAATGAGCAAACATGTTTCAGTGATGGATGAAAGGATTCCAAGTGCAGTTTGCGAGAAGAGGAAAAATCTTAAGTTTTGCCACAGAATGCCTATTAAATAATATAATTTAGAGCCACAGGTTATAAGAGTTGGTTTAGTTTTGCCTTTGGAGTGATCAAGCTCAAACAACAGAGACTAACATCTAACTGGTTTTGTGGATGCCAGACCCTGGACCCTTTTATGTCCAAGGTATTTCTGAGTGTGTGTATTTCTAGTTGCAGGTGAATAAGTTTGCTCTATCCTCAGGGTTAAACTGCTGTAAGACACTTGCGGGTATCTAAGACTTTCTAGTCGTCCCTATGCAATATATCAGAGGCTCACAGTGAAAAGCACAATAAAGGTCAGGTGTTTTTGCTATGACGGCCCTTGGCTTTGAATTGAAAGCAGTATATGTCAGTGAGTGTCAGCTGAACAGACATTACGATATGAGCTGGTACTATAAAAGTACTGATCTACATGAAAAAATTCAGAAAAAATGCTGAAAATGTGTACTGAAGTTATACCACTTAAACTCCAAGGGGAGTTTATTAATTTGCAAGTATATTGGCCAACATTTGCACTTCATCATTGCTGTCAGATACATAAATGGTTTTGTTAATTGATTTCATTCATTTATCCTGTTTCCTGAATGTCCCAATATAGATAAACCCTACCTGAGATAGAGAGACTTCATTGTATTTTTGACACACCATCCAGCTGTTCTGGTCACATTATGAGCATGGAGGAGATCCCCGCAGAAGACATCTTCAAGTCAGCTCACAACCACTAGAGGCTATTTCCATGGAGGACATGGTAGGGGATTCCTGGTGCTTTGGAGTGCAAATTATGCTTAGAATACCTATTATTATCCTGGTGCTTAGAAGAGCTATTATTTACATGGAAAAACTTCCTTCTCAAACAAAAATATATATTTTAAATTAGATAGGGGAAAAAATATATTTTAAATGAGATGATAGAGTCATGAAGGAGAACAGCAGCACTATCTCAGAACAAGATGATGTCCTCATCAGCCTTTACAAACCAGCTTTATTTCCATACCAGTTGGGTTGTACAAGAAGTAATTGGTAATTTTGGTAATTGCTTTAGGCATTGAGCGTCTTTTTGCTATGTGGACTCAAGTGTTTGGCACCTGGGCTCTTCCCTCATCAGAGTCTTCACAGCACAATTGCAAAACATGGAGAAACAGCCCATAAACCGAAACTAATTTCTGGGAAAACACTTATTGCTTTAAATCAAGTTGCTTTAAAATCATGTGTGTGTTATTTCTGTGAAGCCTTCAATATACTAAACCATTGTGGTTTGGGGGAAAGGGTGTTCTTTGTTTTGCTGTTTTTTTCTGGTTACCTTGAGAAACGTGTCGGTAGACTGAAGTCATCTGACCAATCATAGAATCACAGACTGGTTTGGGTTGGAAGGGACCTCAAAGCCCATCTAGTTCCNTCCAACATGTCAATGTCCTTCTTGTCCTGGAGACCCCTGAGCTGGACATAGTAGTGCAGGGGGGTCTCAGCAGAGTGGAGTAGAGGGGCAGATAACAAGACCAAGATAGTCTGATCTCAAATCACTGAAGTCAACAGAATAAATTTAAGCATCTTTGGTGGTGTTTTGATCAAGTTTATGGTAATGGTTTGCAAAAAAACCCAGGAAACCCTCATCAACTCATGCTGGCTTAGGATGAGGTTCACCAACTGGCCAAGACGTGATGATGTACCTCAGTTCAGTGATAAATGCCGCAGTAGTTGTACCTGAATTATCCATGACACACTTTTTTTCACCAACCTGTGATGGAGTCAATCTGTTCCAATTTTCTTAACTATCCTAGAAAGTTTTTCTTCAATAGTAAATCCATTTTTTTTCCTGCTGCCTTTAAAATCTGTTGCTATTTGACTTATTTTCAGGGAACAATGGATGCACAGATATAAGATACTTGCAGACTTTAAGGATATTGCACTCTGTTTTGCAATAGGAGTATCACCTACCAGTTAAAGTGTAACCTGAGTATGTGAAATTGATTTTTTCTTTGGATAAGACATTTCAGCATGTGTACTCTTGTGAGAGGGTTGCCAGTTAGTTTAGAAGTTGTTTGAATTAGCTTGTTGAAAAATCCAGACAAAAGCTTATTTTCCAAAAAAGCTGGAGAGGGGTCAAGTGGCAGGGGGCTGTAAAAGCTGCCTTCAGAAGGATGTTATTACCTCATCACTGTGGCCACAAAGAAAAGCTTTTACCAGAAAAAAAACTTTAACAAGTTCAATAAATGTTCAAAGAATCTCACAAAAAGCTTCTCAGTTTGGAAACATCTTGATGCGTTATGTTTTGAGTGTGGTGTAACAGAATTGCTGCCACGTGAAGTCATGCTGTGATCTTCCCAGGTTTCACGAGCGAGACAGAATCAGGCCAAGATAGTTTGGGATGAGGATGTTTTAAAAGACATCCTGGGAATGGCATTTGGGATTAAAGCCACGAGCCCCCAGTGTGCTTGCTCAGGGACATGTCTGCATTAAACGCAGGAGGTTTTGGCTTTGTGGGGACTATATGTGAGCTTCGAGAGAGGGATTGCTGCTGTCCTGCTTAACAGAGCTTGGCAAGGTGCTGGTTTGCCCTCTGAATTGCTGTTGCAATAGTTGGGAAAATGTCCTTTTGGATCAGATAAAAAAACAAAACCCCAAGTCATTAAATGTGCTCTAGAATGGAAGATGCTGTGCAAATATACATGATTGCCAAATGTATTTTGTAAATTAACAGATGCAGCTGAACTGATTTATTTAATCATAGAGACAATTAACTTATGAGCTAAAAGGCAGAGCAGGAAAAAAAAAAAAAAGTGTCGTGGTTTAACCCCAGCTAGTAACTGAGTACCATGAAGCTGCTCACTCACCCCTCCTGCCCCGAGGGGATGGGGAGGAGAATGCGAAAGAACTCCTGGGTTGAGATAAAGACAGTTTAATAGGATAACAAAGGAAAAGAATAATAATAGTAACAACAACAACAACAATAATAATAATGTAATGCACAAATGCAATTGTTCACCACATGTGAAAGGAAAATAAACCAACCCGATGCCCAGTCTGTTTCCGAGCAGCGATCCCACCTCCCAGCTCGCTTCCCCAGTTNGGTGTCATTCCCTTAGTCTATGGGCCGTTCCTCTAAAATGTCCCTTGAGTTCATTTAGTCCATGACTTTGGGCTCCATCTGTTATAACAGTTTCTCAGGGCAGGAGCGATGGTATGTGCTGCTGGGTTGTTGCCTGCTGCATCTGAAGCTCATAGCTGAGGTATCTGGCATGGCCCATGTTCACAGTCTGCGAGTTGAAGATGTCAGTCTCAAAGAAGTTACTGAGTGCTCATTGGTGAAGCCAGTTCTGGTTTCATCACCTCTGCACCTTGCTCAGTTTCATCAAAGATCATTCTTCATTAGTCTGGGTGATTCTTACTGTAATACCATTGATACAGCATATAGCAGTTGTAGTAGTGATGACATGCAATATTATGTAGCAATCAACATCATACAATTTAAATCATTGGCTATTCTCACCCAGAATCAGATCCCCTTGAGGTACACATTGGAGTTCTCCATACTTCTGAATCACCCACCAAGTGTACCCAGGTCCTTGAGCAAAAGCAATCCCACGGATGGGTTTGCCTTTGCCTGAGGCAGGAGTAACACAGGCTCATTCCCAACATTCTTCACGTGCACTACAGGAGCTTTCTCTCTTTCCATGATATGTGGAAGTTTTGACTGGGCAGGGCCAGCTCGACTGGTGGATCCCCCAGTGTTGACTAACCTGGTGACCTTTGCTAAATGTGAATCCCAATGTTTGAAGGTCCCAGCATTGCTCTCAGTGTAGTCTTTAGCAGCCCATCGCATTGTTTGATTTTCCTGGAGGCTGGTGCATGGTAGGGGATGTGATACACCCACTCAATACCATGCTCTTCGGCCCAGGTGTCTATGAGGTTGTTTCGGAAATGAATCCCGTTGTCTGACTCAATTCTCTCTGGGGTGCCATGTCACCACAGGACTTGCTTTTCAAGGCCCAGGATGGTGTTCTGGGCAGTGGCATGGGGCACAGGGTATATTTCCAGCCATCCAGTGGTTGCTTCCACCACTGTAAGCACATGTTGCTTGCCTTCGCACGTTTGTCGGAGTCTGATGTAATAAATCTGCCAGGCCTCTCCGTATTTATGTGCACCTGCATTTTCATCTTGCAGAGGTGGTATTTTGATTTCCTTACTTCATCTGATGTGAAATGGTTGTATTTTCCACCTCAGAAGTGGATGTATTTTGCCAATGGGCAAAGTAATTCCTTCTGTGGAATATTTATAGTGCTCTTAAAGGCCCTTTGAATAGAAAGCCTCTGCAGGATGATCCTTTAATGAGTATGAAAGCTAAGCATACATAAGGAGAAAAAAAATCAATATACACATTGGCAGGGAGCCCACAGGCTGTGAAGCCTCCCCATGACAGCATTTGCACCAAAACCTTGTATTCTTATTGACTATAAGCACCTCCAGAACAATATAGTGCCATTACACCAAGCCATCGTGTCTGTCTTGATCTTTGATTTATTTGATTTCATTTAATAGAATCATAGAATCTCAGACTGGTTTAGGGTGGAGGGGACCTCAAAGCCCACCTAGTTCCAACCCCCTGCCATGGGCAGGGACACCCTCCACCAGCCCAGCTTGCCCAAAGCCCCATCCAACCTGACCTTCAACACTGCCAGGGAGCCAGGGGCAGCCACAGCTTCTCGGGGCACCCTGTGCCAGGGCCTCAGCACCCTCCCAGGGAAGGATTGCTGCCTCACAGCCCATCTCCATCTCCCCTCCTGCAGCTTCAGGCCATTCCCCTTGGCCTGTCCCTCCCTGCCCTTGGCACCAGCCCCNGACTGCTCTCCATCCATTCTCTGCCTAGCCTGTAGTTGTGCTTGGGATTGCCCTGACCCATGTGGAGGACCTTGCACGTGACATTGACTTCGTAGGCCATAACATTTTGACTGATTCTTCACTGATGAAACCTGTACATCCATTTAGAAAGATTCTGTTGGAAGGCACATCCAGGCCCTCTGACATGACAAGGAGGGAGAATGGATGGGTAGTATGATTGCTGCTGCTATACAACCTGTTTGGATAAGATATCTGCTGTCCACCTCCTCCAACCAGTCATATAGGAGAGCTATATGCTACTCCCTAACCCTCCTGTCAGTTCATTGAACAAGACATGTCTGAAGACATTCAGCAGCCCAGTCACTTGGTCAGGGATAAGCCTCTGGTCAGGATGGAGGTTGATGTCTCTTCATCCTCTCTTGGCATTACAAGCTTGAGGTGGAAAACCTCATCTGACAGTAGAGAAACCTGGCAATAGCTTGATGACAGCTATTGGTGTCTATGGGAAACTCTAGTCACAGAATTTAATATTTGGAGAACTGAGCTAGTTTCCCCAAAACTTATGCTCTCAGGGTGGGGGAATAGAAATAAACGTCAGACCAGCCTTTCTTGATGCCTGACTTGGAGAAGTTTGTAAGACAGGAATGTTTATGTTAAGAAACTAACAATCAGAATGTTTTGGGGATGTCACGCAATGGGAATATCAAATCTTGTCACAGGGGCTAATGTTTGACTCAGTCATACATGATGGGAGGGTAATCCTGCACTGTGTAACCTCGATCAAAGCACAACAGAAAGCACAGAGCAAAGCCAGGAACTATCTGGGGAAGAACTCCCGATGTGCGATTATCCAGCAAGGGTGGATCAGATCCGGAAGAAACCAGGGAACCAGTAAATGATCAGACCACAGGTGGAGTTTGAATTTCCACCAGTCTCCTCTTATAGTCTTTTATAGCCTGTTAAAACGTTCTCACCTCCAGCCCAGAAGAAGAAAAAATAACCACAAAGTGGAGTAGAGAAAGCTCTTCATCCGCATTTTTCTTCCTGCCCTTTCAGCTGCAAAAGGTGGTCCCTTGAACCCCTGGCAGAAGCAGGCAGGGAATTGCCCATTTTTGTGATGGTCAGGATTTTCCTTTAGAGGGAAAAACCTCATTTAACTGAGCTGTTGCCAAATAGCGCCATTTTTCCCGAGGATAATTTTACAACATGAAGCTTAGGAGGATTTGCACTGTAGAAATTAATTTGTTATTCCATGTGGTACTGCTGCTTGGGTTAAATTGACAAAATATTTATCCAGAGGGTAATACATCCATTTCTGCTCTGGGCCTCCTCCTCCTACAAGGCCATTCCGCTCTGGGTTAGTGGTTTCTCGGCATTGCTACCTGGCATTTCCCCAAAACGCATTTTTTTTTTTTTTCTCATCATGGAGTTACTGACAGGCACCTCATGAGGGCAGCATGTCCTCTCTTTTTCTTTTTTCCACCTCTTTCATTAGACCCTGCTCTGCTTCCAGAATGAATCAGAAAAAGCAGGGTACGCGCTACAAATGACGCTATTCTGCTTATGCTACTTGAATTAATGAGGGTCTCAAAGCAATCTGGTGACATCTCACCTCGTAACATGCTGGTGCCATGGAAAATACTACTGCCTTGCTTTGCAGGTAGGAAGAAAGCAGCTAAATAAATCCATGTAACCTGCTCAGGATGCCCTATGGCTGGCAGTCGAGGAAGGAATAAATCACTGCAGGTATCCTGCACCCAACTGCCATGCTTTTTCCATAAATTTAGTCACGTACCCTTTTGCTCCTGTTCTTTTTGCCAGAGGCAGAGCTCTGATTTGAGGCAAAAGGGGTAAAATGGGACATAAACTACGTAAATGCATGAGGAAGAAGAGGTTGCAAAGGGAAGTCCCCTCTCCCAGCCTCTAAGGAGGCACAAACCGGTACAAAAACAGGCTGAAACCCCCCACCCCAGCTACTCTCCTTCCCTTCTTAACAGGCAAGTTTGTCAGCCCACTCCCAACCAGAAGGGAAGAGAGATGCATCTGTCAGGAACGGGCAAATATAACAGTGCAAGAAGATTGAAACCAGAAAGGGCTGATGCAGTCCCGGGCAGAGGAGAGGACAGGGTTGCCAGGACTCTTGCAGGTGTAGTAAGGAATGTGAGGAGGGCAGGGAGTCCTTAAAGCTCTGGAGAAGTGCAAATGCACTTTAAGGTCAAGGTGAAGAACAGCAGAGGAAGGGAAGGTTGCAAGACAGGTACACAGGAAAGCAAAGATGCACATTTCTCAAAAACCACTGTAAAAACAGCTTTATCAGTCTATCATAGGCAGGAATCTACCTCTTGGTATGGCCAAAGGAAGAAGCCTGGACAAGAAGGCGGCAAGAATATAGTGATACCATCCTGACACTGCCCAGAAACCTGTAGCGTGGTCACCACTGAGTCAGAAGTGATAACTCTAACTTCTATTAACATGTAGGATATTTTACAATACAATCTCTTTTATTCTGGATGCTCTGTACATCAGAGGCAGCCCCTCCAGGGGAAGGTACCTACAGAACCAGGACACCCCCAGGGAGTCTCTCACTAAATCCATCAAAATCATTAAACACACCACAAGCTAGAGAGGAATTTTAGGAAAGGCTCTTACCCTACACTCCTAAGATTGGCAGAAAGAGAAGGGAAAACCAACTGCAAAAAAACAGCTTGGAAGGAGCTCTTTGTCCATGAACTCAGCTCAGAGGGGTGGTTGAAACTTGTATGAGACTGGCAAGTCCTGGGCCGGCACCTTGGGCACAAGATGAGATCAAAGGGACATTCTCCTTTTACACACTGCTGGTAAGTGGATAGAAAAGCACAATATTCAGTGGCAATCTCATGTTAGACCTTAATTAAGGGGACTTCCAGCACAGCCAAGAATTTAGGGCAGAGCTGGTCCCACCTTGCAGCACGGACAATTACAGGACATTTCTGAGTGCAGCCCTGTATCGGGTCTGGCTGAGATGGAGTTAATTTTCCCCATAGCAGCCCTCATGGTGCTGGGCTGTGTATTGGTAGCTAGAAAGATGTTAGCAACACGCCAGTGTTTTGGGACAGCTGACCCAAACTGACCAAAGGGATATTCCATACCATATGACATCTGCTCAGAAATAAAAAGCTATGAGAAAGGAGGAATGGGGGGCAGTTGTTATTTATAACATTTCTCTTCCAGAGCAACTGTTACACATACTGAAGCCCTGCTTCCTGGGAAGTGGCCAGACATCACCTGCTGATGGGAAATAGAGAATAATCTTTTGTTTTCCTTTGCTTCCACACACAGCCTGTGCTTTTGCTTTATTAACCTGCCTCTATCTTGACCCACAATTTTTTTTTTCCATTGTCCTGGTTTCAGTTGAGATGNACAATTTTTTTTTTTCCATTGTCCTGGTTTCAGTTGAGATGGAGTTAATTTTCTTCATGGCAGCTAGGATGGGGCTATGTTTTGGCTTTGTGCTGAAAGCAGTGTTTATAATACAGGGATATTTTTGATATATAGAGATGTTTTCATTCCTGCTGAGCAGTGCTTACACAGAGCCAAGGTCTTTACTGCTCCTCACCTCACCCCACCACCGAGTAGCTGGGGGTGCATGAGATGGGAGGGGACACAGCCAGGACAGCTCAGCCCAGTGCCCAAAGGGATATCCCATACCATATGATGTCATGCTCAGCATGTAAAGCTGGGGGAAGATGAAGGAAGTAGGGGGACACATTCGGAGTGATGAAGTTTGCCTTCCCAAGTCACCGTTACATGTGATGGAGCCCTGCTTTCCTGGAGATGGCTGAACACCTGCCTGCCATGAGAAGGAGGAATGAATTCCTTGTCTTGCTTTGCTTGCTCATCTTTTGCTTTACCTATTAAATTGCCTTTATCTCAACCCACAAGTTTCTCACTTTGACTCTTCTGATTCTCTTCCCAGTCCCACAGGGGAATGAATTAAACCATGACATCAATCTCATTTTCTCCCCCACACACTGAGGGGGGGGATGTTAGAGCAGCTTGGTGGGTAACTGACATTCAGACAGGGTCACCCCATCAAAAGCCCTTTGCAGCAATACAGATCCTTATTTGGATTGCAAGCAGCAGTTGTATTTTGATATAAAAGTTGATAATTGAACACATTGCTTGGAAAAAGCTCTGCAAGAACTGACCACCCTCTTGGACCATCCATGGTTTTCCTCGCTCTGCAGTTCCAACCAAGTTACTGGAAACCCAGCCTTCTATTTGCTACAGTAGACATAAGGACCAAAGCAATTTTACTAGGGATGAGAAGGGGAGGTTAGCAACACACCAGCTTTATCTTCTAGAGCAGGAGGCTTCCAAAGTCCATTGCCCAAGCCTGAGAGAGGCCAGGAATAAGTTTAGCTTTTACCTTAAAAAGCAGCAGTGTCAGCCTGTGAAAGTCAGCCAGCGTGGCCGGACCACTTCCAGAGCTCATAGGCCAGCTCCAGTCCAACAGATAACAGGTTCAACCCTTACTTGTTGTTAAAAGAGCCCACGTGAATTTTACAGCAAAGTGTGGTGCTATTCTCAGAGCACTTTACACCTCCAGTGGTAGAAGACTAGGGGCTCTGACAGGAGCTGGAAGGATTTCCTTAGCTGAGGACCAGGGATGCAATCCAGCTCTGTGTGCTGGGCAGCAGCACAGCCCAGAGTAATTTGCTGAAAGGAGCAATGGGGCATGAACTCCGTGTATCCGCTCCATAAAGGAGGTCCACAGACATCAGCTGCCTTAGCTCCTTACACTGGGAGGCAAAAAAACCCACCTGAAAACCACAGAGACTTGCTTAGCTTATCCTGGGTATCCCATGCAGGGACACCACCAATTAGTGTGGGTCTGCTTGTGCAGAGGCAGACCAGTTTTCTCCCTGTAAAAGCCAAGGCACAGCTGCAATCACACAAATAATTGCTGTAACATGAACCCAGCCACATACCACTGCAACACCAAAGAGACCAAAGCAGCCCACTATTTTTGCCCAAGTTTATTTCTAGAAATCTGTACAAAAATCAATACTCTGTAATACAACAGTCTATCAAATGACAGATGAACATTTTTCTTTAGAGGCAAGATTCCAGGAATGTGAAGTACCATCCTCTTGCACGGAAGAAAGGCACATTTTGGAGCTCAAAATACACTCAACTGAACCGTTGAAAAGGCAGGTCAGACATGCAAGTAGTGCAATGTTTCAGGTTTTTACATAAACACATTGTACTCTGAAGAAATCTCACTACAAGCAGTGTTAACACCCACGTAAACGCTTTATAAACACTTTAAAAAGTCACTCACTTTAGATCCTATGCATGAAAAGGCTACTCCTTTACATTCACTGGACAGAACATTTAAAAGCCATCTTTGGGCAGAAGTTACTCCTAGCTTTCCCCAAATGCTTTTGGGATACAAAACTCTTCCATGAATAGTCCCACTGCATTTACCCTATGGGTCTGCAACACTGGGGCCACACGATTGCGCCATCCCACCGCTCCTAGAACTTGTCCTCGGAATTTTGTGGCTATGACGGTGTCCCATATTTACAGCCACATGCCTCTGTGCAAGCAGCACCTGGGACAGACCTGCTTCTGAATGGACATTTAAAATACAAGTGGTGAAGTTACAGCCACCAAAGCATCCACCACACTGTACGGATCGAGGTCCACCAGACTCACATCCTTTGGTTTCCTGCACTGCACACAGTAGGTGCCACACCAGGGGATTTGGCAGCCTGTTTGTGCTTTCAGAAGGGGCTTTTCCAAAGCAGAAATGCCCTTGTGCTATGTAAGTGCATCTCAACATGGCTCTTGTGCAACACACCAGTAATACTGCCATCCCGGTCAAATCAACCTGCTGCTTTGATTGAAAACCAGATGGATCCTACTCTCCCAAAATAGCTTGTGCTAGTGGGTACAGTAGCTGTAGGAATGCTTCTAATCCATTGCTGGCAATCCAACAGCAACGTATAGCAGATTACAAAGGCAATCATTTCCTTCATCCAAATCCTCACAGCAATGGGGAGTTGTGCTTTTTTGGCTAGAAAGACATTTGTAATGGGATTTATCCAAAATAAAGCCTTTTTTTATTTTTAAGAGTGGTCTAGCAATACTTTAAACACTTTCTTTCAAAGACACATACACCCACACATGCTTTCAAGTACATGATGACAGCTTGGACTCCTGAAGAAGATGTGTTGATTCTGAGAGAAGGAGGTGCTGCTGAGCCAGTCCCTTCAGTTGACTTCCAAGACCTCGGTCTCTGGCAGGCCAAATTTGCTCTTATACTTGTCAAAGAGTTTGATCAGGGAGTCCACATATATGCTGTGGTAGAAGTCCACTTCCTTCTGAGATGGATTATCGATTTTGGGGATGGTGATGGGCTCCCCAACTGACAAAAAGAAGAAAAGATCCACATGTTAGGTTGAATGTTCCTGTACAGCCTGGAGATGTGTGTCCTCTATGGCCAGAGCTTGCCATTATAGCAGAGGTTTGCCTGATTCCTCCCAGTTTTGCTAGGTTCTGAAGCATGATTGTCCCACCACCAGGACCCTCATCACATCTGCAGCAATACCCAGATGCATTTTAGCTACACAAATGCCAGCAATGCAGAGCATTTACTGTGCAAGGTGGTTGGGAAGTCCCACTTGCTTCTACTCACAGCAGAGTGGTAAATCCCTCCTCAATTAACAGGAACCAGGACTAACTGCAGTTCTTGTGTATTCCCCTACATACACCGCAAGAGCAAAGCAGCACTTTTTCCTTCCTCAAAGCCTTGCTGCTTTGGGTTGGAAGACTCAAAGGCAAATTTTAGCTGAATCTTAAAGCCAAGCCTATCAGGCAGCATCACACTGCCAGTCCTAGGAGTGCGGTGGGGCAGGCTGCTTCTGACCAAGACAGAAGGTAGCAGCTACAGCATGTTTTCCTCAACAGCGCTCACTTGCAAAACTGGTTGGCATTAGAGCACGAGAGGCTTGTAGCCCATGGAAACTGTTCTACCTTATTCCTGGCTGTGCTGGAAGGTTTTATATAGAAGGGAAAACAGTTTATAGTCTAGATGTCAAGACCAAGTTAGAGTAGGGGTATGGCATAGACTCAAGTATGCTCCTACCTGGAGGAGCACATAGCATGTTTACACTGAGACCTTACCAACAGTAGTGATGGGCTTGGAGTAAGGTAACAACCCCCAGGTGTTGGAGGAGAAGAGGCCACGGCCATGAAAGATGCATGGAGCAAAGCCAATGTGCTTTTGAAACTTCTTCTGAACCCATCTTCCCCAGGAGCCCTCCTCGAAGATCACCTGCTTGTACACCTCATTCTCCCCAAAGGAGTAGACAGGAACCAAGTCCGCACTAGAAAGAAGGAAAGATGTTAGGACCCTTTACTCCTGGTCTGCAGCCAGTGCTACAGCACCATACTACAGCACCATACTGCCATGTACTCTTCCAGGCTGCACATTTGCAGATTTTATTGGCCAGAGCTTTGTTTGCAGCACAAGGTACTGGCATTAAGTCAGCCAACCTTGACATGATATAGTAGATATGCTATTAAGGCATGCAAGAAGAGAATTGTACCAGCAATAGGCCCATGAAACACTACCCAGTCACATCGAATATGCTTCCATATATTCTCATCTCTGATTGTTGATGGATATACCATTTCAGACACATTGGATCCCTGGAGATCACAGGGGCTGCATAGGCGATGCCCCATACAGGTTACTGACACCTCCTTAGCCCTGGAAGCCTCCTACTGCCTTAGGTGGCTTTTCACCCCTGTCACCTACTCAGGGGCAGAAGACAGAGGACAGGCTCATATGTCTGATGCTCTGGGCAGACATCCACCCAACACAGCAGGACTGCAGAAAGGAGAATCCAAGACATCAGCTGCTTCAGGGGATAGAGAACCTTGCATGTGCTAGCAGTGCTGCCCTAACACCGAGGCTGCCTCTTACCCGTGCCGTAGAGCCAGTTTCACAAATCCTTTCCGGTTTTTCAGCGTCACAGAGTTCTTCCCTGGGGTGCAGTTCAGGGACTCCGCTGCCCCTCCGACCACGATGATGATAGCGTTGCCACTGCCATTCTTGGATAAGATGTAGTCTATGCTGTCACGGTTCACAGGACATATACCTGCATGTCCAAGAGACAGACATAAGGGTCAAGCTGGAAGATTAAGACGATCCTGCAGACACCAGACATACTTGCAAAAAGGTTATGCCTTGATTGCAAGTTGAGTTGTCCAACTTCCCTGTGGTCAGAGAGGGTTGAGTATGTTATCAGGCAACCTGTTCAACTAAACAGGTTAATAGACCTGGACAGCACTAGACTTGGTCATAACTCCACCAACACTCACTCTCAAAAAGTCACCCTTAACACACAAGACTTCAGCAAGAATTTTCTTCTGCTCTTAAACAATTGCCTTTGCCATCCCTAGGACATCCACCCTCCAAGTAAACTTTGCAGTAGGAACTGGTTTATCCTTAGGGGGAAGCAAAGAAGTTATTTGTTATTCTGATGCATGAGAGTCTGAATTTGACCAGCTCTTCATCAAAACCAAGCAGTGGAATATGTTTTCTTTTGGGAAGATGCTTTAGTGATACAAAAAGAATTGATAAGCCTTCCACAGGCAGATTTATTATGGATTAGTTTTTAAAAAAACCCAAAAAAACATCACACACTTTCTGAAGTAACATCTCAAGCTTTTGCATGGTGAGAGCACAAGCTTTGCTCTTCTGGGAAGCAAGAGATGTATGGGACAGAGTGCTCAGGTAAATCCATACTCTGAGATGAGTGGAAAGGTTTTTCCCTCTGCCGCTCACTGGAAGGGACAGGACTGCGCTACCAGTCACAGCACTTCAGCTTTACAAAGCAATTCCTGCCCTAAAGCACCAGTCCCCACTCCAGGGATCTTATCATTCAGCCCGATGAAAGAGAGAACCTTTACTTTCTACTCTATTGCTCTAAAAATTCTAAGATGCTTGATTCTCTACTCCTGAAAACCATGCTTTTATCCCACAGTTATTGTCAGAGCTTAGTCATGACCCACATTTTTGGCCAGGATAAGCTAAGGCCAAGTGAGATGCCATCATTTACATTCCCATCCACGCAAGTCTGAGCTGGGTTGAGTACTTAAGGTCATTGCCCTAGGAAGGGCAGTATTACACAATTTAATTTTAGAAGCTGATTCTGCACACCTCATGGTTGTCATCACTTGAACCAAGAACTAAATGATGAATGGGTCCCATGGGATTATACAGGGCAAGTCTACAAGCCTTCATGTGTATCTTAAGGCTGGCCATCAAGGTCACCAACTAATTCCAGACCACAGGGGAGCAGACCTCACTTGAGATATATCAGCTGGATTTAAAGATGAAAACCCCATTTCTTTCAGCACAGCTACAGCTCTCACTGACCATGTTTTCTTTAAGACGATCAGGCTATGCTTGCTGCTTCATAGGATGAACAGAAACCTTCTTCTCCCATTCTCCACACCAAGGCTCACTGTGACTACACAGCCCTGGCTAACACGGCACAGAGATTTACACTCAGCCATTTCACACTTGTCAGCAGAAGGAGATTATGCCTGCTCACAGCACTGAGCATTAGAAATCCTTCCTCCAGAAGATGCAACGAGACATGCAGACAAGTGGCAATTGCTGAATTGTGCTCTTTAGCACATTTACACAGTATATAGGATTTTCTGGCCATTTCCTCATGCCTTAGAGGATCCCTGCTGCAGCTCTAATCTCTAGTAGGTTATAAAATATTGTAATATGCAACAGTTGGTTATAAGCCAACTAAGTATGTGAATCAGTACAGTAATATTTGTTAGAGTTTCACTTGTAGTTCATCCACAAAACAAAGGATTGAGGGAAGTATCAGCACTTCCCAAGTGATGTTAAAGCCTGGTAGTGACATCCGTAAGTTCCAATATAGGAAAAGTGAAGACCAATGATGGCTTTCAGAAAGTAAACTTTGCCCAAGAGATTACACCTCCAGTCTTGCTTAACGCCTAAGCACAGAGGAAGCAGAATTTCCCACTAATTTAACTGTAATGCTCAGGGTTAGCCAAGCCAGCCCTGTCAGTGATGTTGCTAATATCTACTCTAACCTTCCTCCCAAAAAGAAGGGAAGCAGCTCTGGCTGGCCACGAGACTTGTCTACCAGCCATCTTGAGCAGATTGAATATGTTTTGGGGTTTGTTTTTTTAAAGGGTAGCAAGGTTAATTCTGCATGGAAACTTAAGCAACACATGGACTAAGTTTACAGACATGATAGACTTGAAAGCAGATCCCAACTTCTCATACGCTGCTGTCCTACAGAATCCCCAAGTTATGGGAATTAAGCACTTCACACAGCAACTTCATCTGATGCAGGAAGACAGAAACCAGCTTGCTTGAGATACCGCCTTTACTAGGCGGGGACAAACACCTTTTTCTGCACCAGATCTAAATAGTTTTCCTCTCCTTCACCAAATTAGGGCAGTAATCTTGGAAACAGTCAAACCTAGCAAGTCAGAGCCAAGTACAGCTACTTCTGTCCTCTCTCCAGCCATGACTCAAGATTCAGCCAAAACACTTTAAAACAGCTATCTTAATATAGTAATTTATTGGTGAATCTGTTCCAGGAACAGAAGACAGAGCACTGGATTGTTCAATTCATGGTCTTTAAATGTTACCCGCCCTCATCTCTACCTACCCGAGGTGAATCCTCACTCTGAAAAGGAAGCTCAAGCCATGCAAGAACGCTGTTTCTTGATGTTGTCAACACTGCTTCCTCTGCCCAGTCATAACCTACAAGCCCTTCATCATTAAAATACTGGAATCCATTAGGACGGACCTATTTATGTCATTCAAGGTTACATCGTTTCACTGCCTATTCCCTGTGACCCGTCTTTTCAGGGAAGGGGCTCTTCTGAACAGCTGAAGCTATGCAATATCCCAGACTCCTAAAAATGTGGTTGGGAGAAGAGGGCATCTGCCATCACAAGACCTAGATGCACAACAGCTCACATGGTAACGTGCCCAGGAGCAGAGCTAGCCATGGTATTCACATTTCAAAGGCTAATTAATATTTTATATTTTCGGTTACTGTGACTTCATCTACCAGTACCTCCTAATGCTAACTAGGACAACTTGCTCCCGTGTCTCCATCTTCCTCACCCACAACAACAGATGCCAGATATCTTTACTATGCCTTTGGACAAGAGTAGCCTCAAGTTAAGGATGAATACAGAGGAACAGCAGTCCCCACAGCCCAAGCTAGTCATTTTTTCACAGCTTCTTCTTGACAACTATATGCAATAAATGTTTGTGCGATGCTACCGGAGGGAATTGGTTACATGAGCTTCTGCCGTAGCTTTTCACCTGAAAGAACGTAAGACACCTCAGAGGCAAGGGCATGAGGAGGAATAAAGTAGTCTTCACTTACCACCAGACATTAAGTAGTCCCTCAAAATGGGCATCCTGAAGTTCCCAGCCAGGGTAGCAAGGTATGGTCGGATTCCAGGGAATTTCTGGCTGACACCTGTGGCCTCTGTGCTGAAGTTGCAAAAGGCACCCAAGCCCATGATGCCATGTGGATGGTACCCAAAAATGTAATTCCTGGTGGTCAGCAGATTGTGGGTTTTAACCAGCTAGGAAAGAAAAAAATAAGCTCACATGAAGATAGATATTTTCAAGTAGTAAGAAAAAAAAATGGAGAAAAAGACAAAATCCCCAGCTTTTGTCCCTCCTCCCACCAAGGAGAAGAGCCTAATGGTATGGGCTTTTCTGGATTTCAGAGGTTGTGGTAAGAGCCACTTAGACTTCAGTTCCCCAAGCAGAGGGAGCAGAATAAACAGACTGATCTTAGACACAAGACAACCGCCAGCCAAGCAGCAACAGGGGTTGGGTTGCAGTAACCTGTGCCCCTTGTTTCTCCACTCCTCCCAAAGGCACCCTTGCAAGCCTCTTGCTCAAACCAACCAAGTTCTTCATGGCCCTGTAGCCACAGCTACGCCTCCTTCCAAGCCCTCTCTCAGCACATTAGTGGCTCATATCCCAGTAAGAGGGGAGGGAACAAATCAGTGTCTGTAACAGAAGCAAGTTTGCTTAATACCTGAAAAAATACACAACCACTTAGTATGCCAGTTGGCCACTCTCCACGAGGTAAAATGTGCAGAAGAGTGGCTCACCACTGGAAACCATCCCTCCTTTCAAGAGGTTTTACTCTGGCCTACATGCCAAAGGGCCAGCAACACACCTCAAGCCATCCGCAGCAGCGCTCTGATTTCGGCAGGACATGCTTCGGGAGCAGAGATCATTGGTGTGGGGTTGTGTAATACTCGTAACCATTTACTCAGCTGTTTGCACAGTATGAACACTCCAAAGCTGTCTTAGCCATGCACAGCACAACCCATGCCCTGGTACCACTAGTGCCAGAGGATTTTTGATGCTATAAGTAGCATTTCCCCACTATATAAAACTTCCCAGCGTCCGTGATCTTTCCAGATCATCTCTCCCTGCAAAGCAGTCTGAGTAAGCATACAACAGGACTGCATCACCCTACAAAATAGGGATCGAATTTAATTATATTTTTTCCTCCCCAGGCTGCAATGCTGCCAGTTTTTGCTGACTGCAAGACCCCAGCAGCTCTCAGACTGGGGAAGGACCTACAAGCCCCAGTTGCACCCTCAGCATGAGGTGCTAAACAACTGCACCCCATCCCTCAAACTGTACACGCAAAGGTCACACTCTGCGTCAGCTCCTATAGGAAAAACCACGGAACTCCAAGATGTCACATCAGCATTTACATACCTCACTGACTTGGCCAAAAAGTGCTTTGGCAACAAACAAGCAAGTCCGTTTTGTTGAATCATGCTACAGGGAGCCGAAGCGCCATTGCGACACGCTGAAGCAGAATGCCCAGAAATTTGATTCCCTTCTCCCCACGTTCCCACCGCTGTCCCTAGATGAGGCTACAAGCACTTGTGCTATTTAAGACGGCAGCTGCAACACAGGCATGACACAGCAGCCGGTTAAGCAAGTTGACTGCCCATCTCCACACTTTCCTCTAGCTTTGAGGTCACGTAGGGCTCCAGGAAGCGTGTGCAGATACTTGTGGTTGCAGCAGCTCTGTTGAGCTCCACCAGCCTGTGTTACACCAAGTCATCCTTTTTCCCCTTTCCCTTCTTGCCAAATTAGGAGATAACTTTTCTTTCACTCCCCAGGGTGGGAGGGCTGTCCCTTGACCAGTTAGAACAAACAGGGCGCTCAGTCTACAGACTGGGAACCACCCTCCAGGAAAGACTGGAAGGAAGAAAAAAGTAATGATATGGTAAGCAACCCCTCCACCTGTCTCCTCTTGCTCAGTTGTAGGACAGACTCAAAGCCTGGTGGCTACAGTGACACCATGGCTTGGACACTTCTGAGAGCTCTTGTCAGAGCAGGGTGTGGGTTTCCAGGCTCCAAGCCTCATCCTTCACCTGCACCAAGCACAGCTGCTTTAAAAGGAAGCCAGCTGGAACAGAAGATTTGTCCTTGTCACTCTGGAGCACAAGGCATTTTTGACCTGAGCTTGGCAGAGCCACACATCTGCCCTCATACAGAAGATATGCTGTTCTCCTGCTGCCAGCCATGGCAAGCAGCCTGCTCCAGCCCCTCCACCGCGTGCAAGGACACCCAGTTCCCAGCAGAGCCCATTGCTCACATACCTTGCATGGAGCACCAGCCAAGCTCCAGCTTATCGCTCTGTTTCCTTTTCAAGGCCTCCTGTTATGCAGACAGAGGGTTACACCTCCCATGCTTGGCAATTCCCACCATGCTCGCCCACACCAGTTGCACAAGTAGTGCAGGAACAAGGTGTGTGCAAGAAATCAGCTCACCTGCACAGTGCACCCATCCACAGCAAGGAAAAAGGGGAATATCTGAGCAGCACTGGAGACTCAGGGAGAACCAAATGCTCACAACAGGGATTTACAGGTCAGAGTCAGCCTGGCATTCATAGACATGTGCTTTCCCCCAGTTGTCCTATGGAGGCCACCACTGCTCTCCACAGGTTGTCCCACAATAGATGGATTCACAGAAGGTGAACTCATCTTTCTCCACCCAAGTCAAGTCAGAGAAACCAAGGACTTCCAGGCATCGGACAAGTTTGTGTCCTCCTCTGCAAGTGGTGCAGGTCTTAGATCTGCTAAAGCATAAACTCAGCCCAGGGTCTGACCCGCCAACAGCAAAGGCAGAGTCTTCATGGATCCCTAGATTCAGTCTAGAAGCAGGCATTTGAGGTGATTTAATCACTTATTTCTAGGCTCAGGCAAGATCGAAGCTTTCATTAGGAGGCTGATTGCTCACTAATCGGTTTCTTGCACCTTTCCCCTTGACAAGCAGTCGCTGGGCTGCTGGTCAGCCGTACCAGGTTGGCCTGGGGAACTGCTGTAGCTGCCATTTGACAACACTTTTGCATCTGTTCTAAACCTCCAACAGGTTTTCACTTTTGCCTTCAAGGTCTCCTCCAGTCCCACACAGCCCTCAGCGCATCCATGCCGAGACAGAGGCTGCATGTCTGTGCTGCATCCCAAACGGATAATTAGTGCTGGGACTGAAGCCGGACCTTCACCCCATTGCACTAACACGCCTGTTCCCAGCTGCTGTAAGACCAAACCTGTTCCAGTGGGAGCAAAGGTCCATCCATCTGCTATGGTAATAGCAGATTTCTTTAAACAGATCTAAGCCTGCCCGCAGAAGCAATAAAGCAATGCAACGATGGTAAAAAACCCCTAGTGTTAATATTGGAGTGCCAGATACACCCAGAGAACAGTATTGTCGATGTTATTGTAGGAACAGGATGAATAAGTAGCACATTCAAGTGTGGATAAAGGGGACTGCAGCGACGCTGCTGCTCAGCGCCAAAGAGCAGGGTGAAAACCAATGTCTGGGTGGGTGCTGAGCCTACCTGCATGCTGAGCAGCACAGTGTCCAGAAGCATGCAGAAAGTTAGAGCTCATCCAGCAGTAGTGAGCATATAAGCTTGCAAAACAACTGAACAGTTGCATCTAGCTGCATCACAATGGAGGAATTATCTCACCTTCCCAGCAATGCAGGCCAGGACCTCAGGACCCCTCCAGGCTCTCAATATTACCACTACACTACATCACACATAGGAAACAAAAGCCTTCTTTTGCATTCTGTAAGTCATCAACAACAACTAAGGAGAAGCTTTGCCAAGAAGCCAGCCAAGCCACAGAGTGCAAGGCAAATGCAAAAACAAAAACAAAAATAATCACCGTCTTGCAACAATCCCTGCTCTGGCACACTGCTGACTCTCCCACCTCAGCAGGAAGCTGGGAACATCTCACAGCACACATCTGAAATGCTCACTGCTTGACAAAGGTGAGCCAAAGGTCTGCAGTTATTGCTGTCTCAAGTGCTATTGCCGATGGAGATAAGCAGTAGCCATGCTCACGTGCTCAGCTGATGGCTTCTTTACCTAAACGAGACCTTTAGATCGTGGCACTCCCCACGTGCCGTCCCCAGATCAGCAGGATGTGCTCGGGAGGCTGCTGAAACCTGGCCCACCTCTGCAGCAGTGGGGTTGAGCCCAGCCAGGCACAGCACCATGCTCACACTTGCCAGAACCCAGACCTTACCTAGTTCGGCACCAGGATTTAGCTCACTGGAAGCTTCCTCAGCTGCTTCATGCACTGTTTGCAAGGCGAGCCACTAAGCAGCAGAAAAACTTAAGCATCTAGTGCCCTAAAATAGGTCATTACTGTCAGAGCAGCTGCATGAAGCCCCAGTGAATGTGGACAACCTCTGCTCACGCTGAGGAGCTGAGCCAGATTCAGGCTGGTTTTCAAATCCACCTGGTATTATAAAACATGACCTGGTGTCTCCAGATACATGTACAATAGTCCTAGTGGGTGTTTCAGGATGGAGACCGAGCATAATCATCACAAAAAATGTCAAAGCCAAGCCTGCTTCTCATGCAGCCATTCTGATAACGCAAGCCTGATGCCAGCGGGTAGAGCAGTGGAAGAATTCGTCAGATCTATCCGCAAGTTCTAACACACAGCTTTGTCAGAGGTCCATACTGGTGGTGTTTCAGTCTGGCCAGATCCTGTGTGCATCCTCAAGATGGAGCTCACACCAGCTAGGCAGAAAGAAACCTTGGTCTTTTGATCTGCACCCACTGAGAAGCTTGCAAAAACTGAGTTTAGCATTACAAGTGCCACTGGTAAGATTGCCACCAGTGTGACCTGCCCTCATGGTGCTCACGGCAAAGGATATGATGCAGCAGACTGCCTTAAGAAACCATGATCCAGGGAGACGAACCAAGCTCTGCTAAGCCATTAGGGGCCTGGAGCATCTCTCATACAAGGAAAGGTTGAGAGAGCTGGGTCTGTTTAGCCTGGAGAAGACTGAGCAGGGATCTCAGATATTTCTAAATATCTAAAAGGTGGATGTCTGGAAGAAGGGGCCAGACTCTTCTCAGTGGTGCCCAGTGACAGGACAAGGGGCAATGGGCACAAAGTGGAAGACAGGAAGTTCCACCTGAACATGAGGCAAAACTTCTTCCCTCTGCGGGTGCCCGAGCACTGGGACAGGCTGCCCAGAGAGGTTGTGGAGTCTCCTTCTCTGGAGAGATTCCAAACCCGCCTGGACGCCATCCTGTGCACCCTGCTGTGGGTGATCCTGCTTGGGCAGGGGGTTGGACTAGATGATCTCCAGAGGTCCCTGCCAGCCCCCACCTGTCTGTGAATTACAGAGTTCAGGAACCAGTCAAGGGGAATTTTGCAGACAGAAGATTTAAAGAAGTAGCCATCTCTAGACCAGTCTCCCTCTTGACTGAAGACAGGTAAATAGTTTATCCAATGAGTTCCCATCCTCTTAGCAAGTTCAAACCCAAGTCATGCTGGTGGTTGGTACTACTCCTTTCCAAAGATGATACTCATGCCCATAATCGCAGACAACCACCTCTAGCACCTCGCAGCCCCATGATCTCTGTAGCAGGTTTTAAACATGCAGCCAGCTGTCAGCACTCGTGTTCTGCACTTTCCATACCATTTACCAGTGGGCTCTAAACCTTGCACAACTCTACCCCTTTAGTGACAAAGGAATTACAGCCATAAGGGCTTCTCACAGATGGACCATGTAAGCTAGCAAGTATTTACCTAAACTAGTAGAAGTTCAGTTTATCTATCTGATCTCATATCTAAACCTACTTGAACAACCCAACTGTTTGACAAGCTTCTAATACCTACAGTGCATCTGACACGCATGACTGGTGCAGAGCATGTTTCCATGAAGACAGGGACTAACTATGCCAGTCAAAGGAGAGATGAAACAAGGGGACCAGCCATTACTGGTGACCCTTTCAATTAAGTCCCCAGGAGAAACTAGCCCATTTTAGCCTTCAGCAGTATCAAGGAGGCAGGGTTTGTTGCAGTACTGAGGACAACACATTTGAGATTCTTCAACACTAGACCATGCTCTGTTCTCCATTAGCTATGAGACCTGGGCTGACCAGCCACTTGCACGCTGTGCAGTTGTAGTGTGTTTTTCCATGTACATCTACATTTGCCAAGAATTACCTGTTGATAGCAGCAAGAAGGTGGCAAGAGTGTTCACCAGCAGCCTGTCCAGGAACCCTGAGAGTTCAAGTGACTTTGCAAAGGAGGAATCCAGTCTACTCCACTTTGGCTTCCTATTGGAATTGGATTCCTTACTGCCTTCTGAGGCCGGACAGGGCGGTTCATCAAAAGTCACGGCAAGGTCCCTCCCTTTTGCTGAATAAAACTTGCCAACAGCTTTACGTAACAGTCCTTTCAGCTGTGTGTCCTTCCAAACAAGATCAAGTTCCCTCCTAGTTGAATTTGGCCCCTGCTCCATTCCAAATCCTTCACCTAATTCTGCAGTGCCCAGAGCAGACTGGCAGCCCTGTCCTCTGTCTGCAACACATCTGAACTAGCAAGGAAAATACAAGACAGCTATTCCCACTGCTGGAAACCCTCCTTCCCCAAAGCAGCTAGACTTCACAGCTGATTTCAGTGCTGCCTATGAAGTGGTAGGACTTTGTGTGCACAGGATTCCCAGCTATTCTTACCCAATACACTGCTGCCCTAGGCTGTAACTGGAAAACAGACCAAAGCTGGGCTAGATTTACAAGAGGAGAACAGAGGCAGGGCTAGGCACAACACAGGACTGCTGCAGCACACAAGTTGGAGATGAACAGGAAGCCTTATTGCTACAGGGCAGATTGCCTCAAGAAGTCTGGTGATAAGACCGTCAGAAATAGCAGCTTCTAGAAATCATGATACTGTTCACTGATGATGCATTTCAGATTTTATAACCACAGCTTATCCAAGTGGTAGTATGGCAATGGTAAGTAAGCCATGTCCTTCTTACAGTTCAGTGTCATGGATAGATGGTCTAACATCAGCTCCATGAGGATAATTACAAGCCACTCAAACAGTTAACTCCCAATGTGTAGTTAAACCGTTACTTACTCTTATTGGAAAATAATCCCTGAAGTACCTCCATATAGCCCAGTTTCTCACCCATTGGGATCTTCTTCCACCTGAAGGGGAAAAGAAAATCATGTTTTCAAAGCTCTTTCCACATAGGTACCCACCAAGAAGACTAGGACTCCAGATAAGTTGCTGTCTCACTAGACAAATTAACAATTTCATTCTTCTAATGGAGTGGGTCACCTGCATTTTTCACTAAAATCAGTTGAGACCATCCATGCTCAGGACTCCAGGATGCTTTAAGCTGATAAGGCCTGACAACAAATTCAGAGCAGGATCTGACTTGATATTCTGTTGTAGTTGGGTAATGGACAATTCAAGCTAGAAGCAGCTCAGTGTTAACCTCAGATCCATCTTTTGGGGAAGGAAGGCTCAGATCATGGGTGATTTCAGTGGTCTTGAAGCAATGGAGAATTGTGCCAATCTACCTATGAAAGGAATTTCCATGCAAGCTTGCTGCCATTGCTGTAGTGGGATCTCAGAGATGCTTTTTTTTTTTTGCTTTAACAGTAGGACTTAATGATCTTAAAGGTCTTTTCCAAACAAAACTAGTATGATTCTACAGAGTGTTTTCTGAAATAAGTTTTCTGCTTAATTTGCAGCAACACTGACTCCATAGGGGAGCCACTTGTTAATAGTCACGTCGCAATTTGAACCTTGCAAGAGCTGGAGAGGACAGCAAGATCTTGAATCTTTACGTAGATCTTTCTGACCTACAGAAAGAACCTAAGCCTTATTAATATGCTGCTAGAAGCCAGCAATGGCATGACATTACTGAATGTGATTGTGTATTACCCTCAGCATCAATAAAACCTGTAGCCACTGCTTATGCCGAGGGCTGACGTTTGTACGCTTCACTGAATAATGCTTTTGGTCAGTGGTTCAGCCAAGTCCCACTAAGAAGGGAAGTCACCCGTTATAAGAAAGTGCTTCTTTGTCCAAATACGAGGACAGGGACGCTTAATCAGTAAGAATCTATTTTGCAATATTTACCTTTCTTTGGTGTATTCCAGTCAAATACCAGCCAAGCTAAATATAGAGCAGCAATCGCCCAGCAATCTGTGCACAGTATGTACATGAGGATTAAAGTGCAGGCAACACCTGGATAGGTCCAAGAAAGAGAAGAAAACAAGGTTCATCAGGTTTTAGTCTGCATTTACTCTTGCATTAAGAGCCCCTTGCCTTTTGACCCTTCTATACTGAAGTCTTAGTCTCTATCTGATGTCATTAATCCTCAATCAAATCGGATTTAGCTAAAACCCCCCTTATGTAGGACTGAGACAGCTTCTTCTAAAGCTACCTGCTTTGAAGTACCTCAACCTCCCCTTCATGGTTTTTCCAGGTCTCTCTTCTGTATCTCCAGGTAGGGCAACATCTTCATGCTCATGAAGTCTTGCTCTTGCCTGGTGAAGACTTCTTTGTGGCCCACACCAGCTACACAGACCTTCCACATGTTACAGCAGCTCTACGCCAGCCATCCCACCAGGGTGGGAGAGATCCCACCCACAAATGATGTTGCCATTTTAGCACAAACTAAATTGAGAAAGAACAGCAAGACTTGCTTGACTGACTGCAATCAGCATCTTTCTCCAGTTTAATTATCAACAATACTATGGAGCAGAGCATCCTGAGACTTCACATAACAGAAGTGCCCAGAGACAAACAGTCTTTACTATTTCACTTGTCTACTAAACACTTCTTGCCCATCTCTAGTACCTCTTGGGAAGAGCCCAAGCCAAGAGGAAGACACTCCTGTTGTAACCAGTTGCATCAGTTACCAGCTGCTTCTAAGAAATTTCTTCCATGGTCGTTCCCATGAATGAGTCAGGTGAGAGATTTCTGATTGCTTCAGTCTTATTTGTATGGTAGACACAGACAAGAGCTAAGTATCAGTAAATCTTTCTATAGTTCCTATGCTTTTCTAGAGCCAGGTAATTTACTGCCAAAATATCAAACTATGCAAGTGTGCCCTACAATATCCACACGCCCCAGGAACTGTCCTGCTGCAGTGTATATCCACTAGTCAATGATTATGTAAAAGTTAACATTTTTGCATTAGAAGTCTTCCAGAAAGAAGGAAAAAAGCTTTGTTTTCAGCCAAAAGGTTTTACTTACCCATGATAAGGAAAGTGAGAACCCATTGCAGCACAGAGATGATTTGGAGTTGTTTCTCTACTTTGGATTTAGATAGCCAGAACAAATCCTGCAGAGCAGAAAGAATGCTTGATCCTGTGCCTAAAAAAAATAGAAATAAAGTTACATTTGCACCCTGAGCAAAGATAACAGTATTTTCCTTTCAAAGAGGAGGTTTTAAATCAATGTTCATGCAGTTTGCTTTTAGAGCAAGGCTTGTCAAAGGCTTATGTTTCCCATGGAGTTTAGGCATCATGCAACAGGAAGGGTTGCCATTTGCAAACATCCAGCTATTTGGCAATGCTGGAGGGGATTAATGGGTAACAACCAGTTCCCACCTGAGAAACCCTCACTTCACTTGACCATAAAAGTGCAGAGGGTATTAACACACGGTCCTTAGACATGTCCCCGCTTCAAACTGCCAATTCCTGGAAGTGGTGTTTAATAACAGGGAAACCCATGAACTCACTGTAAGATGAAGATCAGCTGTCTCAAACCACAGGCAAGTACACACCAGGCTGTGGTCTGAACTGTTTCTCATCCACCCTTCACCTTGCACAACTCCTTCGTGTGAGTTCAAGAAAAGCTCTGCACTCCAGCCTTACCCAGAACAGCCTAAGGGCTGGTTAAGCAACACCTCAACCCACAACCCCAGGAATCCACAACTCCAAGGGTAAGGAAGCCTACCACAGTGTTTCTAAAGCAGTAAATGAGGAAGGAAGGAGTTGAAAGGCACTCTTTTAGAAGCTTAAGCTATTCAAGGGGAGACAAAACCAAGTCAAAAACTGAAGTGACAGACTTCGTTTCTATATGAGGAACCACCCACTGCAGTGTTTGCTGATATGCTCAACCACCTCAAGAAAGATCTTGCAAATGCATTTTCCTTCACTTCTCTTCAGTACTTTATTTCACAAGCACCATAATAACTGGCTAAAATGCAAATCAAGCTTCTGCCCTATGAACAAACCAGGAAGTGTATTTATGTATTTCCTTTTCTGTTTAAGGATCAGCCTGTTATCAGAAGCAAGGTTGCTAAGTGGATATTATATTGAATGAGCTCAGTCCTTGCTGTTGCTGCAAGATACAACACTGCTAGTGGTGACAGCATAGCAAGTGAATGAAAGTTTGATGGAGAAGAGGCTCTTCTCCACATACAAAGTACTATGTGTTTGGTAGTTTCTACAGAGGAGGTTTCACTAATGCATCCTTTAAATACATGAAGCATCTCTGCACTCTTTGCTGTCAAAGCAACGGGATTAATGCACAGTAGCTGCACCTGCAGAACTGCTGTATTAGTTTTGCAGCTTCTTTTCTTCCCCTTCTTAAATGCCATTTAATGTTAAACCTGTGCATGGTCCCTAGGACTGACAGCTACATGCCTTCCTGAGCATTCATGCTAGTAAGGACATCTCCCAGGAGCCAGACCAGACCCTGCAGTCTAAATCTAGAGCCAGTCCACCCAGCCTAGGCCCTTGGCTCTGCTTAGTCCATGTTGAATGAGCAATCCTCGCAAGGGGCTGGGCATTAACTACTCCAATCAGACCAAGTTTTGGTCAAGGATGGATAATGTCACTGTAACTGCCAGTAAACCACAACCTACGTGTCATTTATCTTTCCAGCACCTGCAGTGACACTACCAAAACATCATCGGATTGATGAATCCAACACTCCAGCCTTGGATCAGCTAAATCCCTATCCTCTTCCCTCAAAGACAACAACTGATATCCCTCCAGATGAGAATTTGTACCTCAGCATTTTCTAGATGCTTTAACAAATTGTAGGCATTGCTAGCCCTGTAAATAGACCAGTATTGGGTAGCATAAGTCAACCTGTCAAATTGCTTCCCAAACCACACTAAGCTTTTTGTGTCAACGTTGAACTATTGCAGTCAGAGGGAAGGCACAGGTTTGGCAGACAGCTCTGAGCAGGCAGCTGAGCACCTCCCCTTGGACAAGTGTCCCAGGTCAGTTATTTGCTGAAATCAAAAACATCCTTTGCAGAGATCAAGGTTCCCAGCATTAGAAAAGCCAGCAGTACCATGAGCTGAGTAACACTTAATTCCCAGTTAAGGACATGAAAGAAGTCTGGTGGCAATGGAAAGGACTGTGGGAATGGGCAGAGATGTCACCTGGCAAGTGTACCTGCCTGGGCACGATCTACCCTCACACCAACAACCTGCACACTCCAGGTGGACCCAGTGCATCAACTGCAGGCTGGGTAATTATAGATTTTAGTGCCAAGACAGCCATTTTCAGACAGTCCCAAACCTGCTGTTCATCATGTCAGACTTAACACCTTGTGTATTCAACCATCCATGCAACCCTTGCTTCCTTTCTCCTTCAGCTATAGTAATCACAAGGCATTTTTGGGAAGATACTCCATGCGCTGGAGAACCAGGCTGGTAACTGGTGACACAGAGCAGAAGAGCTTTGACAGGTTAACAGAAATGTGGTTTTGGGATTCAACCACAGCACACTAACCCAACACTGATACTTGGGTTCAGTTCTTTGAAGAAAACCCTTCCTTTTAAAGGCTCACCTGTGAGCCCACACCAAGCACCATTCACATATTAAAAACCCAAAGGAGAATTAAGCATAGGAAAGGTGATTTCTCTAACTTTCAGGGAATACATTAGCCTAATAGTAAAGCCAGTTGTTCTTTAGATACCTAATCCCTGAACTGGAACATGGGGAGCAGAATGAAGCCCTTATAATCCAATGGGAAATGGTTAGTGACCTGCTCTACTACTTAAACACAAGTCTATGGGGCCAGATGGGATCCACCCAAGGGTACTGAGGGAGCTGGCGGAAGTGCTCACCAAGCCACTTTCCATCATTGATCAGCAGTCCTGGCTAACCCAAGGAGGTCACTGTTGACTGGAGGTTAGCAACTGTCTACTACTTAAACACAAGTCTATGGGGCCAGATGGGATCCACCCAAGGGTACTGAGGGAGCTGGCGGAAGTGCTCACCAAGCCACTTTCCATCATTGATCAGCAGTCCTGGCTAACCCAAGGAGGTCACTGTTGACTGGAGGTTAGCAACTGTGACGCCCATCAGGCCTGTCAGTCTGAACTTGGTGCTGGGGAAGGTTATGGAGCAGATCATCTTGAGTGCCATCATAGACATAGGACATATAGGATAACCAGGTTGTCAGGCCCAGTCAGCATGGGCTCATGAAAGGCAAGTCCTGATTGACCAACCTGATCTCCTTCAGTTAGAACGTGACCCACTCAGTGGATGAGGGAAAGGCTGTGGATGTTGTCTNCGCCCATCAGGCCTGTCAGTCTGAACTTGGTGCTGGGGAAGGTTATGGAGCAGATCATCTTGAGTGCCATCATAGACATAGGACATATAGGATAACCAGGTTGTCAGGCCCAGTCAGCATGGGCTCATGAAAGGCAAGTCCTGATTGACCAACCTGATCTCCTTCAGTCAGGAGGTGACCCACTCAGTGGATGAGGGAAAGGCTGTGGATGTTGTCTACCTGCACTTCAGTAAAGCCTTTGACACCATTTCCCACAGCGTTCTGCTGGAGAAACTGGCTGCTCATGGCTTGGACAGGCGTATGTTTNCGGGTCCTGCCCTCGGGGCACACCAACCCCAGGCAACGCTACAGGCTTGGGGCAGAGTGGCTGGAGCCAGCAGTGTGCCCAGGTGGCCAAGGCGGCCAACAGCATCCTGGCTTGTATCAGCAACAGTGTGGCCAGCAGGACCAGGGCAGCCATCGTCCCCCTGTACTGGGCCCTGGTGAGGCGGCACCTCGAGTGCTGGGGTCAGTTTTGGGCCCCTCACTCCAGGAAGGACCTTGAGGTGCTGGAGCGTGTCCAGAGAAGGGCAACGAAGGGGTGCAGGAGATATCATCCCTGGAGATATTTAAAAGCTGTGTAGATGTGGTGCTTGAGGACGTGGTTTAGTGGTGGGCTTGGTAGTACTAGGTTAACTGTTGGACTTGATCTTTTCCTACCTAAACAACTTTTTGATTCTAATAGCTAAGTGTAATAAGACATACCTGTGATTAACTTTGAGGTGAAGGATACTGTGTACCCCAGCCTTTAGTATCCATTTGTATCAGTTTTTTCTCAATGAAATGGAGGTCTGTTTCTCCAGGATTCCAACTATCTTCTACTGCTGAAGACAATTGCTTATCATGTGCTGGCCACCCAGACCAGCCCCTGGAGTATTTTCCAGTCGCTCTGTTTCCCAGGGGACCTGTTGCAGAACTGAACAGTCTGGCTGTTTGGGGTCACAGCCTTAGCAACTCATGTCTACACCATAGATATCGTAGCAACAGCTTTTCTGCTCTAGGATGAGATCCTGAGCCCCTCAACTCACTGCAGCTCATGCCCTGGAGTATTGATGGGATACTGCCTGCACTAAGCCATACATGGCTCTCAAGGATGCAGCTTGCCAAGAGGGACTTCTGCAGGAGACCTCACTGTTCCTCGGTGATAGCAGCTATCTGCAGCCTTCCAAGGAAGCTCAGTGACATTAGCCAGCTGTCCTCCAACTGGTAATGGGCTTAGGACACTCAGTTAATTCCAGCAGCCATAAGAGTCAAGCACAAGAGATCCTACCAGGGAGATACTGAAGTCAATGAAGAGTTTGACCAAGCATCTGACTCATGCCTGCAACACAGACTCAGCTAGGGACAGCATCTGGTGCACTTCCAGCAGTTTATTTCAGATAAGTGCTCAAACACCATGATTTACCTAGGCAGGGAGGCAGACCCAAAGGTCTCAGGAGAGGAAGTAAACAGGACTTTGCATTTGAACACCAGAAAACCCAATAAATCCACAGCACTTCATTAAAAAGCAGTCAAACAAATTAGCTGAGAGGAAGTAGAAGTGTTACAGATGGTTAAAAATACACTGAAAGCTTGTTAAAGCCAAGCTTCATCTGCTACCTTCTCAACACAATTAGCATATTAATTCTTGGCCAAGAATCATACTGCATCACATGGCTTGTTTTGATAAAAAGCAAATTAGATGCAATATAGCTGAGCCCCTCCAAAGCAGAAGGTGGAAATGGACATTGAGCTACATATTTGGCAGCAAAGCTAACATCGGAAGCATAATGAAACTAAACAGAGCAATACCAGGATACTCATGAGGACCCAACCGCCCATCCAAGAGCAGGAGTCTGCACAGCAAGCTGCTACATTAGGTGTGACATCTGCAAAACCCCTTGAGCAACACAAGTTATTCTGCCTAGGTTTACTCAGATGCCCCGGCTGCAGTACACAAACTCTCTCCACTCCCAGCTTTGTTGTTAGCGGTACTAGATAGTGAGTTATTTGGTAGAGACCAACAGATTACCAGTGTGGGGTATAGTTCTGCTCTGTACACGGCTGTACAGCAGTTTGCTCGCACCCCAGGAGACTACTTAATAATCCCATATTATCAGCAGTAAAGAATGCCTGCAACTGGAGGTCAACAACATGGTTAACATGGACACAAGACAACAACGTTTATTTCAGCCCTGTTAGAAAGGAGCTGGGATTCTGCATAACAAATTTGTTTATTTGCTATGACATTTACCTCATAGGGGATCTGCATTTACTTGCAGCACCGAACTTGGCCTTCAGTCTCAGTCACAGCTGTACATGGGTTAAAGGAAGGTAACCATGAGGGTAGACCCAGCTGTCCTAGACCAGCCAACAATTTTAGATTTAAGTCAGCAAGAATTAACAGCTCTAGACAAGAGAAAGGCAACCATCCCACAACATCCTGTCTGCGTGCCCATGAAGGGGTGCAGGAGCTCTAGAAGGGCTCAGCCATAAAGCAAGTCCAGACGTCTACCTCCCAGACAGTTTTGTCAGGAGGAGACATTACAGCACAGCTAGCAGTGATGCCACACTCCCAAAATGGGAACCCCCCCCAGGTCCCCCAAAGCAGAAGTGAGCTCTGCCAAACCTCAGCTACAGCATAAGACTAACTGCGAGGTAAAGCCAAGTGAAATCATCTTCCTCACCCCAAACCATTCTAGAAATTTGTTCCACATTGCAGAAGCTTATTGCCTAAAGCTTTTAGCCACAGTCCAGCTGAAACAAAGGAGAGAAGGAGGTTCTGTAAGATGAAACAAGATGAGAAGAGATACTTCAGCAAAGGACAGCCCTTAAATGCTCTGGCCACACTAGCATCCTTCCTCAGGAGAGGAGAGCACCTCCTCGCTGTTCTGCCAAACACAAGGAGAACGCCTGGACAGACTACGACCAAAGTGGGTCAGGTCAAGATGAGGAGACAACGACTGAAGTGCCTCAAAGCATCATCCAACCCTATCCAGGCATTGGTCCAAGGTTTGCTCTGATTTTTGCAACACTGGGGTGGTGTCCAAGAAAGTTCCCCTGCACACATGCAGGGATGGATAGAGGCAGATGCCTGCACTTTTTTTTTTGCTTGTTTTTAAGCAGGATCAGACTTTCAGCCAAAGTCACAAGCACTGGGACAAAGCCAGATGCCAGGCCAACAAGACAACTGGAGACTAAAGGACAGTATGAACCATTCAGATCCCACCCCATGGAAGTCAGCCCTTTGCACAGGCAAGGTACTTGGAAAAGATGGTCAGGAAGGTAGAAAAGTCTAGTAGGTTTTTTCTAAAAATCTTATGAAGGAGAGGGGAAGTTATCTAACACGATAAAGCAGCGCATGAGGTCCCATGCATGAACCTCTGCACCACATCGCCTCTGCCCATCTTTGATCTGCAGGGTCCCACGTCATCGTCCCCAGAGTCCAGCTTGAGGTTGAGCTCCTCTGGCAGGCACCTGGCTTTTGCTTTGAACAGGCAGGCTTTGAAGCTGGACCTGCGTTTTGTTGCCCATGACAGGCTACAGAACTGGCATGGCGTTGAGTTGGTGGATGCTGCAGTCACCAAGGCAACATCTCACATCTGCCCCAGCAAAAGCACATGAAGAAATTAGTAAAGAAGTACAGATATCACTGCAGGACCCCCACGAGGTGCCTCAGAGGAAAACTGACCTGAGGAGAGTTAAGACAGCTTTCCATCGCTAAGCAGGATTATCTAGAGATGAGGCCAATCACTGTCCCTAAACCACACTCCATTTTGAATTATGCACGTGTCCTAGATCCATCATTAACACGCCAGTGCCAACAAGGTGGCCACTGAGGTCTCGGATCAGCCCTACATATTTTATAGGTCTCCTGAATGATTTATTCCCTGTACTTGGTTTGCAGCAAACTCTCAATTTAACAGTTCACATGCTGTTAACTCAAATGACCTCTCTCAACACAGAGCATCACTTGGCATCTTGCTAGTTGTATAAGCTAAATGACTTTAAGGACCAGACCTCAGCATGGGAAACACATGCAGATATTTTCCCCAACCATTTCACAACTGATCGTACAGATCCATCTCCAATATCAGCAGGTACCACATCTTCCTGACAGAGATGAGCACCAGCAGCTCTACACGCAGAACGCAGTGTGAAAGCAAGAGCTTAGGGGTTAATTCGCCAGGCTCAGGTCCTCTTAGCTCTGGTAATGATTTGCTTAATCAACAAGCCATTTCACAGGTTTCTTCATCCCAGGAGGAATTATCAGTTTGCTTTTTTCAGGGCAAAAATCCTTTCGCAACACAGGGCAATCACCTGAGGAACGCTCCACAAGGCACAGGGTAAATTGTTGTCCAAGTGCATTTTCCTGCAAAGCCCTCACTATTTGCAAGTTCTGACTCTTTTCTAGACAAACATCCTTGCAGGAGAGGTACAAGGCTCTATCAAGCAAAATATTTAGACTTGTTAAATTTATTGCTGCGAGATCCCTAGAGCTGCTTTTACAAGCACGCAAGGGACTTTGGGATTTCCCATATTATCTCTCCAACATCTTTAACCTGCACGTTTCAGCCTGCAACAGGAAGCGTTCAGTGTCTGCAGCAGCCTCGCTCATGATGGGTGCCAGCCACTGACGTCCAACCTGCTCGTGTCACCGAGGAAGTGACACTACAGTCACCGAGGGCTGCAAATGCAAACTTGGCTGTACTTCCTAACGTAAAGCCTTGCTTTATAAAATCTTGCTTTGACACTGAATCTTCAGCTCCCCGTTGTAACGTAACAACAAACGGGGATGCTCTTTCTTTTCTCCCCTCGTGATGTAAGCACAGGAATACAATATTACAAAATAAGGCTGCAACAGGGGATTTTACCAGCCATACAGTGTCGGTGAAACAATTACACTTTCCCTCCTACCATCACAAGAGGAAAAAAAAAAAGGCTCATTTTTAAGCAAATGCCACACACCCACGTTTTGCCAGGGTGCAAACTCGCTTAGATAAACCCTTTGCACCAGCGGCAGGAAAGCAGCCCGACCCTCCAAGCTGGCTAAAACCCAAAACCTGCGCAGAGAGCTGTAACCCTCACCCCGAAGAAAAGCTGCAGCCAGCCTCCCCGCCATTGCATATTGCTTTTCCCCCTCTCCTTCCTCCTCTTAAACAACCACTCCTGCAGGCACCAAGAAGGGGAATATAACAAAGCCGAGTGTTTCGCTGCTGCTTCCACCCCACCCTGCACCTTGTACTGCCGGGATGTTGCCCCCCCCCCCCACCGCAGCATCCTCCCGGGACCCAGCTCTAACCCTCCGGTACCTCGCAGCACCCCGGAGTAGGCAGCGATGATGGTCTTCATTGCGGAGGGGTGCTCAGGTCCCGGCCAGGGCCATGGGATGGTGAAGAGCACCCGGCTCCGCAGCCCCGGTGCAGCCGGCGAGTAGGGCAAGTACCGGCCGCGCATCCCTATATAGCCCCGGGGAGGAGGAGGAGGAGGAGGAGGAGGAGGGCGGGGAGGGGCGGTCCCCGGCAGGACGCCTGGGTCCTTCAGCCCGGAGAGGGAGGGGGGAGAAGCTGTTGGCACCGGTGATGCAGCTTGCTGCATGGGATGGGGATTTGGAGGGATGAAGGACAAGGCAGGGGGGTACCCCCACATGCTCTGCAAGGTGTTTCCCTCCCTGTTTTCCTTCCCCTCATCAGAAGTTGGGGGAAAATTACACACACACCCCATGTCCCCGGCTAGTGATGGGCATTTTAAGACAGGGTGATCCCCTTCTTGCTCAGATGCTCTTCCATCCCGCTCTTGGCTGATTTTAGCTTCCCCAGTGGGACTTGGGAGATCTGGGTTCCTAAAAGCAGCACGAAATTAAGGCAAAAGGTAGAAAAGAGAAAACTTTAGAAATTGTATTAACAGAAGCTTTAATGGTTTCATTAAGTTTCATTTTCATTAAGATAGCCTGCAGGTATGCCCAAACCACTGATCAAGCCTCATTTTCTTCTAACAAGATGTTTAAGGAGATCCATAAGAAACGAGGTGTCATGTATGTTTGTATCAAAGTTTTAGCATAGCTCCATTTGCCAAGAAACCTCTGTAATTTTCTACAAATGGGGACAGATGGGTCTGTCCCAGCTCCCACGAATTAAACCAGATTCTTTATGACGGGGTCATGTCTGTGTGGTTAAGGGGCGGATTTTGCTACACCCCTTGGCAAAGGATCAGGCCTCTACCCCTTTCCTAATCGCAGTTTCATCTTCTGTAATTTGGAGAAAATAAAAAGAATCTGCATTTGAGAAGCACTTTGAGATCCCTCAAGGAAAAATCCACTGAAAGCAACAAGCACATAGAGCTCCCCATATGCAGAGGACAGGCAGCAATCACCACCAAAAAAACCCCCAAACCCCCTTCCACTTCTGCCTGGTTTTTAGGGTGGGAGCAGGACTGTGCCTTGCTGAGCCAGGAGTTTTTTTCCTGTTGCTCCTGGGGATGCCTCTGCAACATCCACTTTTTGGCCCAGAGAGACCTGCCTACCAGTGTGTTTCGCAAAAAAAGTCATATTTTTAGCCGTACAGAGCTTAAATCAGAGATTCAGAGGTGAAAGAGTAATTTATTTTTTTTCTCAGTCCCCCGAGGCATTCCCATACCCATCTTTTTGACTCAAACTGGCACCAGGACTTGTTCTCTCCCCATTTGGCCAAATGGCCATCATCCAACAGTTGTAGTGGCCTGTTGAAATATGTATAAAAATGGAAAATTGCAAGAGCCTGTCTGAAGAAAGGGTCTTGCCCAACAGCTCTTGGATAAGACCTCCAAAAAGGAGCCCAGAACAGAAATAGATCACCGCTAAAACACTGCTGAGTGAAAGGGGAATGGTCTGCCTGTCTGTGTCCCCTGTTGACTTAACCAGAGTTATCTGCAGGCGAAGTAAGGACTGAGGTAGCTTTTCTCGTCGTAACTGGAATAAAAACCTGCAAAAAAAATTATACTGCCAGGTTGTGACAGCATGAGATAGGTAGACAGAAAAATCTCAGTGTGCTGAGACCATCATCTGTCCAGATCCATCGTCTTTCTCTTGACCTATACCCGTCTTTTTACACATTTTGGGTGCAAATACTCTGCATCCTGATCATCTTCTTGCTCCTTATGCTACAGTGGAGTCCCAACCTGGGAGAACTCATTCATAAAATAAATTAAGAAAATGAATAATAATAATAATAAAAACTTCTAGTGCTTAGTGGAGTACCACAACTTGCAGGAGTAAAGACCCAACCACCGTAGCCCCAGGCTGAGCAGCAGCTTGAACGCGTGACTTGCAGGTGCAAATTGTGACACCGCGTTTCTTGGGAGGAAGGAAAAGTTGACCGCAGATCCGTGATGACACGGCTGAGCCCCGGGACAGCCTCTGCCTTCACGCGACTTATCAGCGGCAGGGAACTGGCTGCCACCCAGCTCCCCCCCTCACTTGTTTTACCAGTACTCGCCCTGCAACTTTTCCTTTTATTTTTTTTTTTTTTTCATTTTTTTCCTCTCCCGCTCAGCTCACTGAAAATCAGACAGCAGTCCCAAATAATAGATTAGAAATCTCTTGGCTCTGCTCCCTGCGAGGATATATTTTCCCACCGAGAAGACACGCACCGTGGTGGTAGTTTGATGGGTGTTTTTGGAAACGCGCGTGGTTAGTTTTGCTCAGCGCTTACGCTGGCGCAGGAGACATACGACCCTGTCTGTTATTAACCTGTGTGTCTGGCACAATTACTCTTGAACAATAACATCCTTTCAAACACCCTACTATTACTTCACCTGAGCTTGAAAAACATGGCTTGTGGACAGAGTAACGTGGGCAGGAGCCAGTCTTCCAGCTCTTGGCAGCCAAGAACAATTCACAATAGTTTTAGACTCCTTTATTTCTATTTTTTTGTTGGTTTTTTTTTTTTTTAGCAGCAGCTGAATCTCGCAGCAAAGCAGCAACACACCCTTACCCAGTCACTTTCTTTTTTTTCAATGCACATACTGAGTTTTTAAGGTGATGCCTATCGAATAAAGCTTTTGAGGACACATTTATTTTTTTCTCTTCCCGCTCCTACTCAAGAACTTGAGAACTATTTGTAGGGCGTGGGGCGGGTTTGCAGCACTTTGAGTCAACCGTTGGTGTACAGCTCTGTAGCTTTGTTTCTATTTTAGGGATTTAGTGGCAGAAAATGCCCTGTTTTCAAAGCATCAGTGTTTAGTGTCTTCACCCAGGGGCCGGGTGTTTGGATGTGTGTATGAAATTGCTTGTATTTGGCGTGTTGGGACACATGCACTCAAGGTGAGCTTATCTGTTTTTGCAATTCTCCTGCTCTGACTTAAAATCACGGAGTCTTTCACCTGCCTGTAGTTAACCCTCTGTTTAAGTATTTTTAAGTTTTCTCTTTCCAGGCAGTATTATTTGTAGTAGAATTTTGTTTTCGGGGCTGATGCAAGCCTTAAACACAGAGGGTTTGCAGCTGCCAGGGTTGTCCATTGATCCAGCCATCTCTGTCTGCACAGACGGCAACCACAGCATCTGAAAAGAGACTGTTCTCCCCAATTTCTCCTCCTGAGCCCACTACTAAGAACATACTGGGTCCATCTCTGTGGTAAAGACCATAGCTCAGGTACCACGATCAGGACCAGCTCACTGTGTATTTCTTCTGATGTCCGCAGTGTGATGAATCCAGGTTGGAAATAAGATCTGCTCTTCTTGCAGACCACTCGTGGTGAGGGAGCATCCTCATGGAAAGGGAAAGCCTTGTGTTGAGCAGGAGGATGTTGTGCTGCCAAATTGTGTCCCACCAAAGAGCTCCCACCAGACCATGGGAACTTGTAGATCGCTTCTGATTTCATCCCTGCATCTTCCTCTGAGCTGTAACCATCCCCTCACCAGGAGCGATGGAGGTCTTATCATCAGTGATGTAAATGACAAACCAGACGATAAGAGCTGGGATTTAACGAGGAGTTTGAACCCAAGTCAGCCAGCCAGCAAGATTTTCTTTGTCAAATTGCCAAGCAGGCAAAACGACAACAAGACCCTTTCTCACTCCTGCAGCGGTTATTTTTCTACCTGCTGTAAAAGTGACTTTGGCCATGCTTACTTTGCGTTGCATATTGCCTATGGTGCTCTCTGCTCTCCTTCTAAAGCCTTGTGTCCTCTTCCTTTGCCAGTCAATTCAGCCATGGGAGCCCAGGAACTGCTCGTATGAGCCCAAAATGTAACCTGAGCCTCAAGGTGCCACTTGGGAGGCACTTGCAAGCAGCGATGCTGGCGAAATATTGCTTGGTCATCTGCACCCGCCTTGACGAAGGTCCATCCATCACCTCCCCAGGGGTATTTTTAGCATTTTAGCATAGCACAGAGGTAGCAGAAAGTCACAGGAGAGTTCATCTGCCATCCTTTTTTCTGCCTCGATGGGAACAGTTTGCAGTCCAGGTAATATTTATGGAAGTGCGCTGTTGGCTCATACATCACCCGAGTGATGGATGTGAATTTTGAGCTAAGGGAGAAGACATGTGTTCCCACATCCCCACACATCACCTCCTTCTCTACAGACCTTCAAATAAACCCAAAAGCTGTGTAAACCCTGAGTATGGAGAGGTAAACTGAGGCACAAGCTTGCTGGGGAACTGAGCTGTCATATCCCTCCGAAGAAGCATTGCAGATTTAGGTAGTTGTAGGAATTTCACACTTGGTCCTTCACCCCTTCCCTTAGTCTTGAATTCATCAGCTTCAAAGCTCCCCTTGGTCTCTCCTGCTTCCTGGCTGTGGCTTCTGGTGGGATCTGCAGGTCCTGTTTGTTAATGTGTGTGTGGGAAACCTTTTGTCACCCCAGGTGCACAGCAGTGCCTGGACTCTATTTTCTGTCCATACTTTTGAGTTAGGTGGTTTGATTTTAAGAACCCAGACAGGTCCTTTCCAATGCTCCATCCCCAGAGAAGTCTCTTCTGTGTGGGCAGGAACCAGCCACATTTCAGACCTGCAGAATAACTATCAACCAGGGTATCTCTGAACCCATCAATAAACTCTTCATGGCCCATCCCTCGTTGCACAAATGACAACCATGGATCATACGCTTCCTAACTGGAACATAACAGGACAATATGTTACAGATGCATAAAGTCACTCCAGACAAGGCCATTTGCACAGTCCAGTGATGCCAACTCATATTTTACCAGGCTGCAAAGACATCCACCACCGTGTCCAGAGACAGCAAGGACTGAGTGAGCAGGAGCAACACCTCCCTCCTTGGGAAAGCTCAGCAGAGCCCATACTGAGATACCTGCAAGTGTCTGAGCACCACTATGCTCATTGCACTGGTTGGCCTTTGCATCTGGAGCTGGATCCACCTCATGTGGCCAAAGATGTCTCCTAGCCCCCCACCACATGGCTTGATTTTCAGCCAAGTCATGCTTTACAGCCTCCCGAGACTTTGGTGTCACACTGAGCTGTTATCTCACAGGTATTTATCGGGTTTGTCCTTCAAAGAATTTGCTGAGGAAGGGGATGTTGCAAAGCCTTTCCTCCAGAGGGATTTCTGCATATAGGATGGGCACCTTGGGCATGCATCAACACATCCCTGGGACTTTTTCATCTGGACATCCCCAGGAAAGAAACAAAGAAAGAACAAGCATTCAGCCAGCATGACAAAGCTTGCATTCATCCAGATTGTGTTAAAAACAAATTTGACTGAAGAGCAGCTCATCAGTGCAGAGAAGGGAAGAGCAGTAGGTCAAACCCCAACGGGCATCCCACCAGTTCTTCTGTCCATCTGTAGGACGCTGGTCCTGTACCCTTTCTGATGGCCCACCATATATTAGGTGCAGTCTGGGGTAGGAGCACCAATGCTACAAACCCCCATCTCTTGTTCAGTGTAGACACGGCCACTATTTTTGATAGCATTGGGGCAAAGAGTACGTCCTCTGCAACTCACTGGTTAATGGTGCAACCACTTTGGAGCCCAAAGCTGGAATCAGCTATTTTCATAGCATTTGCTTTTCTGTTCATGGAGTTAAAAGTTATTTAACATTGCAGAGGTTTTGAAATGTAGCCATTTCTTGTCCTTTTAAGCTGCACTTACACCGCTTTTTTCACAAGTGGAAGCAAAGTTCAGGCCAAAACTGCAAAAGACACTTCACAGCGAGCTTTGTGCTGGAGGGCATTAAAACCAAAATAAAACATATAAATAAATTTAAAAGGAAAAAAAAAAGCCTCACCCTCACTTTTCCCCACCAGACAGATAGGAAGATTTATGCAAGTCACTGAGCAAAGCCAGATTTTGGCTCTTGGCAGCAAGTCAGGGTATAGCTGCCTAGCTACAGTCTAAAATTAGAGCACCTAAAAATTAACTGTATGGCTAAAGAACTTTGGTCCCTGTGCTGAATGAGCACTGGAGAATTAGTAATAGACTTAACTAGATCTAGTTTTGATCCAATTGCAATGTTTTTGCAAAACAAGAATTGACATTAAAAAAAAAAAAAAAGAAAAGAAAAAGGGGACTTTAGTGTTTTTCTGAATTAGGTTCACTTCCTTCATTAAGGAGGGTGTGAGGGAATGAGACGTGGGAAACTGGTTAAATATTATACAGAAAAAAGTTTCCCCTTATTGAAAGGTGGGAGACTTCCATGTTCTTTTCAGAAGCATCAAGTTAATCTCATGTTATACTTCTCGAAAAAAAAAAAAGAGCATATTCAGCTCTGCTCCATGAAGAAGACTTCATTATCCTAAAGGCTCCTCAAACCTCTGTGTTTGCAACCAGACAGCCCTGGGACAGCACCAGCCTCCAACCACAGGTGGGGAAACTGAGGCACAAAGCCTGGAGGGGTGGCCATCCAAACCCAGACCATGCACTTGTAATGAAACCAAGGCAAGTGCTCCTCCTCACCTCCCTGCCTTGATCCCAGCTCTCAACACCAGGCGAATCCCTGCTGAAAGCCTCTTACACCCTCCACCCCCCGGGCTCGTCCGGGGCCAGCGAGGAAGGCTGTAATGCTATTAGCCTAGGCCGTTTGTCCCTCCCCGACCTTCCAGCCAGCCCGACCTCTCAAGGGCTCTCCACCAACCTGGACAGGACAGCTGTGGCCCCAAATCCTGTGCAGGATCCATCAGTCCAAAAACAATGAGGAAAAATGGGTGAAAAATGAGAAACTGACCCTACAAACCTCCCTGAATTTGCATGGTCATAACCAAGAGTTGTTCCATGGGATTTGTCCATTTCTGGTTCTTTCCATCTTCAAAGGATTTTACCAACCGTAGCAAATCTTCCCAAGCCCTCTGGGGACATTTGGGCAGCAGCACCCATGTGCTTCATGCAGAGAAAAGCAGAGGCTGGAGAAATGCTCCCTTTCCCCCAGACTCCTGAAATTCTCCCTTGGAGTTTCAGCCCTGCACAGAGCACCAGATGACTTCTACTAGGGGAGCAGAGATGATGATGCGTGCCATCCTTGCACAGTAGCCTGGCAAGAAGGGACCACCTTTCTATGGGGTAGACAGGTGAGTTAACCACTGCTGTACAGGTATTTAGGTTTCTCCAGGCTTATCCATAACATGTTCTGGGTACCTCTGCTCTAGGAGAAGAGATTTTGACTTGTTTCCTTCAAAAATGTCTTGCTGCAGCTGGTGGGTCTCTGCTCTGTGTTATCTGCTGCTTATCTCTTCCCCTGGCTGAAGAAAAGCTGATGCTTCTTAGAAAGTGGGAGGATGCTTGTGGTCTTTCTAAGATGTAGGAAAGGGCTCCTTAGGATTGAAAACTGGGAGACGTCAGTCTGGAGGCAACAGGCGTTGCCTTGATGTTAAGACCATGTATCATGTATCCCCACATCCAGGGATTTGTTTCAGCAGGAGGAGAAGAGATGAAGACTGCACGTGAATGACCCCAACCATGCAGCCTTCAAAGGAAAAGAGGAAGGGGATGGGCATGAGAGGACAGTGATCCTGGACCCAAAACGTTGCAGCTGGAATTTCCTCCAGCTTGATCTGCCCCAGTTCATCCATGGTCTAAGGTCTTGAGGTCTTGGACCAAATGGTTTCTTCTGATGAGGTGTTGGGAACCAACCAAAGGGACTCAGGAGGGTCTCAGACCAAGCGAGTCTCCTTTCCAAGGATGGAGGCTGGACATCTGTCTCAGAGTCGGAGCATCACCCTCAGATCTGCTGAAAATACTAATTTAGAAGCACTCACCTTTGAGAAAAGCTGCAATCAAACCCATGCTTGCTAATTATGCCTTGTAAAAATAGTTTTGTGCCATTTCACCCTATCACAGAGCTCTCTTCTGTGAACGCAGGGGAGCATCGCTGTTGGTGGTCTGCAAGCAGCCACAAATGCTCTTGCCCTGAAGTGCTTCTCTCTATCAAAAGCTGAAGTTTTGTCTTCTCTACCCTACAGAAATTGCTGAAGGGAAATTTTAGGGGTTGTTACCAATGTTTCAGTTTGCTCTTTTAGAGCAAGTTTGCTTCACCAGCCACCAGTTTTACATGAATTAACAGTAAGCACCGATTACAAGTGAGGGTTTTTTAACAAGGAAAAGAGTTAAGTTCTTGCCTACAAAATTGGAAATGCAGCTGCAAAGAGAAAAACATAAAACCACTAGAACAAAGACCTGACATTTCTACTACTGGGGTTTCTTCTTTGGCACTTGCTACTAAGACAGCAGAAGGCCCTGCCTGACAGGGCTCTGCTGCTAAAATGCATTTTTCTGCAGGACTTTGGCTTTCATGTGTGCTTGGAGATTTTATATTGGCTCTTGAATTGCAAAGCATATCTCCAGAATCCATGCATGGTTGAAAATGCCTCTCCCTGATGAATGAAGAAGGATCTTGGAATAGAAATCCACCTTCTTCCCTCGGGAAGTCAGCTAACAAACCGTCCCCGCTGCATTCTGCAATTGTACAGCAGAAAGGGATTGTGGAGGTCCTGCAGAAGGTTGTGTTCTCAATTGCTCCTGGCTCAGCCAATATGAGCAATAACCTGAGCCTTCCCACGCTGTTAGAATACCTTGCACTTCATGTGCTATGAAAAGCACATCATTTCTGCAACATTTTTGCTAATCCTGCAATTTCAGGGCTCTATGCAGAGATCACGTGTGATGGATCAATGGACTAGAGGTTCCTCAGTTCCCCCGCGGTGTTAAATTTAGGGCGTTGCGTCACAGCCAAATATAAACCAACTCAGAATTAACAAAGTCTGCAGGGAAAAGTTACCAGCCTTCTTTCACAACGCCTGTGGGTCCCAGCGGAGTCGTTCCACAGATGCACGTGGGCAGTAAGCACCAGACAGACCCAACCCTGCAACCCTTTACTCACCCAGGGTCTCACATTGACTGCAGCAAGACTGTCTCTGCAAATGATCTCTGTGCACCCCACAGCTGCAGGATCAGGCCAGGAAATGCAGTATAAGGGTGGTGCTTGTTGGTGGCACCTAAAAGCTGAAGGACAAAACCTGGTCTGGTCACCTTAGGTTGTCTTTACTGTCTAGAGAGCCTCTAAATGGCTCTTCATCTCATCCCGTGGTGCTGGAGTGTCTAAGAAAGGTTTCTCTGAATACATACAGATATATAGAGAGTAGGAAAAGGAAGAATATCAATCTAGGAAGAAACAGGCCAAACAAGTTGAAATTACTGTTTATTTTAAAGCAAGCAAGCAGAATTGCTACATTCTTACTCAAAAATTAGAAGTAAAGAGGTGATGGCCAGATTTGACATATATTTAGTACAAAACTTGTTCCCTTCCTCAGAAAGCATAAATAACACAGATAAAGCAAGTCTCCTCTCCATGTTAGCCCCATAGCTCAGCAGTCCCTGCAGCCTTGTCTCCTCCTTTGGTGGCCATCTCTGGTAGTCCCTATTTCCCCTCTCGGTCTTTCTTAACCTGCAAGTCTAGTTGGCATCTGTACCCCTGCAGAAACACTTGCAATCCTGTCGTATCAGACCTCACTGTGTCCGGGCTGTCCACATCCTTCAGCCAAGGACTGAGACGGGATGGATTTCACGTCTATCTGGGAGCACGTGTGCAGCACAGAGGTCATTGCTGCCCCAGCACACGACACTGATGATGCCAAGATGTGCTGCTGGTTCTCCCTTGCCAAACTTTAGGGCTGGGCATGGCTGGAGCAGCAGCAGGAGAGGTGGCACAGCAGTGAAAAAAGGAAGAGTGTGGCCACTTGTATATCTCAGTCGAGATTTTGTCCCTTCAGGAGTCAGTAGAAAGGACTTTTCTACTGAAAACTTTTCCTTCTCCACTACCAGATCCTTCCCTCTCCACGCTGGCCATGGCTTCCTTCTCCCTCACAGTCAGAAAATGCTCTCCTTCATGGTGATCCCCAAAGCCCACATTCCTCAGCCCAACTCAGGGCTTTCCACTGCTTCCACTAGATCCCAGCAGATGGCTAGGCCAGTATCCAGCCATAAGATGAACCATCTGGTCCAGTCCCCACTGGCAGTAGCGCTCTCCTGGGATTCCCAAACTTTTCAGGAAAGTCTTCAAGGACAAAGACACATTATGAGTTTAAATACAGGGGCAACTGAGTGAGAGATGAAGGCTGGTGAGACATGGCAGATCATAAATCCTATGGATTTCCTGATACTTCCCAGATATTTGCTATCTATATCTATATCTATATCTATATCTATATCTATATCTATATCTATATCTATCTTCCTGGTTTATATATATATCCCTTTGCTCTGCTATGGGGATTTAAAATTTTATTTGGCTACTTCTCTTGTACTTCTCATTATTTGGGTAGGATTTCAGGCTACCCATCTGAGGTCATGTATATATGGAGAAGCTGTTTGCTCTTGCATGGATAAGAAAGAGGATAGATGAAAAAAAACTGGAGAGGGGCTGGTGCCAAGGGCAGGGAGGGACAGGCCAAGGGGAATGGCCTGAAGCTGCAGGAGGGGAGATGGAGATGAGATGTGAGGCAGCAATCCTTCCCTGGGAGGGTGCTGAGGCCCTGGCCCAGGGTGCCCCGAGAAGCTGTGGCTGCCCCTGGCTCCCTGGCAGTGTTGAAGGCCAGGTTGGATGGGGCTTTGGGCAAGCTGGGCTAGTGGAAGGTGTCCCTGGCCATGGCAGAGGGTTGGAACTCAATGGGCTTTGAGGTCCCTTCCAACCCAAACTAGTCTGAGATTCTGTGATTCTATGACTCAAAACTGAAAATTTAAACTGATACAGTTGTGCAGGGGTTCCACATACTGTGCTCAAATTCTAAAGGGTTGTTTTGATGCTAGATCATCTCTATTTGATTTCTCCTACTAGTCTTTGGAAGGTGTTTAAGCTACTTTTTACAAAACCTACAAAAGTAAGGATGTTTCTATGGTCACGTATTCCTGCATGGCCCAAGCAACCAAGTTGTGATGGGATCTGGTGTATTTGCTTCAGTGTTTTGAAGGACATGGGAGTTCACATAGGTTTTGGGTTCGCCTGATGGTCCATTAGCCCATGACCTGTCTCTACGGCCAACAGTGGGTAATTACAAAACAGGGGAAGACTGGCATTGCTGTAATTTTCTCTGCCAGCATGGGAGCAGGAAATGGCATTTCAGGTGCTGCATTTAGGAGTTCAGTGGACTTATCTGCCACAAATTTTTCTCATTCTTTTTGAACCTGCATGCTTTTGGCCACTCCAGCTTCTGCTGACAGTGGGTTCTGGAAGGGAAAATTAAGCAAAACTTTCTGTTTGCTCCAAAACTGTCTGCACAAAGATTTCCATGGATGTTTGTCATTTTCTGGGCTCTAAGGAACAAATCCTTTGTCACCTTCTCCTCTCTGTTCAGAGTTTCACAGACTGCTACTGCCATCCACTCCATCGTCTCTTTCCCAGGTTAAGGATTCTTGCTGTGTGCCTACTTGTACAGAAGAGGTTTCTAGCTCGGATTATCCTTTTTTGTCCTTCTCAGACCAGAACTTCACTCATTGCTTGAATATTAACTCACGTCATGAGTGTAGTCAGTGGTACAGAGATGCTTTCTTTTTCATTCTTTATTCCTTTTCTGATAATTCTTATCATCCTATTTGGTTTTTTTAGCTAGTGCTAAGCAAAGAGCCAACCTTTTCAGAGGACTACCCGCATGGACTCAAAGTTCTCTTTCCCATGTGATGAAACTAATTTAAAGTCCAGAGGCGTGAAAGTTGCTAACTTTGGAAATAAAATCAGCTGTGAAGATGAAAGGTTTGAAAAATTCTTCTAAGGGAACTGGGCAAAAACATTCATGGGATTTACTGTTATATACAAAGATATCATCTGCTCAGGAAGACCCAGACTGCAAAATGCTGGGAGTTGGGGAAATGTTATGGACGATCTTTACATTGTGATCATCCTGCTCTTCCCCGGCACCTGCTATTGGTCACCAATGGAGAAACACTACTGAAGTAGATGGACCTTTGCTCTGAAGCAATAAAACTATTCTGTCTTCTTAACCTGTGGTTGGGAGGAGATTTGTGAGGACAAAGTTGAAGCTGGAAATGCTCTGCATGTGCTGGAGAAGTAGCATTTGAGTCAACGTGGCCTACTCACAGCTGCTCAATGTGGAGAGAAAAAAGTTCTGGTCCCCAGACACTTTGTCTGTAGTCTTCAGAGAACTGGGGTCGAGGACATACGTTTTAGAGTCCAAAGACAGACCCAAATCCTAGTGCAAGACCTGGAGAAATGAAGACAGCAGCAAGCCCCCAAAGCCACCTGCCTTCACCTTCCACACTGAGGGCCTGGATTCTGGACCTCAGTCCAGGAATAAACTTTTAATCTTCATAGAAAGCTTTATTTTAGTAAAGAGTCCTCCTACTGCCTCACTTTCTTTTGTATTGACCAGTGCAGAGCAGTAGAAGCAACAAAACCCTATAATGGCACAAACCATTGGACACTGGAGTCAGTAAGAAGGAAGAGGTATTGATCACTTCCTAGCAGGTCACGCTAAAGCTGGCCTCACGAAAGATCTGCCGAAGCCTATTACCTAAGGCACATCCTGGGGGGAAATCCTCTTAGAGCAGTGGAGGTGAGAATGCAGATGATATTACCGTTCCCGGCACTGCAGTCATTGAGAAATAGGGATGGGAAGGGATATTAAGAGGTTGGCAGGGCCATGCCCTGTATCTCAAGGGAGGATCAAGTCCATCCATGTCATTTGTCACCAGGCAGACATGGTGTTAACGTGCTCTTAAAGACTCTATGATGAAGGTGCCACAGCCTCTCCAGCCGATCTATTCCTAACCCAAATCTTCCTGGCTGTAATTAGGCCCATTGCTTTTTCTCCCATCCAGTATGTGCATGAGACAACATTATTCCCTTCTCTGACTCTATCTTCTATTACATGTCTCTTCTCAATCCACACTTCTGCAGACAATACCATGTTATTTTTTTCAGTTGGATTCAGCAAAACGTCCATAATCATTTACATCAGTATGGGTCCTTGTGTGTGCATATATATATATGTGTGTGCATTTATCTCTATTTTGATGATCATATCAACTTCTGGAGTTGGAGAACGTGGGGTTATCAGGACTGCCATGAGACTGAAAGTGCTTCCAACAGAAAAGAGCTATTGGAAGTTGGCCTGTGAGATACGTATTTCCCCTTTTTCCATTTATACTCCAAAGATGTTGCTCTGTTCTTGGGAATCCCCAAAACACTGGTCCATTTTTAGCCAAGAAATTTCTCATGCAGCAGATCACTGAAAAGACCTGCAACATAAAGTGCAGATGGCATATTTGGGAAGTGATCAGGAAAGGATCATGACAGTGCACAAGGTACTTTTCTGCTTCTTTCTTTCATATGTGTTTGTAAGCCAAATCATAGAATCATAGAANGACTTACTCCAACTATCCATCCCATGCTTCACTTGGAGCAGCCCTTAAGTTGCTCTGATTTCCATCCTGTTCTCCCAAGCTCTCTTCCAAGGCTGGGAAAGTGGAAAACAGCTGAAGCACAGGCTGCTCCAGCTATGAGTGCTTTCCACCTCAGGGCATAACCTACTACAAGTAGAGGATCCTCATTATTCAGCAAATTACCATAAATTATCCTCCATCCTGGCTACCTTGGGGTGATGGCAACTCACATTTAGTCATCAATATATAATGTGCAGCCCCTCTGTTTTCTAGTGGGATGGTCTCTGTCCTTGGAGGATTTGTAATACAATGGCTAATTGCTCCAAGGCCCATGCCAGCAGCATCCTCTGGATTTGTCTGCAGAGGAGGGGTGGTGAGTTAACCCAAAATTTCCAGCACTGAACAAGCCCTGAGTGCAGACACCACTCTATTGTGCTTTTACGTAAGAAGCTCATTTTGCTCTGAAGAGGTGATTTCTTAATGTCTTGGGGCTGGATGGCCACCTGGCTCAGTGGTTATAGCCCCGTAGCCAGAATCTGAAGCAGGAGTCAAGCTGAGACTGGAAATGGGATTCTAAACCAGGAGAAAACCAACATCAGTGACAAAACAAGGCAGAAAAATGAGCCAGGAGAGGACACCAAGTCCTGAAGCACCAAAGTGACCCAGGGAGAACATCAGCACTTGCTACCCACCAGACTGGGATGAAGCACCCTACAGATTCCCTGCCTCCAACCCTGCCTCTACGGGCATGTCCTCAAAGTGGTCTAATGCAACTTGGCCAGAAAAGCTGTCCCCACGTGAGAAGCAAAGATGTCCTCAGAGGACAGAGCTGCTCCCATGGGAGAAGGGGATTTGCTGATCCTGTTCTAACCAGCTTTACATCCAGAACCTTGCCTTTTTATAGGACTTACATATATGCTTCTAGGATACTTTCTCCACAGGATTATTTGATAAGGAACCTTCTCTCTACTTGGAATAATTATACAAAACCCAATTTCAAGATATGGTCTAAGTTTCCATCTCATCTTTAACCACAATGTGTGGCTTGTAGAGCCACAGGATGTCTCATAATGACTTAAGAAGATACAAGACATTTTCTGGGTTCACATATAAAATAATCCATGTTTGGCTGTGTTGCTACAGAGGCCTCTTCTTGCTGATACAACGATGATTTGAAGATAGAGCGAAAGTGAGTGTTGTGCACGTCAATCTTAAAGCCCAGTACGGATGATGGGATGGCTCCTCTGATTCAATCAGCTCCTGCTATCATTAGGGGTTACTCATCACTTCTACAGACAAACACTCAGGATGTTCCTGGTATTGGCCATGGGTAATTAACAGCTTGAGGAGCTGGAGATGCTGGTGTGACTAGTGCTGGGACACACCATCACTTGAGTGGTTGGAAGACAAAACTTCTGTCTCTCACAGGGTTTCTCTCTGTAAGGGGGTAAGATCCAGAGACCCAGAGGACCTGGAAAACTGTTCATCCCACCCCTCTGGTTTATTTGTCAGGGCTTTGCAGTTTGGGTACCCCTGCATCCTGCAGATCATTTGGCAAAGATGGGAGCCAGGCTGTTCAGCTGCCACCAGGATGAGACCTTAAAACGGCAGTTGGGCAGGAGCAGCATCAAGCAGATGATGTTTAAAAGGATGCAATGGTGGTTGCAAAAGGTGGTTGAAATGGGTCAGGTATCTTCCCCCAGTCTTGTCTTTTGGGCTTAACTATAAGGGGAAAGGCAGTGCCGTGGTTAAGACCCCAGGACACAGGAGCGGGGATTCAGGTCTCAGCTTTACTACAGTCTTCCTGTGACCTGCAGCAGACCAGTTGGGTCTAGATGCACCAAGGATTTGGGCCAGAGGGTCATGCTGGTTCATGCTCTCAGGCCCTGTGATGCTCATGGTCTCAGACTGGCAGCGGTCCAGCATCAACAGAGGGGCTAAAGGAGCTCCCGCTCCACCTCTCCGGGGATTATGGATCGCATTTACTTGTAAAGTGCTTGGCAGTTCTTGGAAGCAAGGCACACCGTGGGATTTGTAGGTGATGTCATGGGACTGATACAAAATACAGCATGGAAAAACCTGTAACCCAGCTCATTCCCTTATATGAAGGATACACTTTGACTCCAGCAAGTGAGCACGTAGCGATACTGAGTCTCCCAAGTCAAGATTTTAGGTTGCTGTTGAGTAAAATGAGGTGCTGAGCCTTGCTAGGAGATCCCACCGTGTGACAGCTTAAAGGATCTCCTTTTCAGAAGGTAGAACCTAAGCACTTTGTAAACACCACTGAAAATCCTGACGTTACGGCATCCCCTCGGTGGAAGAATCCTATCGCGGTGTTTACGTGCTCTTGGCAATGCAGCGTTGTTGTCCCCGTTCAAAGTACTCCGTGATGTGGAGGTGAATTCCTCCGGCATCCACACGTACCCTTGGCCATGAATCATTTGTTTGCAATAAGCGACCAAGCTCCGTCCTTGCTGACGGTGGTGAAGATAAACGCACTGCTTACTGCATTTGTTGCCCTTTTATTTTAGGTGATCAGAACAGGTCAGTAACCCAGAAAACTGTCTTCCCCAAGTATTAAGCAAGCATTCTTTTCCATGGATTTTTTCCCCTGTGTGTATGTTTTTTCCCGTTCATGCACAATTTTCCATGCAGGCATGATTTTCTGTGCATGTATGCTTTCCTGCACGTGCATTTTCAGCAAGTATTTCATAAATCCAAGTGATTTCAAATAATTTCTGTAGTGCTTTCCATAGGTAGTTTTCAGTGCCTCTTGAGTTGCTCATGGAAAGCATGTTTGGGCTGCTTTTTTTTTGACCTGATGTGATCTAATAAAACATTAATCCATTTAGCTCACCGGCATTATTTTGTACCCCAACATCCAAAATGCTGGCCTGTGACTACCTGATTTTACAGAACTTTCCCCTCCTGATAGGTGCACGCTGCATTTTGAAGGCTTTATGCTGTCTGAAGCACAGGAGACCCCCCCATGCCCCAGAGATGTGGTGGCTTAGCAGGTTGCTAGCACGGAGTTAATGGATTAGCATCTCCGAGTGGGCTGGGGATGGGACATGGGCAGAAGTAAAAGTAGGCACAAGCTTGAAAAATGCATCAGCTATACCCAGTATTTCTTTAAATCCAACATAAACTCTCCTACCTCATGCAGCACACTGGTTGTTGCAGCTTATTTCTCCGCTGGTGGTTTTTTATAACCTGAATAAGGCGGTCTGCCAAAATCCTGCATCAGATGGTTCCTCCCAGAAAGGCGGTGTCCAGAGGTGAGCTCAGGCGATGGGAGATGCAGAAAAGCAGCTCATTGGGTTCAAATCAGACAGAACTAAAAGATTACAAAAAAAAAGTGTCCGTATTCCTAGGGATACCTGTGGTTTTAGGGTTTTTTTTAATGCTTTAAATGGTTTTGAAAGCAAAGTGATGGGTTTCAGATGCATTTGAAATTTTATTTCCTTTCTTGAAAAGGAAAAGGCTCTGCGGGGTGAGGGTGGGATGTTTAACATACCACATTTAGGGTCTTTATTGAATTAAAAGCGGGAAATCTTTCCCTGAGCAGTAAACCACACATTTTTCTAGTTATTTGCCGCAACAGCAAGCAACCATTTAAGCCCATTCCCAGGGCAGTAAAACAATTTTGCAGGACTACAGCTACAGAAGGGCGAAAAAAAGCATTTTGGTTGGCTTTCCTCCTCTTGGGGAATTAGCCCGTATTTTGTATTCATCAGTTGTTGGAGGTTTTCTTCTGAGCCTCATGATCTGAACCTGCTAAGTAAGGCAAATCCAGATTAGAGCCTCTCGCAACAGAAATACTGGAGAGATCATCAGGGAAGCGGTTGGAGGAAGAGACAGGCAGGAGAGGAATACCCAGTCACTGCACTTTTATTTTTTACCGTGTTTTCCAATTTGGAATTTCCATAGAAGTCCTAAAAAGGCTGAAATTTGAAATTTCTACCAGAGAGGCAATGAATTTATCACTTCTCCCTGGGCTTGTTTCTTAAATCAAAGCCAGTCACAGAAATAAGGAATGGAGATGCTGGAAGGAAACGTGCTGTGGCGTTTTAATTTTAAAAAATCCTCGTTTGGGGGCAACAGTTTGGATGTCCCCCAGTCCTAGCATTTGCGCCTCCAGCTGAGCCAGTCCTGAGCTGCAGAGTCCAAACCCAACGTAGTTTGGTTTGACTGGCTGATCCAGGCACTCCTCTTTTCTTAAAGTTTCTGTGCCTTGTGTTGCATCGAAGGAGTTTTAATCCTCCAGACAGCTCTGCGCGAGGCTGAAATAGCACAAAAGCTTCTCGCCTTATGATGTTTTGCTCAGAGCCAGCTCTGCGCTCCCGAGAAGATGAGACCTCTCATCACACTGAGCCCCCTGAATAGCCCAGGCACTGACCTCTCCTGGGTTATATAGGTCCCTGAGGGATCGAGGACACGTTCCAGTCTGTGAGATAAAACTGACCTCAGAGGAAGCCAATTATATATAGCCAACGCACTCCTCTGACCCCTCTTCTCCAGCACTGTGGTCTTCTTTTGCCTTCCGGTCTTGAACTGCACCATCCGCCTTCAGATAGCTCCAGCATCCTCCTCCCCATTCCTCCCCGGGATTGTTTTCCTGACAACCCATTTTCTGCCTTTTCTCTCTTCCAGGATGGCATCACTGGTCAGGAAGGTGATGAACCATCCCACCTCCCAGGTAGGCGCTTCTCTGTCATTGGAGGCATCACTGAGTCAGGTCCCAAAAGGGGAAGGCTGAGGTCTCCATGGACAACTGGGGAGCACACCTTCTAATGTGACTCCTCCACTAGGTTAGAGCAAGGTCATGTCATAGAATCATAGAATTGTTCTGGTGGAAAAAGACCTTTAAGGTCATGAAGTCCAACCGTTAACCCAGCACTGCCATGCCCACCACTAAACCATGTCCTTAAGCACCACATCTACACAGATTTTAAATACCTTCAGGGATGGTGACACTCCTACAGACTCAACACCTCTTGTCTGTACGAACGCTTGCCATCCTTCTCCATGCCATGCACTGGACCTTGCATCCTGCTCCCTCCCCATTTCCTACATCACCACAGTATCACCACATCCAACCACCCATCTGACATCTCCCCAAATCCTCTCTCTCACGTGCTTGCTGATTTCCACCCCAACAGCAGCACTTTTGCTCCTTTTCCCATTGCATCAAAATCTCAGCTCCTTGTCCTCATCCCTGGACACCACCCCCATCCCTACAGCACCCATGCTGTGTCCCTGGGGACATCCCCATCCCTCCCCTCCAGCACTGATCCCCATGGGAATATTTGCAGAAGGTCATGGTAATGTTCTGGGATCTGCTGGTGGCAAGGCAAATAGCAGGGAAGGCAGAGGAAAGGATAGAAAAAACCAGCTGGAGTTATGGTAAAGGTTGGATGGTGATGAACACCAAAAGAAAAAGATGGGATAGAATTATTTTTATTTTCCTGGTGCATAAACCTTCCTCCTGCTTAGGCACCTCTATCCTTAATTAAGGACAAAAGAAAAAGTCTATTAATAGAAAGCAAGCAAGAAATCGTAGCAGGTGACCTGCTTTATTTGACTGGATTTAGTGTGGGATTACAGGAGTGTTTAGAAATGTCGATAAGGGCTCTGTCAAATTCTTCCCTGTTGCTGCTTGTTTTCTGGGAATAGGGGGGATTTGCAGTGGGTCACTCAGATTAATGGTGGAGTAATTCAGTCAGGGCAGGAGGAAAGGGAAAAGAAAACAAAACACAATGATGGCCCTGGTATTGTCGGTTTAGAAATGGTTCTGTGTGTTTTCCTTGTTAAATGCAATTCTTGCAGCTGCCGTAGCAAAATTCCTGGGTGCAATGAAGTGCACATGAGCTGCAGGGTTTTTGGTGGCTTCTTGCAGGTGGGAACGGGACATGGGGAAGAGAACAAGAAATGAAGGGAGAGAGAGAAGATGATGGTGTAAGGGCTCTATAGGGGTGATGTAAAGCTGATCTGAGCAGATGGCTTCCTGCCACCTAAAACTTCCACGTTGCGAAATCCCATTAAGTGCAGAGTTTAATAAAGTTCTGGATATCAAGAAGCAGCAGCTATTTAAAGCCTTGATCACCTGCCAAACGTGGCTTTATGAGCCATATTTGCTGTCCCAAATCACTTCTCACTTCTCTCATCTCCCGGCCACGCTCTCTCCTTAGGAAATGGCCTCGTTTGTAAAATGAAACGCACAGTGACAGTGTTGCCATAGCTGGTGACGAGTCCAAGGCATCCCCGTGTAGGGGTTAAATTAATAAAATTAAAGCAGGACTCTTAGAGCCCAGGTAAGGTGAATGCTGTGGATGAGCTCTTGCCCTTTATAAAGGTTTTATTTCTTTTGCCGCAGTGGGGTATGGCATCGTGGTGCTGCCGAGGGAGCCCAGCACCATGCTGGGAGTATGAGCTTTCTGATAAATTGTGTTTCAGGGGAGGAGAAAAGAGCCCAGAGCAATTAAAGACACACAGAACACTAAGCAAACAATGACCATTTGTTGATCTAGACAAATTATATTAAAAAAAAACAAAACCCAAACATATGCATTCAGCAGAAATTATGTCTCGTCATTCCATTTCTGAATGAAAATAATGCAAAGGAAACTTTCAATAATTCATCTCTGCCTGGAAATATCTTGAAAAACTGGCCTCTGTGCCAACCTGGAAGGGTGAGTTTTCTGCTGGGGAGTTTCAACAGTGCTGACCACAGGTGGGATATTTTATTTTCCTCTTCTTTATAACTTTCATATGTCCTACAGGGACTAAAAATGAAAAGTGTGTCTCTAAACCCATGCAAATGATGGGAAAATCAAGTCCTCCTCCCTGTGCTGTAGACCTTATGTTAAATGTGAGTAAAGTGAGGTTGTGATGTAGTTCTAGAGATAGGGGAAAACTTGGAGCATGATCTCCATGGTTTCACCTTGCTTGATGAGCTCTATATAAATTCCAGGTGTTTGTCTTCCGGAACGTTATATTTAGCTTTGTGCTCCTCAAAGAGGTTGCACAATTCATTTAGGTATTTCTGATGGACTCGATCAACTTCTTCCTCAGAGGGTCTGTGCTTCCTCTGCACTGGAATTGGCTTCCCAACTGGAAAACAAGGGCAGACGTTAGGAGGAGCCAGTGTCACGTCCCTCTGGACACTTTACACATCTTAGCACAGAGCTGGGGTCCACCTCTCCAAGGATGTGATGGGTGGATGGATATGAGCAGTTATCTCCTGGGGTTTGGGGGGGAGCACAGCCAAGGAGGCAGAGAAATGGAAGTTCATATCCTGGCCTCCTAGGTCACATCTCTCCTTGCCTCAGTTTCTCCATCTGCAAAGTTGGTTAATGCCAAAGACCCTCTCTGTAGCCCTTTGAAGTAAAATGTATTGCATCCCAATGCAGTCCCTACAGGTGCTCCTAACATCTCAGAAGTGCTGCAGACAAAGACAACATCATCCTAATATTTGGGTTGGACTTTCCAAACTATTTCCATATGGCCCTGGGAATATGCATTGCAAATGGGGAAACTGAGGCAGATGGGATCCCAAGACAGCCTGAATACACTAGTCAATTGGGGTGCTTCCACTTTGTTCAGATTGAAGCTTCTGCGAAGCATCTGATTTTTATGAGGCAACACGTACCCACGTATCATTAGAAAATCATGCTTTTTTCAAGGGCAAATCTAATTGATTTGATTCCCATCACTAGAAGCAGCCTCCTCCCATGTCCCAGAGCCACCAGCAACAGGACCAGCTGACTGCAGGGGACAGGGAAGTCCGTGAGATACGTCTGTTTCTCTGGCCTCTCACTCAAATTGTGTTTGTCAAGTGGTGGAGGGTTTCCTCATCATGTAATGCTGCTCCTCATCGGACTAATGAAGAGCCCTTGTGATACTGCACAGCTCATAAAACCATTGAGACAATCCAAACAGGTTGTAAAACAATTAGAAGTAATTGCTGGCTGTCAAACCTAATCAGGGGGATGAGCTCTGACCTTCCAAACAGCCTCTTTAATTAGATTAATTCACAGAGCATCAGTCAGGCTGGTGGGCCAAGCATGGAGTTGTTGAAACCAGGCAAAACTTCTTCAAAACCAAAGACTTCCTTTAAATTTGATCTCCCATGGTCACAGGTCTCCAGTTGAAATGGCTTGCCTTGTTCATGTGCAAATAGGTTGGGGTTTGCAGCTCCGTCTGCACTGAGTGCTGAGCAAACCTGCAAACTGCTTGGGTGTTGTCCTACTTGTGTTTGTGAAATGGGCTTTAATCCAACCCTATCGCAGGGGTTCATATCACCTGGTTGTGCTGGGTTTGGGGTTGGCTCCCAAACCAACGTGACACGTGATCAGTTGGGGATGCTCATTTGCCAGTACATTTCCAGCCCACAGCAGCTCTTGCTCTCTGGCATGATGCTCCAGCCCAGCAGGAGGATGACACAACCCAGGCATTGTCCCTGGTCCTCCCTCTGGCCAGGCTGAGGGTGGCCGCCATCATGCTGGTGTGCCGAAGAAGGACTTACCCACGGTGCAGATGGGCCGTCGGTAGGGTACCAGCCCGAAGCTGTACTGGAAGATGCCTCGCGCATGGAAGAGGGGAAGGGAGATGCCCATGATCTGCTGGAGCCGATGCTGGAGCTGCCGCAGCCAGGAGCCCTTGGGGTTCCTCACCTGCTCAAAGAGGTCATTCTCCCCGAAGGAAAAGATGGGAACCAGCGGGGTGCTGTGGGGAGCCAAACCCAATGATTAGCATAATTAGCAAAGCCCACCCCAAAACACCTTTCCCCCTTCTCCAAAACCAGCAGGAACACCCCATTAACCAGCCACAGACCGGAGCATCCCTCCCCAAGAGCCCCTTGGCCCCATCCCCTGCATCACCCGTGCTCGATGGCCAAGCGGACAAATCCCTTCCTATTCTTCAGCAGCAAGGTGTAGGATCCTGGCCGGGCATCCAGAGCCTCCTGCGCCCCGCCGATGATGATGGCCAGCGTGTTCCCACCCTCCGGCCTCTTCAGCACATAGGATGCACTCTCCTTGTTGGAGGAGACAAGCCCTGGAGGACAAAGAGGAAGAAAAAATTAACATCTGTAAAACCCACATGACTGTGGTTTGCTCTGTACCTTTTTTCCCCCCATTATTCAGCTCCAGAGGGGTGCCAGGCACTTTATTTTCAGAGTTTTCCTACACTTTGTCAATCTCAGCCCAGCTCCCATGAAAGGTGCTGGGTTCATGCACAGACCTGCTGTGTGAATATACAATTATCCCTTTGCTGTCTGGCCCAGAAGTGAGAAACGGGAAGAAAAAAGAATCAGGGAAAAAGTAAATGGAGAACTAGCTGCACTTAAGCCCCAGGGAAAATCTGTATCGATTTGTTGTCAGATGAAACCATGTCCAACCCTGAATCATTCCAGAGGCAGTGAAACATTTGCTTTAGGTCAAAACACACATGAATTTCAGTGGATGCTGCTAATTTAAAGTGGAATTTAACGCAGAATTTGGTCCATTGTTGGTATTTACTGCAGAAGTTAGAAACCTTTAATTCAGAAATGACAAAGCAACGCTGTTCTGAGTTTTTTAAAAAATCCTTGTTTCAGGGGCTGAAATAATTTCCAAATTAAAACCTTTTTGTCAAATGGATTCAATCAACCTGAAAATGAGCTATGCACCGAACTCCCACATTACAGCGATTAAACCTTCTTTCTCCTGGGTCGTAACTCTCTCATATCTCACTGTTATGATTCCTCGCTGTCCATGTAAATATTTTTTCAGCAGCAGGAGCCAGAGTTTTTGTGGAAAACAGGGTGGTGAATGCCCTGAGGTATCTCAGGCAGAGCTGGATGCCTTTGTTTAGTCTATTGAATCCTGCCCACCACATGAGCCCATTCGGCTGGAGAAGTGGCCATTCCCCAAGCCCACCAGTGAGTGATGGAGGTCATCTCCTGCTGATCTCAAAAAATCTCTCCAGACTCCTTTTCTCCTCTCTCCATTTAAATTTTACCTATTCCTTTTCATTTCTTTCTCGTGCCATGTGGTTTTGCAACAGCGTGAGCTGCTATTTGCATCCCTCTCTCCCTGTATGCTGCTTCCCTGCAAGCAGCAGCAGCTTTGGAAAAGTAGATTTTCTCCTTTTTTGGGTGGCAATTACAATTTCATGTTATTTGCATGGAAAGGAAAAAAGACAGAACCCGCCCTGTCCTGCTGGTCTCAGCATTTCTGCTCACGGTCTGCTCTGCATTTTGCCCTTACACAGCGCCTGGCACAGCGATGCCCTGAGCTCAGAAGTGATCTGTGAAGTAGAACAACAGAGATAAGAGCTAAGAGGGCAATTTTTAACTGCAGAGAGGTTTTGGGTGCCATTTCCAGTAGCTGTGTCCATGCATGGGATCAGATCAGCCACAGATGGGGACAAACAGATCCTTGACTCCTCTTCCCAAGTTCCCGTGCTGTCTTCACTCTCTGCTCCCTCAAAAAGCATCCAACTCACCCACGATCCCACCTCTTGCCCGTGCTGCTGCCCTGCTTACCTCCGCTCATCAGGTAGTCCCTGAAGAAGGGGATGCGAAACCATAGGGAGAGCATCATCAGGTGTGGGGTGATACCCGGGAAAAGCGTGGAGAATCCTGATGCCTCTGTGCAGAAATTGATAAAGGCTCCTGCTGCCAGGACCCCGTGGGGATGAAATCCCATCAGGTAGTTCTGCCTAGGGTCCAGCTCCGCTGTCTTCACCAGCTGGACACAGGGATGGAGCCAAAAAGGGGGCATGAGTTAGTGCTGTCACCTTGGGGGGATGGAGCATTGGCTATGGAGAGCAGATAGGGGATTCCTGGAGGGAAGGCACCCACCGTGCCTTCTGTCGGAAAAAGTCAGCTGGAACAACTGAAGAATTTTTCACTGAGATGTATTTCATTGCCTCTATTTCCATCTCATCCCACCCATTGGCCCACAATGACATTTCCAGTGGCACAGCTCCTCATGTTGTCTTGAGCTGGCCTAGATACTGTTGGGAACCTACTTTGTTTAAAATGTCCTCCAATACGTTTTCTGCTGTGGGAAAACAAATCTAAAAAGTGAGAAAAGGGTGGTTATATCCCCTCCTTCACCCCACAACCAGAAAGGCAAAGGGAGAGCAGAATCACTCTGGTAATGATCCATGTAAAGCTGCTACCTGGTGCAGGGATGTGTCCATGCTCAACAACATGGTGCGGACCCAAGATTTGTCCTGTCCTAACAGAGAACAAGCTGATAGTTTTCTTTCCATTGGGCAAAGCCTGCAAGAACCCAGCTGTTCTCCATGTGTCAGGTGCCCATGTAATCCATGAGTCCATCAAAGAGCAATGGATGTCTGCCCAAGGTTGCTGCAATTTTACTGGGAGGAGGGAATGGGGGAACGCCCATGTCCAGCCTTTAGAGATGGACAGCATGGATTGTAGATGCAGCACATGTCCAGCCTTGAGGGTTGGCTAAGCAGTTGGCTGAAATACTCGGCCAGTCTGAATCTGGGTTTGGAGCCTGGAGATGCTACATGGGAGAATGAGTGCCCCAGCAGAAGAGGGGATGATTAAAGGGAGATAAGGGACAACCAGGATTTGGACTCTGTGTGTTACACTTGTTTTGGACTGCCCAGAGAAGAGGGGCTGGTGTGACAAACCCACTCTCCAGCTGTGCCACCGAGAAGACCTTGTCATGCCAACGCCAACCAGTACGTGCATAACCCAGGAAGAAGCAGTCAAAACAGGACGCTGATGCCTCTGCACGCTTTCATGGGTACCAGGGAAGGATGACATTTTCCAAGGGTAGCCATCACAGAGCCACCATGAATTTCCAAGCAGCTCAAATGCACTTGTGCTCTAGAAGAACCAAAGCCCTGTGCTTTTTAGTGCATTGTCCCTCCGAGTACCCTGGTCCCATCCACACTCAGGGAGCAGCTAATGGTGCATGTGTTTTCCTAGAAGCAGCGAGAAATGCAGGTTAATCACAAAGGTGTATTTTACTTTCTTACGTCGGGGCTAATTTCCCATCTGTCCTAAGGCACTGTTGACTGTACACATGAGCGCATTCAAGCGCCTGCTCTTAATGAGGGGAACGGACAAACAAGAGTCCCACCGCTGCCTGGGTGCAGAGGTGCCTAGGCAGGAAAAGGGGCAGATGGCTGAAATACTAAGTGCCCAGGGCCCCTGCCACCATTTGCTCATTTTTGAGTAATCTCATCTTGCATCAATGTTTCCTGCATTCATCTTCGGCTTCCAAACAGCCTTTCATCTCTGCGTGATTTATAAGTAGGGAGGTGAGATGCTCGGGTGTGTTGGAAACCACTAAATCTACATCTGTGTGTGCGCGGGGTGGCAAGGAGGGGGGTAGACAGCAGACTCAACACCTGGTTGCACCCCAAGCTCAAACCACTCTCCTTGCTAACGAAAAGCTGAATTCAGGATATCCACTCAGCTGTGCACACTGCTTCAACAGGAGAGTTCACCTGTGCTAAGACACCTCACATCCTTAAAAATCTCCCAAGAAGGCATCCAGCTGCTGCCTTGGTGCTCACCCCAATGAAAGGGGAGAGAGGACAGGAGAGAAAAGAATGAAGAATAGGGCCTGTAGCGACAGGACAAGGGATAATGGTTTTAAACTGAAGGAGAGGACATTCAGACTAGATATGAGGAAGAAATTTTTTATACTGAGGGTGGTGAAAGACTGGAACAGGTTGCCCAGAGAGGTGGCAGATGCCCCATGCCTGGAAACATTCCAGGTCAGGTTGGACTGGGCTCTGAGCAGCCTGGTCTAGTGGAGGGTGTCCCTGCTTACTGCAGGGGGGTTGGAACTAGATGGGCTTTAAGGTCCCTTCCAACCCCAAACACTCTGTGACTCTATGAATCTCTGATCAGAAGTGAAGGAAGAGAAGAGGGAGGTTATGTCCCCTTACAAGGACTGGACACCCACCAACCAGCAATCTTTCCAGCTCTGTTTCTGGCTGATCATATTTTCTCTTGATACTTTCAATTGATATCACCTTGAGATTTATTTTATTTGTTGTAGTGCACACCTATTTTCAGATACTGCATTTTTCATCTTGCTCTGCATTATCGTATTATTTTCTGGGTGCTTTTTTGTTTGTTTGTGTGTTTGTTTTCAAGGCTAATTCTGGCCACAGACAAAGCCAAATGCAGCCCCTGGTGTTTTATGATGCCCCTGAATAGCACATCTGTCACTAATAAATGATTCCTCATATCCCTAGTGACCTCAATGCCACTAATGTCTCGAGTCCTACCAACCATTGTTGGTTCTGGATATGACCTTTCAAACCACACACGCATTTTGGAGCTTGACCATGATCTATGTATCCAACTCTATGTATCCTATATATCTGGTTGACCGACAGGAACGTCATGAAGTTCAACAGGAGAAGTACAAAGTCCTACACCTGGGGAGGATCAATCCCATACACCAATACATGCTGAGGACCACTCAGTTTGGCAGAAAAGGACCTGGGGATCCTAGTGAACACCAAGTTGAAGGTGAGGCAGCAATGAGACATCGCAGCAAAGGCAAATAGTATCCTGGGCTGCATTAGATATATTGCCAGCAGGTGGAGGGAGGTCATAATTCCCCTCTACTCTGCCCAGTTTTGGGCTCCTCAGTACAAGAGAGACATGGACATACTGGACACAGTCCAGCAAAGGGCCACAAAGATGATAAAGGGACTGGAGCATCTCTGCTATGAGGAGAGGCTGAGAGAGCTGGGACGGTTCAGCCTGGAGAAGAGAAAGCTCTGGGGGATCTCATCAGTGTCCATAAGTACCTGCAGGGAGGGTGTCAAGAGGACAGAGTCGGGTTCTTCCCACCAGTGCCCAGTGCCAGGACCACAGACCGTGGGCAGAAACTGAAACACAGGAGGGTCCCTCTGAACATCAAGAAACATTTTTTCACTCTGAGGGTGACCGAGCATTTGGCACAGGTTGTCCAGAGAGGTTGTGGAGTCTCCACCCTTGGAGATATTAAAAAAACCAACATCTGGACACAGTCCTGGACAACCAGCTCTGGGTGGCCCTCCTTGAGCGCAGAGGGTTGGAACAGATGATCTCCAGAGGTCCCCTCCAACCTCTACCAGCCTGTGATTCTGTGATTTTTGAATCCCTACTCTAAGCCGTGGGCAGCTACAGAGTGGGTGTCTGGTCATTAAAGAGTTAATGGATCTGGTTAATGTTTCTGCAAGAGCTGTCCCTTGCAGTGGCACTGACCACATCTTAGCAACTTTGTTGAATTTTTTTGCCACTTTCAGTTTTGTAAACTGGGCTCCTTCCAGGGCATAAGCAAAGGAGGAGAGAGGAGGTCCCCATTTTGTCACAGTGTCTGCTCACATTTGGATGATTTGGCCACAACTTACAGAGAAACCAAAGAGCTTGTACAAGACTGAGAAGGAAATCTGGAGCAGGGAAGAGACTTGGGCAAAGTCTCTTACGCCATAGGTCAGACCCCTGGACTCTAAACCACTCTTCTCCTTCTAGAAACTCTTTAACGCAGAAACTTGACCCTCCCATCTGGATTGTTCCCACTGTTTATTCACCCCTTCCCCTCCTCCTGCCAGAGGTCAATCTCTGTACCACAGGTTGCTCCCAAATGGCCAGGAAAGCTAATCCCTGACATCGCACAGCCCAGCTCTCTCATACACTCCAGCCTTGATGTGCTTGATGGGGCTGGGGTTGAGGTGCAGAGGGGTGGGACGCTCCTCCCTCCTGGCTTGGCCGGGTTGTCGTTTCCACACCCACCAGATGCTGCTCTGCTGCTCTGGTCTTTCTGAGTGAGTTGAACCTTCAATAATTGTCAAAGGACTTAAGGGTCCAGCCAAGCCAGTCTGTGTGTAAACATCTAAGTAAAACAAGTGCTTGATTTGAAGTTTTCTTGGTAAGACAAGAGTGATTTCTCATCTCAGAGGTGTCTGAGGGATGCCAAATTAGTGTGTATGACCTATGGTCCAGAGGCAAAGAGCTGTTATTAGGTCAGGGTTGTGGTGTACAAATAAGCCATGGATTTCCTGGCTTCCCTGAGCTTCTCCTTGGCATGGTTGGGATGATGGCTTGTATCCTGGCTGCTGACAGGGGTAATGTTCCTTTATCAAAGGTGTTATGAGTCCTTCCAGATACCAGATCTGGGGTTATCTTGACCTTCCCAACAAATGAACTTAAATTTGTGTTTTGAAGGATGAGGCCTACTTTATACTTCTCTGTCATGGACAAATATCTTGATAGCTACAGTTGTTCAGTGCTCACAGTGATTGCTCTGTAGCAGAACCCCTCCTTTACTCTGTCTACTCAAATGTGGGTCCAAGACATGGGTGAAACCCTGCCTTGGTTCCCACCAGCTCCCGCAGAGATGTGGTGAGACCTGCTCCATGCACTGCCAGCTGCGTTTGTTAGGGAAATGCACACGCAGAATTTCAAGAGCTCCAACAAGAGCCCATGCACTGGCAAGGATCTCAAGCAAATTAATCCAAATTACTTTTAAACTGGATTAGTCAAACTGTATTAAAATCCCAAGTAGATGCTCTTAGCTGGAATTAAAGTGGCCTTCATTTGGGTTTTGTTTTGGTTTGTTTTTTTTAAAAATTAATTTTGGAGTGGAATTAAGCTAATTGGAGTTAGGCCTTCTGAGTGGCTGTATCAGCATAGGAGTTCAGCACTGGTTTAACAAATCTGCTTTAATTCACCCCTCGAGATGTGGTTGGGGTTTCCTGGTTGTCCCTTATGGACTGGTGTGTCCTGCCCCAAATCACAGGAGGAGGATGGGTGATTCCCCGTGTGAGGCTGGTGCACTAATGCTTGAGGAAAGTGAAATTCTCCCTGAGTGCAAAGGGTTGGTGGGCTGGGTGGTCCAGCACGCCCTGGAGATGAAGTGATACCCAGGCCCCTAGCCAGCATTGCTTGCAGGGCTGGAGGGATTAAAAAATCATTAAGTGAGGAATTAGATCAAGTCGAGATGAGTGTGGGCACTGCACAGCGCTTGCCATGCTGGGGAACACGTAGTCAGGGAAGGCACTGACATGCCATGGCGTTGCCTCCTTAGGGGTAGATGAACATGTGGTGGGAGACCGGGAGTGGCACGGCATCACCCCCGCAGCCATTAGCAGAGCAAGGGAGGATGTGGTCAGGAAAGCTGGTCAGCAAGCTTGTGCCTTCTTCATTTAAAGTCTTCCAAACTGAATTGCTGTTGTATTTCTATCCTTCTCTGGCCCCACACTCTGTTTTCAAGGATGTTGTGTTCATTAATCTGCTCTTAAGTAGGATAAACCTCCTTTCAACTTTGTCCTAAGCAAATCTTCAGGTCCCTTGCTGTCCACTCAGGTACCTCCAAAGAGCATCTCTTGCAGGACGAAACATGCAGACAGATTCTTTGTGGGATGAAACTCAGCAGAGAAATCCAGAAACCCAGACAGATCCAAAGAAGGAGGAAGTGCGCCAAGAAGAGAAGCAGGTAGCCCACCCAAGGGTGTCTGGATGGGAGACCAAAGGAAGGACAAATAGCTGAGTGCTGCTGACAGCTGCCAAGGAAGATGGGTTTAGGTCTCAGCAATGGTGAGAGTCTGAGAGGAGCAGATGGGGAAAGAGGGCTTTGGGCACTGGGGTTTTCTCCAGATGCCACAATGCCAGGTCAGAGCTGTGTTTGCAGCAAGTATCAGGGAGTATGGCCAGCCAGGTGGGTTTAGACTGGGTTAGGATGGGACTTCATCACCCTCACTCCCAAAGCTGGACAAGGATGACATCTCCAAAACGCCCGAGTCTTCCCTTGTTTTGTGTGATGCTGCTTTTAGGGTCTTGTAGGACCTCCATTATGCAGTGGCTTAGCACATTGCTTGGCAGTGCAGATGGTGGAACACAGTCCTCTGGTGGATCTGACCTCAGTGGTGGTCTCTCTCTTACTTAAGGTCACCCAAGGACAGAGAGGAGAGGGCCAAGATATTGGACAGAGAATTTCCTCAGAAAAGGAGAGAGAGGTGGCTTTGGGCCATTTGGCCATATCTTGCTTTTGCCCTGAAAATCCCTCTTCTCTCCTCCAGCCAACAGAAGGAAGCAAAATGAACAGCCAAGACTGCTGGAAATCAGAAAGTATATTTAATGTCATGGGCCATGACACAAAATTCCCAGTTACAAATAATACCACTCTTCTATGAGAAGAAAGAAAACATTCCTGTTGGGGCTTGGTTCACGTGAACTTGAGCTGTCCCCTCTCTGCAACGCCTTGTACTTCTCCAGAACCGCAACACACTCAAATAATCCCCATCATGGTTTATGCAATTATGAGAATGACTGGTTTATGGGATGGAGCCATCCCAAATCACAGGTCCTAGGGGTCAACTGATTCTCCAATAACTCATTTTAGTTACGCTAATAAAAAGACTGTAACACCAGCAAGTCCCCAAGCACAATGACAGAGGTTGGGACTCTGACAGTTGCTGTAGATAATAAGGTCCAGCTGGCACTTAGATAACCCCAAGGCTAGTAAGAAATGTCCTGTGGCTCTTCACAAGCATAAAAAAGGGCAGTGAACACCATGGAGACCTTCACACAGCAGACACTTCTCAGACTGCCCTGAATAAAGCTGGTAAGATGGTGCCCGCTGGGGTTGCTCTGAATGGTGACAGCATGCGAAGATAAGATTTGTCCCTCTAAGACCTTAATTTTAGCTTCCTGCTGCTAGATTTAACTTGTAACCCAGATTGTGTGATCTAAAGGTGAAATGTCTTGTCTAAGCCAAGCATCCAGCCCTAATTTATAGTCAGCAAGAGACAGTGACTTCTGTTTGAGGACTATGATAGAGATGGATCTTTCCAAGCTTATGCTTTCCCCATTTCACCCCCATCCTCACCTTCTTCACGTCCATGGTGCTCCTCGGCTGAGGTTACCAAAGCACCTTGGCTGTGTGAAGGAGGTTGGTGACAGCAGTCTTACAGTGGCAGGAGGGGATGGGGAGAAGAAGCAGTGAAGATGTGCATTCGCTCGGCCATGTGATAGAGAAATTATAATTCTGGGTTTCATTGTAATGCTGGGTGTATCCTTCATAATAAAGATGCCACGTTGATAAATGATGGGGAAGGGACTGTGCGAATGGAGATAAGGGTTTGTGCAGACACCTGGCAACGGCAGATTATTGATGACTTATTGAATATGGCATAGGTAGAGCAGTCCAAGGTACCCAAAATCTCTCTGGAGGCAACAACAACCCATAGCAGGCATCACTGGATATCTGTTCAATTGTAGCCAGTCTCAAACAGATTCATTTTACACCTTTTGGTATATTTTCCCCACTTTTAAGGCCCAGCTTAGCTCAGCCATGTATTGCAGGCCTATCGTGAGGGTGTATAAAAAAGAATGACTAGAACAGGGTTAAAACACAGGGGGATGAAGCAGAAATAACTTTCCTGAGCCATGTATCGGAAGCCCCTTTGGATTCTCAGTGCCTTTTTCTCATCCCCCTTTTAAAATCACTCCAACTCATTCATGTCCCGCCTGACCCTATAACTCCCAAATCCCTAAATGAAATACATCAGCTCCAAGGGGAAAAAAAAAAACCAAGCGTTGAAGTAGTACTTGTGCAAGGGTGGTATCGGCAGAGGGTGCTCCTTGCACACGCTGTGGAGGCACGGCTCCAAGCCTGCACGCTCCCACGTGCCAGATGCTCGCTGTAGCAAAGTGCAAATTCACGCTGCCCAGATCCCCAGAAAACAGATGCTCATCCCAATCGCTCTTTGCTTCTGCAGCTGTAAACATGCCCAGGGATCCTTTAAAAGCAGCATTTAAAGCCACTTCCTAAAATAAAAATAAACAGGCAGCTCTTCCTGCCTCCAAACACTGATGCTTGGCCGTGCTAAGTTTGCTGCCAGGATCTGGGAGGATTAGGAGCCACATTTAATCTTCCCAGAATGCCTAATCCTCCAGGGCTAAATGAACTCAATCTACACACAAATACGGCCCAGGGTGCTGGGTGTCCACCCTGTCTGTCTCCCAAAACCCCATTCCCCTTGTGACCCTGTTCTGGCTGGGGCTTTGGGCAAGTGAGAGGTCTACAGGAGCATCCAACTGTGCATTTTCACACTGAAAGCTCAGCTTAGTTCATCATGAAAGCGGCATACAGGATGGTTAAAGCAATATTTACAATGCTTAACTTCCACACTGCTAGGAACAAATCAGCTCGTGCTCGGCAGTATGAAATGGAATGCCTTCTGTGCAAGGAAGCAAGTATATTTGGGGGGTTTAGGTGGGAAAAAACTGGGTGATGAGGGATATAATAGAGTATAAAACCAGGAGTGACATGGGTAGGTTGGACAGGATTTACGTGGGCTAAGCAAGGAGGTTCCAGTGAAATGAGCAGGGAAGTCTTCACACTGCGTGGTTCATTTGGGGAGCTCCTTGCTGCGGGACGCTGGGGATGCCAGGTGTTTTCCCATGCTCTTGTAGTGACAAACAGTAGCAGGTACATTCATCAAAGGCTGTTAAATCCTATATTTTAGCTGATTCCTTGAGCAAACAAAGAGTGGAAGACTGAGAAAATGCTTTTGGGAAATAATATTATGTGATTTCTTGATTATAATACCCTTTTTATTAAATGCTGTCCTTTTGCAGAGCCCCTTCTGACTTCTCCCAGACCAGTGGGGAGAAAGGCTCCATCAAAGCCTCCCTGCCTTCACCCAGAGAGCTGCAGCCAAACCCAGTAGCCATGCTCCCTCTACTGGTCTTACTGGTCCTCCAGCCAGGTCCTCCCTGCCTGGCACTGGCACGGAGGCAGGGAAGGACAGACGGACAATGCAGTATAGCACCCAGGAGGAGGTGTCCATGTCCTTACAAAGGGACAAGAGAAGAGGTGTCGCTGGGTTTAGCTGGCAGTTATGATTTAGCAGAGAGGTTGGTCTGACATTGCCCAAGCGGCAGCTTATGCCCACAAATAATTTACCGAATGTATATTGCATACAATCATTACAGCCACATAAATAGCTCATAGTGATTCCATCATTTTCTAAGGCAACCTTGACAATAATTTATTGGGAACCTACTTGGTGTTTCCTATTAAACGTCATAAAACATTACCTGTCCCTTCTGGTAAAACTCACCACAAGCTTTCCTGGGATGTGTTCCCATCCCTCCCCTGAAGACTATGATATACCTTCTGGGGGTCTTGCTTTGAATCTCATCCAGAAGCCCTTAAATCACAAGTTAAACTTTGAGATTAGCCATAAGATAACTCACTGCAGGTCCTCAGCATCATTTTGTGCCATGCCTTTGAGCAAAGAAACTCAATGGCAGTAGGACGCACGCAAGGTAGGCTTACTCTGATGGACAGGACAAGAGGAAATGTCGTCAAGTTGTGCCAGGGGAGGTTTAGGTTGGATATCAGGAAATATTTCTTCACCACAAGAGTTGTCAGTCCCTGGAACAGGCTGCCCAGGGCAGTGGTGGAGTCCCCATCCCTGGAGGGATTTAACAGCCGTGTAGATGTGGTGCTGGGGGACGTGGATTAGTGGTGGGCTTGGCAGCGCTGGGTTAACGGATGGACTTGGTGATATTGAAGGACTTTTCCAGCCAAAATGATTCTATGATTCCATGATGGTTTTGTAGAGAGGCAACTTGGAGTTGCAGTTCACCCAGATGAGATGTGGGAAGTTTGGTTAGTATATGCCAGCTTCTGGCACAAACTAAGTGCGTTTACTTGAATTTTCGACAGCAGTGGAAAGGGAAGGTGATGGTCTGGTTGAACCCAGCACATTTATCTCTACCAGTTGCACCTGTGAGAGGCAATCCCAGCTTGCACGGTGCTGTATGCCACTAACCAGACACAGTCACGGACAGCACTGCCCTTTCCTCCTCCACCTTCACCAACCCAAGAGGCACACTGGGGATGAGAAGAAAATTGAAATGAGGGCAGGGGAAATCAGGGGAAAACAAAAAGCTCTGATTTTCCTTGGGCAATGTTTGCTTTTGGAGTATCATGGAGGTGATGTCTTTACAGGTAGATCTAAGTATGTCCATGGTGTTCCTCTCCCGGACCAATGCACTGTGCCTTGATACCAAGCGATGTTTCCACTCTGATGAAAAGGAGCAACGTTACACTGTCTGTGTAACAAGGTTGTGGTTTGGCAAAGCCCCTGTTTTACCTGCAGCACTAGGGTCAATGTTGTACTGAGCTGTGGCCTGCAAAAGGGGATGATGTGACTTCAGAAGATACGCCAAGAAAGAGGAAGTCAGCCAAAACCACCAAGAGGCCCCCATAGATGAACAAGGAGCTCCTGTGCAAGGTCAAACAAAAAAATGAAGCCTACAGAGGGTGGAAGCAGGGACAGGTGGCCTGGGAGGAGTACAGAGAAACTGTCCAGGAGGCCAGCGACCAGCTTAGGGAAGCCAAAGCCCTGGTAGAATGAAATTTAGCCAGGGAAGTTAAGGACAACAAGAGAAGTTTCTATAGGTATATTAGTGATAAAAGGAGGACGAGGGAAAATGTGGGCCCCCTCCGGAATGAAACAGGCGACCTGGTTACCTGGGATATGGAGAAGGCTGAGGTACTCAACCGCTTCTTTGCCTCAGTCTTCACTGACAAGTGTTTGAGACACACTGGGCAGGTCAGAGAAAGCAAGGGCAGGGACTGGGAGAATGAAGTACCGCCCACTGTAGCAGAAGACCAGGTTCGAGAATATCTAAGGAAC
>VXBL01004900.1:555575-570492 GCA_013400195.1 Aramus guarauna
ATTCAAACTTGTTTTTAATACCTAACACAGAGCTGGGATCCCGATTCTATCAGGACCCAACAAAACTGGATGGGAAGAAACTGTTTATCAAGGACTGTAGTGACAGGACAAGGGGTAATGGGTTTAAACTGAAGGAGGGTAGATTGAGATTAGATGTTAGAAAGAAATTCTTCCCTGTTAGAGTGGTGAGGCGCTGGCACAGGTTGCCCAGAGAGGCTGTGGAGGCTCCATCCCTGGAAATGTTTAAGACCAGGTTGGATGGGGCTTTGTGCAGCCTGGTCTAGTGGAGGGTGTCCCTGCCCATGGCAGGGGGGTTGGAACTAGATGATCTTTGGGGTCCTTTCCAACCCAAACCATTCTATAATTCTATGATTCTATGATTTTAGGTACCATAATTTTAGAGGCAGATACACCCATCTGAGTTGTTATAACACAAATATGTATATGATGCACTCAGAAATGGTAGAAGAGATCCAGACAGACCTCATTTTCTCATTTTTTGCCCAGCTCTTCTGCCCTAAATTAATCTCCTTCCTCATCAATCTTGCAGTCTGTACTCCAGGATCCTGAAAATTTCGGGTGTGTTTTACTGGGGGTGTGTGGGTTTTTTCTTCCTGACAAGCTGAAGAAAGAAGTCTCACGTCTTACTGTTGAAGTGCAGGACTGGAATTTAAAAGAGCTGGCTCTTCTGGTTGAGCAGAAGACCTGATTAGTAACTTTGGGCATGTCATCTGTGGTCTTCATTTCGCTCCCGCTCATCCTTATTCCAGGCCCTACTCTATGTGGGATGGACTCTCAGCCTGGGCTCTTGGTTTTCCTTTCAGCTGATGAGTCCTGTGGCTTCTTGGGTTCCCCACTTCATTTTACCCTGATTGCAGCATCCAGCTCCTAACTCCAGGCTTTCTCTAACCACGAGGCACAGCTGTCCACATCCCATCTGAGTTCCCTCAACAGGCAATGTTTCATTAAATGAATCATCTTACAAATTCCCATAGCTTGGTCTACCCTAGAAACTCACTCTCTTGCATGGCCCATGAACTCTTCTGCTTCATTGCTCAGATTTGTACTGACTTGTGATGGCTCTGAGGCAGGACTTTGTGCTGGTCCATGTGTTCATGTCATGCCAAGGGGACAAGAGTAAGGGCAAAGGCCTACCACATGCATTAAAATAAATCTGGAAATGTCACAGAAGTCCCTTTCAGCAGAAGAGTGACTCTGTGAGACTACCCAGTGCACACCCAACTTTACCCATACAGCCTCTTCCCCAGCAGAATGGGATGCTGACCTTGCAGGGCACCAGGACCTCTTGGATTTTGGTCAAAACTTGGCCCTGTATCCACTGGGTAAATGCTAAGCAACCTGAAGAGCAGGAGTGTCCCAATATACACATGGGAAACAGGCAAGGGGAGATTTCCCTGCTGGAATGCAACGAGGTTAAATGGGTGCATAAATGCAGATGGTTACAGGATGTGGTTGTGAAAATGGTGGGTCACATTTTTTCTGGGTCATGCAGTAATCCAGGAGCTGGGAAGGCAATCCTTCAACACCGAACTCCAGGCACCCCATGTCATGACTGCTAGCCCAAGACCCACCTCCAAACACCAAGGATGAAGTTGGTCTCTGAATCTCCTAAGAGCTGATGGGATCAGTGACACTTACCGTGATGGGGAAATAGTCCCTCATGTACCGCCAGACGATGCTGTTCCGGAGGCAATTGATCCGTCTCCCACCTTTGCTGGGTTTTTCCCTGTCTATGAACCACCACGCAGCGTAGAGAGCACTGACCAGCCAAAAACGGGTGAAGAAGAGAGCGATGAAGGCAGCTGTGCAGCACTGCGCTGAGAGAAAAGCCAGGCAGTGAGTTGGCAGTTGGGTTAGGTGGACTTTGGGGGAGATATCACTCACGTGAAGGAACTCCATTTGGACCTGGGATGGAGCCCAAGCCTTCTCTGGGCATGTTGCTGAATTATTTAATCAGTGTGAAGGCACCTTTCATGTACAGAGGTGGTTTCTTTCCTATCTGCCCCAGGAACCCAGAGAGCAACCAAGCACCATCCTTGCAGCAACCACCTATTTCTCCAAAGACCACCGCCTTCCCCTCTTCTCACACGCAGGATGGACATCACTGCATTCAGAGAGTTCTTATGGATCAGATCTCTATCTCTTTGCTGCCTGGCTTTTCTCTGGAGTCAGTCTGATCTCTGCAATGACAATGCCCATGTTTTACCACAAAACTCCTGTTAATACTCCCCGATGACACCTGGCATTTTGCAACGGCAGCAAATTGGGGCACTACACCCTGTCTGTACAGTTCCCGATAGCTTTGTCCTGAGCTATCGATTCCCCATTTTAATTGCGTCTTGGATTTTTAATTTTTTATCTTCCCATAGATAAGATTTTACTCTTTATTGAGTTTTTTTCTTATTGATTTTGGACCATTTCCTCCACTTCTTGGGTTCACTGTCAACTCTAATCCTGGCCGCTGGAGGATTTTCAGTCCTTTCAACGCAGTATTATCACAGATTTTATAAGAATGGTCTATTTCATTCCCTAAGACTTTAATGACTTGGGACTTTCCCAAGTCATTAAAGACTTTTCTGAGCTGCTTCCAGTCAGTGCTCAGCTTTGCCCTCTACCTCCCACCTCCCTCATGTCCTGTGTTTTGGCACAGGAACAAAAGAAAAGTCTGTGTGCAAACAAGCATCACTTGGTGCATCGGATCCCACCCAAGCCCAACACTGTCCGTCTACACAGAGACTGGGAAGTGCTGATGGCCACCAAGATGCCACCTGGCAAGGCAGATGCCCTAAGAAGTGCCTGGGAAGAGCTGCGTCCTCTCCATGTGTCCCTCTGGAAGTCTTGGTGTTGTCTGGGAAAGGGGAGATTGAGCTAAAAAAAAACCCAAAACATTCATCCAAGCCCTTTGCCTTCCCCAGCTCATGGGCTACATCATGTGTGGTGGGTTGTATATTTTGTTCTTTTCTGGGTCTTCATCACAGATCCAGCACCCAGGGCTGAAGGACATGAGGATGGAGATGCCTTCAGCCTCAGCTGTGAGATAGATGCATCCATGCCCTCATCCTCTGAGACCTGGATTTTCATCTTTGGGATCCACCTGGCTCCCACCCATTCCAGCTCATCTCAGCTAAGGCCTATCAGAGAAGAGGTATACAATGCTCTCAGTTAAGATCTCCTTGTACCTCCTGTTTGCTTTTGCTTAAGGATAAATAAGTAGGTCTCATTTGTAGTTTTTTTGTTTTGTTCTGTTTTTTTGGTGATAAGTCACCCCCATCCCAGAGCTTTTCATGTAAAAACAAATCCCTGCCCCTTTTTAAAACACTGGCATGATGTACTGATAATTCCTATGGGGGGAGGCGGAAGCGATAACCTAGCAGGATCCTAAATCTCCTGAAAGCTGAAATGACATTGTATGTCCTCATATAGGTAGAGACACTGCGGCGGGCACCTGGGTAGGCAGTGCATGGGCAAACACCGCAGCCCTCTGCAGAGCATCAGGTCTAACCTGCGATTCATCCTCCAGGTCAGAACAAACCACTGCTCCTTCCTGGTGCCACTCCTTTCGAATGCCACAGACGCAGTCTTTATAACTCTCGAGGAGAATAGCACACAGCATGAAACGAAGCTCCAGGGTCCACATGACACATAAACACACTTGAGGAACAACGCGGAGGTTGCAATTTTACTGCGCCTGGCAGCCAGGTCATCAGGTCTGCTGCAAAACTGTGCAATGCCTAATTCTCTTTATCATACCGTGCAAAGCTCAAAGTACATTCTGCAAAATGAGGGAGTTGTTCTGGTCCAAATCCACGCACTTATCATCCAAGTCAGGCTTTATCTTGCAATTATATGATTCTTAATTTCTCCCTCGATTCATTTACAATTCAACTTTTTCTTTGCAGGGCAGAATTTGCACACAGTGACCTTCACTCAATCTTAAGACATTTTTGTGTGTGTGCTTGTAAAATCTTACAGTGTCCTGCTTGCTGTGGGAAATGAGCCCGCTCCTGTCCCAGAATGGACCCTCAGTTTGAAAGTTGCTGTGGATGGGGCCAAAGAGGCAGGAAAGTTCCAGAAAATGTACAGTTAAATCCTATTATCTTCATCCAAAGCAATCCCAGCCTTAGGCAGATGCACGATTACTTATGGAGTGTATTTTGGGGAGAAGGGCGCACTCTGTACCGCTGCCTGGTGTGCAAGGGGGAGTCATCATAGCTGCTTGGATCAAGGGAGATTACTGTCCCCCTTTCAACTTTCTAGCAGATGTCTTTGTGTCATGTCCTTAAACTCTTCATTAAAAACATTGCAGAGGTGGTGCAATCCCATCGGTTAGACACCAAGACTTTTTGGACCACCAGTGGCAAGATATTTGCCACAGAGCTGTACCGCTGGTTTCTGAAAGCCATGTCAGGTCTCCAGGCTGGGTCTACCACCAGCCCCACTGCCTGGGACTTCATGCTCTTCAGCCTGGCTCCAGGGTGCCTTCACCAGCACCGATCCAGCCTCTTTTAGGTTAGTGATTCTTCATATCTTAGAGTGTCCTTGTTCTCCAAGCCACTGAAAAATAACATTCCACCCAAGAAAGTGCCAAATCCTGTATCCACTTGAGCCAAGGGCTAGAGAATAGTGCACCAGTAGCCAAGATCTATTTCTATTCCTGTAAATCCCAATTCTTTCCTGCATCCAAGCTGGAGGGGAACACACACTCCCCTCCCTCCATGGGTCATCACCCAGAGGCAGAGCAGCAAGGACAACCTAAAGCCATGTCCTTGCCCCTTCTGCTTCTTTTCCGCAGGATAGGGCAGAAGGGATGGGTGGCAAACAGGAATATTGGCTTGTTGTGGGGCTGTTCCCCATAACCATTGCTTTCTTCCCTTGAGGGGAATCTCAAAAGCAAAATGAGGAATGATGAGGATTTCTTGTCTGTCCCTCCCTGGACTGGGGACCACTTCAGAGCTGCCCAGATGAGAGCCATATTTCCCTCAGCATCTCCTTTCTTACAAACAACTGTCATTTTCTGGGCTACCAGCCAGGCAAACACTTTAAAGGATATCATGAACACAGCATTCGGCTCTTGGCCAAGGAACCTCAGCAGATATCTCCCTCCTGGGGCCAAACTCCAGCCTACATACAACCTGCTGTGCCCACAGGGCAACCCACAAAGGGCTGTTGGGTCTCAGAAATGCTGCTGGAAGAGCTGTCAATCTGCATCATGATGGAGATGGAGGGAAACCTGCAAATCCTCAGTTCATTAGAAACCCATCTTTGAACCCCATCAGCTGCCAGGGCTCTGCAAAGCCAGGCAAGGTTTCTGGTTTAGAATCATAGAACGGTTTGGGTTGGAAGGGACCTTAAAGACCATGTATTTCCAATCCCTCATCTCCTCCCTGTGCAGGTCTGGACTCTTGCGAGGTAGCTCAACTGCACATGCTAAATTGTTATAAAATGGCTTAAGCCCTTACACAAAGCCCTTTCAAGGCAGACATCACCATGGGCTGCAAGAGGTCTAAGGGCATCATGTGTGTCTTTGCAATCACATCAGTTCAGTTCACTTATCTGAAAATGGCCAGAGAATCCTAGGCTGCTGCTGTGTCTACTCTGCCATGGAAAGTGAAGAGAGACCACTTCAAACTAACACCAAAACCAAAGCACCCTTGAAAAGAAGGTAAGATCCTTACAGCCCTTAAATTTTACACTTTCTGTTCAGGTCAGATGCCAGGAGGTTTGTCTGTGGTGAGGTATGGCTGGGTTAAGCAGTCATAGGACATTCCTGGACTGCAGGACCACCAACATTGGCACCCAGCCTGTTGACCAGGAGTGCTGCTGAAGCAGCTCTTCATGATCCAGGACCCAGCATCTCATATCTCCATGGCTGTATGGGAGTCAGCAAAGAGAATGTGGATGTAATAGCTTTCTTCGATCTCCTCACACACCAAGTGGTTTCCTGGGCTGGACTCCCTCAAAGAAGATCAGAGCAAAAATGACGTGTTTGGTGGTGGGTATCTTGTGTTAAGTAGTTTTGTTGTGTGCTGCAGGTCCCTCCCTGGATGAAAACATGGGCATATCACAGACACACACGTATACACCATGGGCTCCAAGTGAGCCACAGACTAGAAGCACATGGAGGACTTCTCTGGTCAAGTCAAAACAGGAACCATGTCACGTCTAAGTGCTGCTGGGCCCAACATTGCTGCTAACCCAACATTTGCTCATTCAGCCTGAAATGGGAAAATCATCAACGTTTGGAAAGAGATTTTTGGCATCACAGCGGCCCCAGAGTGGGTCAGATTCATATTGCACTTGTCAGGAGGGTTTCAAGATGCACATTGCTGAGGTCCCCAGTGCCAGCCTAGAGCCCCTGACAGTGACAGCCTGCACAGATCCTGCACCCCTGGGCACACCCAAGCCTGGACTAAGCTCAGCTGTCGGGGGGCCTGACTCCCGCTGGCACCGCATGCCCTTTGAGCCAACCCTGCTGACTGAACGGGTTCAAAGGCTGGGTGTCGTACGCTGGATCTGCAGAGGCGGCACGCACAGGTCTCCTGCCCCTGCCCTGGGATTGTTTGCGTGGGTTCAGCCCTACGCAAATGCTTCTCCATGCTGTGTATGAATAGATGCCCATGCCCAAGTCCATGGAGACTGGGAATCAGAGAGGCAGCGGGAAGCAGTGCAGCAGGTTTGGGCACCAGCTTGCTGATTTCAGTGCCCTGCAGAAGCCTGGCTGTGCTGCATTAGGAGACGGCACTGGTCAGGACTGGGATCCTGCAGCGGGGAGGCAATGGGGTCCCAATTCCATGCCCTGAATCCCATCCTTGCACCGCGCACTCTCCTTCCAGCAGCTGTCAGCATCTGAAGCAAATGGTTACCTTTTGTCTCCGTGCCCTTGGCAGGACCATCCTCAAGAAAACCGGCAGCGTGGACAATGCCTGCCCGTTGCGAGAGATGCTGCAGCAGAGCTCCCTGCCAGCACCGGGGTCGAGCTGCCGCGCTCATCCAGCGCCCCGTGGAGAATGAATGAAGCCGTCGTCCGGTGCTTGGCTTCTCGGGGGATGCATTTGCACAACCATAGCAACAGCTGCCTGCAACCAGTGCTGCCGAGCGGCAGCTGCTGGGATCTCCAGCCAAAGGGCTGTGCAAACGTCTGGCAGCAGCTGACCGTGTGTTTTTGAGAGCCCTTTTCTGGCAGCAGAAGCACAAGCCTGTCTCAGAGAGAAAAAACCAGCCAGTGGCCAAATCCTGCCTGCAGAAGGTCTGATCTCTGTGCCTGAGGGTTATAACTGAGTGTGACATGGAGTGTTTGGCAGCTCATGGGATGAAATTAAGGGTAACCCTTCAGTACCAAGATTTTGCAGTTGTTAAATTGGGAGGTTTTGGGTGGAAAGGTCCAGGCTTAAAGAAACTTTGTAAAATGAATCAAACCAGCTGGAATCATTCCACAAGGTTTGGTTCTCACCTTTCTAATGCCTTTCTTGCAACATTTCTTAACTGTATTTAGTTTCAGATTGAATCACACAAAGAAAAAATCCCAAAATAAAACTGTTCCAGGGTAAGACAGTAATTTCTGGAAAGCTGGCCATGAAGGACATCTGGGCTTGGATCTCATCTTCATTCGGAGCAAGCTGCATTTCCCTGCAGGAGGCAGAGCCTGCCTTTCGAGCAGCTCCACGTTACCCTCCGACTGCGGAGGTTTCCTCCCTCCTGACCATTTTCTGGCTTTCGGCTGGCTCCAGCAGTCATTTCCATCACTGAAAAATGAACTCCCAGCTTGAAACCAATACCAAGACGAGTAAAACCTGCAGTGGAAGTTGTTTTGCTGGAAAACACTGCTAAAGCTCCTTAAGCCCCAGCTGTATCCATGCTGGGAATGGGGATGTGTTGGTGTATTCCTTGTTAATGTCACAGCCCCGTCCCATCCAGGCACCATGGAAGGAAATATGGGTCCAGGGGCAGAGAGGGAGCTACAGAGCACCTGTAAAGATAGGGCCACAGAGGGCCANACCAGTCTGGGATTCATTCTATGATTCATGATAAAATGTCGCTGTCTGTCTGCCTGGGGCCAGCGCTGCATGGCTTTTCCCAGCTCTCCTCTCCCCTGCACTGCTAACAACACCCATGTCTCCTCCTGCAAGGCAGTCTCCAGTGTGCAGGGGAAGGTTGATCACATTTGGGATCTCTAGAGTGCACTAGAAGCACCCCAGGGCTTATAATGCAAGTACAGGATGGCACCTTGTGCTCTGCCGTGCCATAACGGTGCTTTGTGACAGCTCAGCTGGCCGTGCCACCACTGCCACACTGGGATTTCCCCTCCATCTGGAGAGGGATGTCCTCCGACTTGTCCCAGAGCACCCCAAGAGGCCACACTGGTTACACCTCTCCAGAGCAACTCGGCAGAGCCCATTTGCTCACCCGGTGGGTGAACAGCATTGCCCAGTCATGTCCATGTTGCTAATTCTCTTCCAACGAAGGGTAGCCTCAGCCATCCTGGCCACCAGCAATGGTCTCTGGCTTCTGCCATTGTCCAAACTGTGCCAACATGTCATTTGGACGAGTTTTACTTAGCATGGGCCAAACCTATGCCAAGAAGCACGCAAACAACTACACCGTCTGGACCAGCATGACCCAGTGCTCCAGTCCATCAGATACTGGTGTGGAGGTGGCCATTCAGCCCCTGGTCTGCAGCACAGTTTGGATGGAGCCATCTCCAAAACTTAATGAGGCTCTGAAGCTCAGCCTATGCTTCCTTTGCAGGTACTGTTTTGGAAATGCTTGTGTGCCAGGACCTGGATATACACAAAGATCTGCTGCCTCTGCGCATCGGGGCTAGTCAACAACCGTGCTGCCACAGTAAAGCAGAAACTTTACACAGATCCCATCTGAGATTGAGAATTGGCATGGCAATGGGAAACTCTGGGATGTCACCTTCCAGCTTGGCTCCTGATGGGCTCTAAATCTCTGCAGACAGTTTGCACCCTCTGATAACTTGCCTCTGGCTCTTCCATCTCCTTATTTCCCAGTGTATCCTATCCTATCCTATCCTATCCTATCCTATCCTATCCTATCCTATCCTATCCCATCTAAAACTGCACGTCCCTCATTTCCATCAGCACCTGATGCCCTCCACACAGTAGTGAGTCAGGGTCGCAGTTTGTTAATGTGCCTCTTCCCCAACCTGCTTGGTTTTTCCTGGGAAAATGCCCTTTTGGGGTGCCCAGGGGCATCTGTATGAAGTGAAGTGTCTGTTCCCATGGCTGCAAAGCAGAGTTGCCCGTGCTCTTCCCATCGTACTATCCCTCAGGCACAGGAATGGCATTTCTCACAGCTAACACTGAGCAGGGCAGGACCTTAGACCAGGAAAACACTAAACCTAAAGAGCAGGAGAAGCTGGAAATGGATTTAGCAGACATATCCAAGCACAGACACGCAGATGTGCACTTCCCTAGAGCCACCATGCTCAGATTGGGTGACGAGAAGAAACAAAACAAAACAAAAAAGAAGAAAAACATAAACAACAAAAGTGCTTTAGTGAGACAGAGCTTCCCACACTGATCTTCCTACAGTGAGACAAACAGACGTATGAGAATTCAGCGTCTGCTGCTAATCACTTGTCCTAACATGGCCTGAGATTCACTGCAGGCTCCCAGAAGATGCCCTTACTGCCACTTGCCTTCGGCCCCAGGTCTTCCCTGGGGTCAAGGAGAGAAGGGGTTGGGGCAAAAGCTGCTCTGGCTTCTCAGAGAAGGAAAAGGAGATGTCTCTTACCAAGACCTAGGAAGCTGAAGACCCATTGAACCACCGATGCTGTCTGAAGCCTTCTCTGCATTGGCACGGAGAGCGGAGCAAACTCAACCTTCATCTTGGGCTCTGCGTGCGCGTCTCAAAAGGAGAAGGAAGCTCCACAAGTGGCGAATGCAAAGTGCAAAGTCGCCCGTCAATATTTACCCAGTCTTACAGTAGAGAAGATTGTGCAATGTACAGTGGTGGTGGTGACTGCCCACAGCCACCCTCCTGTGCAGGGAGGAGAGGGACGCTGCCGGGGTTGTCACCAACTTTATGCCAACGTGACTCACCACGCGGTTAGACGGTGAGGGTTTTGTGCTTTTACCACTGAAATCTGGGAAGTCGTGCCTTCAAGTGCCTGTGTCTTTCAAATTTTGCAATATTTGCATGTTTGCAGAGAAGTTGAAGCATTTGTGTGTGTGAGCCAGGCTTTATTTTCTCCATTCCGCTACAAACCACGCTGTGCACAGCAGGAAGGGCCAAGCGTGAGCAGGTCACTTGTATTTGCAAGTGATGTGGTGTGGATGGGTTTCAGTCTCAGCCAAGGAAGCGTGCAAATAACGCAAGGGTGTTTCACTGCTGAGCACGGGGGTGCACAAGCAACCACACACCTCTGTCAGGACATGGATGCATGGATGGATGGAAGGAGCACACAAGTGTCCATGTGCATCCTTGCACGTGCTTGTGTGGATGTACGAGAAGGGAAATACTACCTCCCTTTTGCATTTCTACCTCCAAGCAGGTGTGTGCTCCGTATTTCTGCTTTGTCACATGCAAAGAGCTACAATTGGATGGAAAAAAAAAAAAAAAATCAGAAATTTGGGGAAAAAATCCTCAGGGAACTGACAAGCTGCTCAGGTAAACAAAGAAATCATCTGGTGAGAGGCCTGAGAGAACCAAGGGTCTTGTCGTAACCAGGATACAGAATAACACCGCTAACAGACTGAATTAAACAATAAGCCGATCCACTGCTAAAGCACCGGCGCGCATACAAAGGCGTCACTTACTTGTCCAAGGGGCATTTCAAATCCCCAAGCTCACCGCAGCCAAGAATTACAGAACAATATTAAAAACAACCCTTGGCAAAAGCAAATCAGAGGTGTTAGCTGAAAAATAATCCCTCCTCTTTGTCGGGCCCTAGGAAGACGCCGGGCTATGAGGAATTTACATCTGTTAGACTCCATTTTCCAGAGTCACTAGAAACAACACAGCTCTGGTGAAACCCCAAGGGCGCTTTTCCTAAAGACACCGGTTGCTTTAATTGAGCTAAAACTGGCTTAGATCTCACTTGCATCTCTCCCCATCCTTTGTCTTCTACCTCAAATGCCGGGACCCTGGCTGCTTTGAGAAAGCAAAGGAGGCTTTTAACTCTTTCGGCTCTGTTGCCTGGAGACGAGATGTTTCCTAGTGAGAAACCACCAGCAATTTTCCAAAACGGTGTGCAGAGATCTGCAGGTCCAGGGCTCCTGATCTTCCTGGGCTGTGCAACCCCCAGGGAGGTGCGTGGTGGGACCGAGAAGGGGAAAGTCCTTTGCAGGAACATCCCTGATCCAAAGATGATGTCTCAAGATGTTTTCCATGCTGCGGTCTTGTCCTCACTGGAGCCCAGCAATGCCAGGCAGCTTTTTTTGGTTTTTGCTAGTGCAAAGGGTCACACCTGAGCCCTGGGGACATCCAGACACGTGTGAAGCATTTTCTGCTCCCAGAAGTTTCTAGGCTAAGCCCTGGAGCAGTTGTATTTCTGGTTCCCCAAGCAGTTGTATTGCCAAGCTCTTTGCTTGTGGCTTATTATGGCAAGGAAAGCCCCATGTTCTGGATTTATTATGAATGAGTCAGCTCCTTAGAAGAGGTGACCAAGGAATGAAGCAAGGCTCAGTTGGGTAGTAAATATTTATGTCCTGCTTTGCTGTGGATATGTCATTTGCTTTTTGTCTTTCTACTTTCTTAAATGAGGAGAGAAAAATACCTACTCATGGAGAGCTTTGAAATTTTTTCCTTAAATTAGAGAGGGATCGGAGGTTTCCAGACAGTCAGGCGAAGCCGAGAGAGACGCATCTCCTTGTTGTGTGTAGATAAAATAAAACCTGTGGCTTGCTTTAAGGAAGAGCAAACCTGTGTCTCTGAGGTACTAAACTAGCTAAGCAGTAGGTGACATGCCCAACCACTGAGCCCTGATGTCTACAGCCTACATCCTGATACCCAGGTCAGCCTTATGCACGTAGTGGTTTTGGTTACCATCAGATGGTTGATTCAAGAGGTAAAACTGAGTGCTGCCAGATATTCTGAAGCCATTCAGGCTCTACAGACTTCATCCAGCCCCCAGCTGATCCTTCCCCACCCTGGAAAGCATTCAAGGCCCCTATATTCCCCTCAGCTTCCTCTGACACTTTAGAAACAAAGAAGAAAGCAACCATGGTCAACATATTTCTTGTCCTTGAGAACTTTGTGGGTCTCCCAGGCTTGGGATAGGGCTTGTTTTCACCCACACCTTACTAGTGCCCACAGTATGGCCAGGGCAGTGGTTCCTCCCCCCTCACCTCCATGACTTTTAAACCTCATTTTTCTCCATTTTTTGGTAAGTTTCTCACCATTTCTCCATATTTCCTAACATACTCAGACATTTGCACACGTGGCCCATGATATACCTCCAACTACATTCTCCTTGCCTTTTTCCTTCTCAGATATTTATAGTCATTTATCCCATCTCCTGTGGCCTGCGTTTAGTCTGGGAACACTTAAGTTCCTTTAATCCCTCAATAGGTCATCCTCTGTAACCCCTTTACCAGCAGCCGTTGCGACTCAGTTGATCAATGTCCATCTCTGAGTACAGAAAGGAACCCATTAAGCCCTGTGTTACCAAGCTGCAGGCTCTGCAAGTCACCAGGCTTTGCAAGTCAGCACAACGGGGCATGTCCACGAGACTTCACGAGAGGACCAGATTGCGCGTGGAGACCTGGTCTTGCTCCAGGATTAGGCCTGAGAAAGCCTAACATGGAGGACCCGAAGGGACGCATGGAAGGGGCAATGCAGTGGCATATACAGGAAGCCAGGACACTGGCATAGCCATCCTGCTCTGCCCTGCCAGGAGAAGCTGGTCACGGCTCCTTGTTGAGCGCCTTGTTGAAGCCCCACCACATGTAGACCCTATGGGACTTGGTGCCTCAGCAGAGGAGCTAGAAGCTTTCTCTAGATCACTGGTCCTCTCTTCTAGTCACAGATAACTGCCTTTTTTCCTCTGAAGTCTCTCAGTCATTCACATGTGCTCCTAGAGCTTCCCACCAAACTAATTTCCCCTCCAGTGGGCAAAATTATCAGAGAGAAACTGCAGGTATCTTTTTGGTAGTTGTCCAGTGGTTTCTCTGAGTCTCGTTCCTTCCTGATCCATCACTCCACCAGCAGTAAGTGTATCATCTCCCCTACCGGGTCCTCCTTGCTGGGCATCTTCCCATCACACCAAACTTATGTGACATCATTGCACCAAGCTTGATCTTTGTCCGTCCCCAGCTCTGAGTAAGAGCATGGGTGTGAGAAAAGCCCACTTCTGCCTGCTGCTATTTTTTTAATGCAAATTCTTTTAAAACACAGTCTTTCAGATTTTACTCCCCCTTCTACCTGTTGCAAAATCACTTCTGAAATCTGGCTGTGTTACACGAATGATTTTCATTACAGAATTTCATACCCTTTAGAGCACTTGAATTACCAGCTGAATTCTTCTTTTCATGCACTTCAATTATTTTTAATACCACACACTCTGACATGGACTTTCTTTGGCTCCCATCCCATTTGGCCTTGAAGCACCCCCCCAACATATATGAATCATAAACAAAGTTGACAGGGAAAACAAGAACACCCCAGGCAGATCCTCATTCCCAGCAGTCATGTGTGATCACAAAATGATTTAAGATGTGCAAATCCACTAAAAATCCTCTGCAAGTTGCCACCCACGGTGTTGTCATCTTCCCTTGTCCCTGGTGATACGTGCCGGGGACAGGAGCAATTCAGACAAGTGTCATCGGTGCAGGTCATGCGCCTGCAAAGCTGTCTGAGTGCCTGGGACAACCCTGCCGTGGCAGGGACACAGAGGTGGCAGCGCTGTTGAAGACAAAAATAGGTAAATAGAGCTTTCCTGCATCTAACGGGGGTAACGTGGAGCTGAACACACTTCACTGAGGCATCTCCAGCTGTGGTCCAGGTCTAGCTTTGGAGCTGGAGTCTCACCTACCTTTAGCCCATGAAGCTGGTGTCCAGGGTCCCTCTATAACAGAGGAGAAAGGCTCCTAAGAAGACATGAGGCTTATACCAACTTTCACTTTATCGCAGCTTTTATCAGTGATCTCCTGCGAGCAATGGGATGAGCCGCCATCCCCTTCCTCTGACACTTGCGAAGATGTTGGTGATTAGCCAGGAGTCAGGTATCTCCCTTTGAGATGGCTACCACCGTATATATACATATATATACAGATGTTTTTTTCTAAATAAAATCACCTTCCCCTCCTATAAGGTCTTGTATTGAGCTTTGCCGCACGGTTCCTACAATGCCATAGCATTATTTCTACAATAATTGTAGGAAATACGTGTGCATGGGGAAGGGGAAATGTGTACGGACAGCACATGATGAGATGTCAGCTGGTGACATGAAAAAAAAAAGCCGATCCCTCTTTGTCATCAGGTCTAGCAGAGTAAAACACAAATCTGGGCAAGCTCTGACAGTGGCAGCATCTGCCAGCAGTGTCTGGCTGGTGAGCGTGCTCTTCATGCCACCACAAAACACAGGAGAGACTATCAAACCTGCCCCAGGATGGTCTCCAGTAGCTAAAGTTTGAGTAAAAGGCATCCTGGCTTCATCTAAGGATGCCAGGCGGAGAAGATTCACCAGGTGCCCTATTAACCAGCTCACAAAATATCCCTGTTATCATTACGTGGGGGATGCTTGGAGCTATTGCCTGCCTCCATGCCAGCAGTTCCCAGCATGGACAGGACCAGGAACCACTGCCAGTGGTCTGCCCAAAGTCAATGTTGATTTTGGGTGCTGCAAAATATCTGGCTTGCTCTGGTTTGCACCCCACCATGGTGCCCTTAGCATCACAGAATCATGCAATCACAGAAGGGCGTGGGTTGGAAG
>VXBL01004900.1:577131-725586 GCA_013400195.1 Aramus guarauna
AAATTCAGAGACACCCCCCCCCCCACCGGCTTGGCTTTCGGCAAGGGGAGGTTCGGGTCGCTTCCCTGGGACGTGCAAGTCGCCGCCGGTCCTTGCCACAAGCGCGTCCCTGACAGCCCAGAAACCCTCCCGCCGTGCAACGAACCCGAAGGACCAACATCCCCATCGCATCGCTGCATCCCGCGGGTCCCACGCGCGAGTGGGGTGCCCCACGCACGGGAGGGTCCCACGTAGCACCCCAGACCGGTAGCATCCCCGAGACAAAGCATCCCGGGGACACGGCGGGATGCGGGTGACGCGCGTCCTAGGCCGCTTGGGTGGGGCATCCTTCAGATGCTGCCATGTTTAACGCAGCGCGGCGGGGGGTGGCACGTCCCTCCGTCGCGTCTCCCCCCCCCCACGCACACATCGTTCCCCCTCCCCAGGCTAAAAAGAGTTGCCCTGGTTTCACCCCAGGAAGAGACCCTATTTGGGATTCGGAACGTGAAACTCCTCGCCGCGAGATGCTGTTGTTATTTCTCTCCGGGTGAAGGGGTTGGATGTGTTGGGAATGCAAAACAAAAGTGATGGGGTGGCTGCCCTGCGCGTACATTTGAAAGGAGGATTTGCTGCGATTGTGTTTTCCAGAGCTTTCTTTGGCAGAGCCCACCACCGCCGGGGCCGGGGCGGAGGTAGCAGGAAACGAAGCTGGGGGTCGTTGTGACAAAAGTGTAATCGCAGCCTTTTTTGCTTCTCCCCGTAGCCATGCGAATGCCAAGGTGTTTATGCCGTTACAAGAATGATTGATTTTCTTCCCCACGGGGGTTTAGAGGTGGCACCCTGCCATCAAACAGGTAGTGAATTCATGCAGACTTAAAATGAAGCTGGGTTTTGACTCCTCTGTCCCACCGGTGACCGCGTGGCACGGCGGCAGACCTGGCAATCATCTTCTTTCCCACGTCCCCGGGTGGGAAACGGTTCAAGCAGTGAGATCTTGATTTTTGCTGTAGTTCGGCGTCAGCTCTGGCTCTTGCTGGGGACGCGAGCGATGCCGTGGGCTCAGGTGCATCCGGGTGTGACGGCGGTGGTCGGCTGCGACATGAGAAAATGGCCAGGGATTTTTTTAGAGGGTGTGGGGAAAGGGTTTTCCAGAAGTGACACGGTCCTTTAGCCTGTTTTGATCAGCCGTGATTTTTGACTCAGCTTTTTTGTCTGGTCACCTCCTAAGGTGATGTCAGTGATGGCAGGACTAAAGCAGAAAGCTGTCCTAGAGCTGGAGAGCTGCGGTGTCGCTCTCTTCCACCGCTTCAAAGGATAATTAGGCTTATTTACTTGCGTATTTAAATGCAGATTGCTCACCCTCCCATGCCTTCCGTACTATCCCTTCTGTCTGCTCCAGCAAATTCTTACGGCCGCTGTTGCAGCGGCGCGGGCTGAGCTGTGTTTCCTCCCCAAGCAAAGGGGTTGGGTCAGCTCAGACGTTGAACCCAAGAGGAATTTGACTGCTTTAGCCCTCCCTGTGTTGCTCCTCATCTTTTAGGATGCCCCTAGGGCTTCTCTTTCCCCCGGGGGTCCTCATCTGGTCTCCCACATTTTTCTTCCTTGCAGCATTTTGCAAGAGAAGTGTTTGCTCTGACGCTCAGCCCTGGAACATAAGCGCCTCTTCATTAATGCATAAGTGATGTTGTGGCTAATTGTTCTCATTTTCTGTTCAAATTAGGCATCTTTGAAGTGTTGTTTATTGTTTGGGTTCTTTTTAAAAGCCAAATTCTCCAAATCCCTTTTACTATCAAGGACCTTGCTGCTCACAGGAGTCTCTGCCGGGTGGGTTTCAAACACCTCCGAGGATGAAGACTATTTGGGCGACCTTTTGGGCCACCCGGCAGCCAAAATTATCTCCTACTGACCTTTTGCTGGAGAGGAGCAAGGGTGGCTCACAGGGGGCTTTGTCCTCTGTTGTCTTTGCTGTGCATGGTTGAAGGCTCCCCAGCAGCTGAGAGCAAGGGGAGATTTCCTTACAGTCCTCTGCCACCGCTGCAAATCAGCATAATTTGATGCTCCAAGGCTGGGAAACAATTCCTTGATGAAACCAAAGAGCAGACCAGTAATGGCTTTTAAACTCTCTCCGTCCCCCTGAGTGTTATTTCCAGGTGAGAGAACAGAGCTTGGGATAGAGTGAGCAACCAGCCCAAGGTCATCAGGGAAATCCATGCTACGGGGAGGAATTCCCTTTTCTAACCTCTCTATACCGAGATGAATGAATATTGGAGAGACCGTGTACCTGTGACCTGCTCCTAGGTCTGCCCAGACCTACAGAGCAGAGGCGATGCCCAGCAGTGATGGCCACAGGGCATGGAGGTTATTCGCAGCCCAAGGGATGGATGATTTGTTGGCATTAGTGTTTGAGCCCAGAAGCCTTCAGTGAGGCCAGCGCAGCTACGTCAGGGCTGTGCATGTCTGCAAGAGTCTGCCTGTGCCCAGAGATCCTACACAATGTGTAGAATCGTAAAATCATTTAGGTTGGAAAAGACCTTTAAGATCATCAAGTCCAACCATTAACCCAGCGCTGCCAAGCCCACCACTAAACCATGTCCCCAAGCACCACATCTACACGGCTGTTAAATCCCTCCAGGGATGGGGACTCCACCACTGCCCTGGGCAGCCTGTTCCAGGGACTGACAACTCTTGTGGTGAAGAAATATTTCCTGATATCCAACCTAAACCTCCCCTGGCACAACTTGAGGCCATTTCCTCTTGTCCTGTCCATCAGAGTAAGCCTACCTTGCGTGCGTCCTACTGCCATTGAGTTTCTTTGCTCAAAGGCATGGCACAAAATGATGCTGAGGACCTGCAGTGAGTTATCTTATGGCTAATCTCAAAGTTTAACTTGTGATTTAAGGGCTTCTGGATGAGATTCAAAGCAAGACCCCCAGAAGGTATACCATAGTCTTCAGGGGAGGGATGGGAACACATCCCAGGAAAGCTTGTGGTGAGTTTTACCAGAAGGGACAGGTAATGTTTTATGACGTTTAATAGGAAATGCCAAGTAGGTTCCCAATAAATTATTGTCAAGGTTGCCTTAGAAAATGATGGAATCGCTATGAGCTATTTATGTGGCTGTAACGATTGTATGCAATATACATTCGGTAAATTATTTGTGGGCATAAGCTGCCGCTTGGGCAATGTCGGACTAACCTCTCTGCTAAAACATAACTGCCAGCTAAACCCTGTCGCTTGTTCCTTGGGAGAAGAGACCGACCCCCACCTGGCTACACCCTCCTGTCAGGGAGTTGTAGAGAGCGACCAGGTCTCCCCTCAGCCTCCTCTTCTCCAGGCTCAACACCCCAGGTCCCTCAGCCGCTCCTCATCAGACTTGGGCTCCAGACCCTGCACCACTTCGTTGCCCTTCTCTGGACACGCTCCAGCACCTCAAGGTCCTTCCTGGAGTGAGGGGCCCAAAACTGACCCCAGCACTCGAGGTGCCGCCTCACCAGGGCCCAGTACAGGGGGACGATGGCTGCCCTGGTCCTGCTGGCCACACTGTTGCTGATACAAGCCAGGATGCTGTTGGCCGCCTTGGCCACCTGGGCACACTGCTGGCTCCAGCCACTCTGCCCCAAGCCTGTAGTGTTGCCTGGGGTTGGTGTGCCCCAAGGGCAGGACCCGGCACTGAGCCACGTTGAACCTCACACAGTTGTCATGGCCCATGGATCCAGCCTGTCCAGATCCCTCTGCAGAGCCTTCCTGCCCTCCTGCAGATCAACACTCCCACCCAACTCGGTGTAACCCAAAAACTTACTGAGGGTGCACCCGATTCCCTCATACAGATCTCAGATAAAGAGATTTAAAGAGAACTGGCCCCCGTACTGAGCCTGGGGAACACCACTGGTGACCAGCCACCAACTGGATGTAACTCCATTCCTCACAACTCTTTGGGCCCGGCCATCCAGCCGGTTTTTTACCCGATGAAGAGTACACTCATCCAAGCCATGAGCAGCCAGCTTCTCCAGCAGAACGCTGTGGGAAACGGTGCCAAAGCCTTTACTGAATTGCAGGTAGACAACATCCACAGCCTTTCCCTCATCCACTGAGTGGGTCACCTTCTGACTGAAGGAGATCAGGTTGGTCAATCAGGACTTGCCTTTCATGAACCCATGCTGACTGAGCCTGACCACTTGATTTATTTATATTATTTAAATTATTTATTTATATTATTCATAGTATTTCTATTATTTATATCTATATTGTGTGTATTTATTAAATACTCATTTATGTATAAGATTTGTTTATGTACTTGTGCCTACATAAATTCCCTTGACAAACCAAGGGAAACAATGGGAGGACGTGCTCATTCCTAATGCTCTCCAAAAGTTAAGTGACTCCCGGGGCAACGCCTGTTTTGAAGCCATCAGCAGCAAGTAGTTCTGAAGGTGATCAAGTCGTGCATGATGGCATCTGCTTGCCAAATGGTGCCCTATGACTGTTCGTCTTTGGCTGTGGGGAAACTGAGGCAGAGGTGCTGTGTGACCTATCTGAGCCCACACAGCGCATCAGGGCTGGGATTGGAGTGCAGCTCCAGGGCATCGTTCTCCTGTTTGCTGTTGTTCTTCTGGGGTCAAGGTGCTGGAAGCCACCAGCTGTGACCGGGTGTGCTTTGGCGTGACGCAGGTTCCAGCACCGAGATGCTTCTTGTCACAGTTTCCCTCCCCAGAGCATGTGCTGCCCAAGCAGCACTACAGGGGCACGTTGCACCTCCCCTCACCCCCCCTCCTCTCTGCAGTCCTGCTTCTCGTGGTGGCCTGTGGATCCTGAGCCACCAAGGGAGGACCAAAGGATGGAGGGGGCTGCAGTTGACTCTGGGGGTCTGGGACCAGAGAGAGTAGGTCATAAAATGTGCGGACAGTGGCATTTCCTGGTGGAAGTTGAACTATTAGAAGCACATTTGGCAAAAATGCAAGAAGGAATAAATGTTTTCTACTTTTGTTTGAAAATGAAGGAAAAATGTTAGAACTAGGTGCTTCCTGGGTGTTTTTTCCCCTTCTTTGTCTTGCATTTCTTGTATTCTTCTCCTTTTTTTACCTTTTTTCCCCAAAGAAAAAAAGATATAAAAAGGAAAGGGGAAATTTCATCACCTTTACAGGTTGTTGAAATGAGTAGTAAGGCAATAAATTTTCCCCAGCGAAGTAACATTGCAGAACCTAGGCTTCAAGTTCTTCACCAAGAAGAGATCTCTTTTTCTTTTACCAAAGCAATTATTTTTTCCCCCCACCCGTTTCCTTTCCTACCAGAGGAAACAAAACAAGAAAGGCTTCAATGGAAAATTTTGGGCTGCCTCTAGTATTAATGAATTGCCTGTTGCTAATGTTACTGTCATTCATCTCAAGCCCTGGAGCTACTAAAGATGTGGAGCAAATGAGAGTCTGTAGTAGCTATAGAGATGAATGAGTCAGTGCTGGAGACTTGCTGTGTATTTTTCTGAGAAATAGAGAAGCTAATTTAGGGAGGGATGTCCACGTAGGAGGGCTGGAGCAAGCTACATGAGGGCGGGGGATTCATAATCTGTCATTATCATTGTGGAAATGTAGGGCTGGAAGGACCTCCCAAGATCATCTGGTCCACATCTCATTTCTGGGGAAGGGGATGATACATCTAGACCACACCAGGTTGATTTTCTCTAACCTGTTGTTGAAAATCTCCAGTGAAGGACATGTCCCATCTTGGTGAGACACTCATTAACACTGCTCGTGCTGTCAGGTGTGCCAAACTTGGTGGGAAATTTTCCATTGCATTCTGAAATTCCTGATCAGATCCATAGGCTGTGTCTGCACTGGTAAATTAAACAGTTCCAGGACATGTTCCTGGGCATGGGAGCACGACCGTCTACATTCTTCAGTTGTTGAAACAGTCCCTAGCACTCTCCCCAGGTTTGTTTGGGAGCAGGTAAGAGCAAAGAACTGATCCCAGTGAGCAGCTTGAGTGCAGCCACCTTGTTTTGGGAATTAAAGGGGTCTCACAGTGCAAGTGTGGGCTGTCCCAGACTTCAGGGCCAAAGAACTATCCTGGGCAGATTTCATTTCCCAGTGTCATTTCAGCTACAAAGTCCAATTTGGATGAGAGTGCCATTAAAGTAACCCATGCAGGCCAATGGATCCAATTTTGCTCTCAGCTGGAAGGGAAGGGCCAGGATGTTTTCTTCCATCCAGAAAAAGCTGTTCGAAGAGATGGTTGGCATCTTTGGCTAAGCTGAGCTCTGGCTCAGCAGGTACTTGATACGTGCCTTTAGCAGCAGGAGGAGGTGCAACGTCTGCTGATACCACAAGGACCAGTCGTACGAGTATGTAATAACCATGCATGGAGGAAGCTCTTGTATTTAGTAAGACACGAAGAGGATGCAGATGGGTGTTGCAGACGGGCAACTATCCTGCCACGCTCTGTGTCTTGATCTCCTCTGGCTATTTGTGGATATTTGAAAACTGGAGAGGGACTGTTTACAAGGGCAGGGAGTGACAGGCCAAGGGGAATGGCCTGAAGCTGCAGGAAGGGAGATGGAGCTGGGCTGTGAGGCAGCAATCCTTCCCTGTGAGGGTGCTGAGGCCCTGGCACAGGGTGCCCCGAGAAGCTGTGGCTGCCCCTGGCTCCCTGGCAGTGTTGAAGGCCAGGTTGGATGGGGCTTTGGGCAACCTGGGCTAGTGGAGGGTGTCCCTGCCCGTGGCGGGGCGGGGGGTTGGAACTGGGTGGGCTGTGAGGTCCGTTCCAACCCAGACCAGTCTGTGATTCTGTAATCCAGTCAACCATCTGAGAAAGGCTCTTGGTAGTATCTCCGTGTTGGAGTATTTGCCAATATATTCCCTGCAATCACATTAAGGTGGACAATATCCAGCCCTAAAAGCCAACTGGGAGCTGCTCAGCAGTGTAGGCAATATTGAATTTTGCTGCTTTGGCTGTGTGGAAGGTGGAGCCGGGCTGTGCGTGCCATAAGACAGGGTTGAGCTGGAGGAAGAGGTGGAGGTGGCATTCAGGTGATGGGATCAATGTACTTGAGCAATTTTTCCTCTGCTCCTGCTCAGCCTGCTTTAAGCACGTGAGACTGGGTGGGACCCTCTGAACAATTAAGTCCAATCAAAAGTACCCCATTATTTAATCTTTTTAGTTGCACGATGCCAGCTGGAAGGGTGTGCCAAGACCTCAACCTCTGGTGGTTTGCAACCTTCATCTCATTTCCAGTCCGGGTCAATGGACAGGTTATAGTTTGCTGTTGTGTTGTCTGGGTTAGTGCTTTTCTCTTAGCTGGAGGTCACTGCTCAGTGTCTCCAAGTGCAGTATCCACATTGTTTGACCCTGTAGCTAGCAAGTCAAAGTTTTTTAGTCTCCTTTTTATTCCCTGTATCAACCATTTCTCTCCAGCTTTTCCTAGATGAAATCACTGTTTCTTAAACTCAGATGTAGACTGTTGCCCTTTGGAGATGAGGTCCCCATCTACTGAGGCTTTGATGTCATGTTTGTGGGCATCACTGATGCATTACAAATCCCTCGCTTACCCTTTTATAACCAGGACCTCCATGTTGTTGTTCTGCTTACGCAGTTCCAGCCTTGGAGCTCCCATCCCACAGCAAAAAAAATCCTGGTGATTAGGACCATGCCTAAAATTTAGTACTAATAATTTTCATCCCATATTGGACACAGCAGTCAAGGTCAATCCCTTTCTTCCTCTCCGATATCCCGATCCTCCTTCGTGTTGGTGCTGCCTACACTATTGTGCCATTAGGAAGTCTCATCAGTGTTGTCCTACTTTTTTTGTGCCGAAGTCAACCTTAAAAATGTTAAACACTGCTAACCTCCTTCCAGGCTGCAGCTCAGCCTTCCAACACTCATCATTGTCATTTCCCTTGCCCAGTTTCCCCGTTCGGCTGATGTTCATGTTCACTGGCTTAATTAATAATTTCCCACGTGGCCCTGTATTAAATGCTGAAACCAGATAGAATTTCACATTTCTTTTGTCTCCTAAGTCAGTTATTGTATCAAAGGACATGTCAAACATCTCTCCCCTTCCGGCCACTCCTGTGTCTGTTTAGACCACCGGCTTCTCCTGGATGCAGGAGCAGATGCTGTAGAACAGACCCCACTTTCACTTGGCGGCTTCAAGCTACCGCTGTAACACAAACAATGTATAAAGAGAAGAGGGATCAGCTAATTAAGGACTTTCCCTGTCCTTCCTTTGCCAAATAAATCACGATCAGGCATTGTAAATTTGTTTTCTCTCGCATTTAGAGCAGGACCTTTGCTTTTCCTGTCTTCTACCGGCTGAACAAGCCTTCACTTTCTAAGTACTCCTGCACTCTATCCTAGAAAAATTGTTTTCTTCTTTGCTCTTAGCTACATATATCCACAGCACTAATGCCGATATCTTCAAATAAACCTTGCTGCGCTGGGGCAAGAGCATGGATGCTCTGCTAGCGTGACCATCAGCACCAGCCAGCAGGGCAAAGGCAGTTCTAAGAGAGTTTTAGAGGATGGAAATTTTATTTCTCTTGATTCCTGACTCAGCAGTCTCTATATCCTTCCAACGTCCTTTATATTTTATTTATATGTATATATACACACACACACGCACATACACAAACCAAGCTGTTCACCAAGTTACTGCTTTAACCTCCAACTCATCCCTCCTCCCCAAGTCCAACATTGCGGGTGTTGTGTAGTGAACACGTTTTGCTTTCTATTAATAACTCCTTTTGCTCAAACGGTGCCTTCACCCGAAAGGACCCCGCGGCACTTTGCGAACACGGTGTGCATACGGTGAGACTCCTGCTGCCTTGGGGACCTGGCGGCAAGCTGTGCTGTTGAGACTACAAAATGGGGTGGTTTGGTGCTGGGAAGATGGGGATGGCTGCTTTTTTCCCTATTTTTTTTAGTATTTTTAGGTTGTTTTTTTTAAAATTTTCAGTGGAGCTGTAATTCGGTTTTGCCAAGGAGGATGCATTTGAGGGATGTTCTCGGGTTGATGGGTGGGTTGTCTGAAATGATGTGCTGCTCATGTCTGGAAAGAAGGGGGCTGGCTCCAGCGGTAAAAATCACTGCAGCTCCTGTAACACAAGCGGAATTACTTGGGGATGAGGATACGGCCCTTGGGCAGCTGCCCCTGTCCGAGAGGATGCCAGCTGCTCAAAAAGACACCCTGAAGAGGGGAATTTAACCACTGGTCTTAGGGGAGCAGCTTGTTTCAGAAAGCACTTTACGCTGCTATGCAGTGGAACAGGGAAGCAAACATTCCTGCTTCGCAGCCCGCCCGGGATGTGCGGCTGGGGATGGTGCTGCGTGGTGCAAAACGAGCAGGTGCTGAGCAGGGTGTCCTGTGCAGGGACGGGCTGGCATTGGGGTACAGCCCGGGGACCCCAGCATCCCCATCCGTCTCCATCTGCAGAGACTCACCGTAGTCCCTCTTCCAGGCTGCAATTCAGGAGCACAAAATAATATCCCCGGCGGGGATTTTTATTTATCTTTTTATTATCGTGAAAGCATCACCCAGCTTGTCCTTGCTGCCAGCAGATTTGTAAAACCTTGCTGTTCGGCTGCTGCGTGGTTGCTTAACACCAGGCTTTACATTCGTCTGGTTTTAACTCTAAAACTACCACCACAGAGCTGTAAACGAACCGTTTCAGCCTCAGTTACTCCATCTCCACTGGATGGGCAAGGAAATCCAGGCTGTTGTGAGCCACGGGTTGGCTCCCGGCAGCCCCGCATCCATCCGTAGGACTCCCACTGACTGCAGTCAGGTTTCTCCTGCATGGCAACATCCTCCCCATGTCATTTACCTCTTGCACGGCTTTTATCCGCCCAGCCTTGCAGGTGCTGTCTTGGAAAGCGGCCAGAGATTTCTCACTGGAATACTTTGCAAGGTCGCCGGTGCCCTGCTAATGTTGCTTCGCTGCTGCTTTTCTTTTCTTGTTCTGTAAAAAAGGTTGAAGGTGTGTGGGGCTGTGCAGGTGCTCTGCTGCTTATCTAGCTCAGAAAGTGGAAAAAGAAGAAAGAAAAAAAAAAAAAAAGATGATGTTTAAAGAAAACAGTGGCCTTCTGGAGTGGAGCTATATATTAATTGCAAATGGCAAGGCTATTCTGCTCGTAGAAATCACTGGGGCTATTCCCAAGAGTGCCAGCGTTGGCACTGGGGTCTCAACTTAGCCCAACGCCCAGACTGGATCTCCTTTCTCTCCCCAAAGCCCTGCAGGACCAGCTTCTCCTCCTGCAGGATCCCTGCTTTCCTGTGGGATTAAAAGCTCATGCTCTGGTGTTGATATCTCAGGTTTCCTTCTCCACGCTCATCCCAATCTTGGTCCCCTCGTCCGGGTTATGAACAATACGCTGCTTGGGGGACTGCTGTGTGTAAGGGCTAGCTGTCAATTAAGTGATGCTTATGTGCAATTAATTATTAGGTGAATTAGTTAACGTTTTCTTCCATTTTGTTCTTTTTCTCCCGATTCCTTCCCATTTAATCAGCTACAGAAGGTATCGTGGCCACATAGGTAGGAGGGAAGATGGGCAGAAAGCTCATCTCCCAAAGAAGGGGATCCAATCTATTTCTTCCAAAGCAAAGATGAGCAGACATAAAGCACACATTTATGGGGAGCTGGACAGTTTGGGTTTTCCAGAAATCCAGTTAGACCAGCTAAAAACTTGGCTTTGGGAAAGTCAGAGCTGGCCAGGCCAGTGGATTCCAGTAAAGAAATCTCAATTTTGTGTCCGAGTGCTGGGTGAATGGTAAGGGAAGAGGTTATCCAGATGTAGGAGGAGGAAATCCTTCAGGATCAGCTCTGATTGCTGAGCTTCAGGCTTCCTCCCGCCTTTCCCTTTGCCTTTCACCTTGGAGCAAGCTGAGCATCTGCTCTCGGGCAGGCAGCTTTGCGTGAAAGAAATCAGTGCATCGTGCTGTGATGGGCTGGAAAGACAGGCAAGGACGTGAATCCTGGCTGGTCCCATTCCCAGGGTTGGGCAGCAGTGGGGCTGATGGTTGGTTTACTGACTTTCTCCTTCAAGGAGAAGCTCCAGGTGCCCTCAGGGTGCCGTTTTGCTGCAAAAGGGGGAGTCTCTTTCCTTTCTCACACCCACTTTGACTGTGGAGCTCCATCAACCTGAGCCCCAGCGGGAGGTTCAAAGGGTGCTCAGCATCTTCCAAACTCTTTTGCAGCCGGAGCCGCACTGTGCTACCAGTGCAACAGAGCAAACTCTCTATCGATGGAGTTACTAAACCCAAAGGGGGGGACTTAGATGCAAAGGTCTGATTTCTCCACTTTGCTGGATTAGTGGAGACCTGCGTGCTGGGTTTGCAGATCAGGACTTTGACCGTGCTTTGCGCTCTCGTTATTCGGATATAAAATGGATGTGCAGAACGTCTGAGATGGGGGAAGAAAGGGAAGATCCTATGAAGGTTTGGAAAGCCCCGGGTTGGGTTTGCACGGGGCTGATGTGCCGTGGCTGGGTGACAGCTTCCCACCAGGTACCCTGTGCATCCAGGGGACAAACGCGCCGGTCTCAGCCGAGCGGCGGAGCTTGTCGTTGTGTCGACCAGTAACTATGGCAACTCGCGCGGAGGATTCCCGGAGAGGGATGCGTTGGCAAGCAGCCCAGCGGAGGGAGGACACAGGGAAAACCACGTGTTCCCTCCGGGGAGCGGGGATGGGCTTCAGCAGCATCGTCGTGCAGAGAGCCAGGGAGATGCTGCTGTTGAAAGTTGCGGTGTTTTTCCTCCGTCGGTGGGGTAGAAGCCTCTGGCAGCGTTGGACACAGTGCTGCGGCACTGCAGTGGCGTTGGAGCAAAGCTCGGTGCAGGATGCGATGAGGAGAGAGGTGGTTTCATTGTGTCTCATGGAAGTGTTCCCACAGCTCTGGATTACCCACAAGGCTGGGGGGGTCTGCTGTGTTCCACTGGTCTGATTTCTGGGATGACACAGAACAGGTTATTTCAGCCATCGACTGGCAGTAGCATCTCCAGAAAGCCAGCCAGCCGTCAGAGGAGGTGCAAAGGCTGATCCTGCCCCATAGCATGGGCTGAATTGGATCGGTTTTGAGGTCCTTCTCAGCCCCATTTGCCATTATTCCCTTTCTTGTTTGTTCTAGGGCTGCTAATTAACATGCTGGTCCCTGTCCATGGAGGAAAAAGAGGTTTCTCTTTTGTGACCAGTTCCGATTTGTCTTGCCTTGGCCGCTCCAAGAGGTGGAAACCCTCAGAAAACACAGGCGTGTCTGTTAGCTTAGCGGATGGTTTTCTGGTTGGGCTTCTGGTGGTACCTCTAGACACATCTGAAGTCTTGGTAGCACTTTTGGCCAGCTTTTGGACAGCCTAGCTCCTGGAGTTAAGTGGTTGACAGAGTGCACCCCCAGCAAGTTTGCTGACCAGACACAACTGGGAGGAGCGGCCGACACAGCAGGAGGCTGCGCTGCCATTCAGTGAGACCTGGACAGGCTGGAGAGTTGGGTGGGGAGGAACCCAATGAAATTCAACAAGGGCAAGGGTAGGGTCCTGCACCCAGGGAGGAACAACCCCAGCACCAGCACAGGTTGGGGTTGACCTGCTGGGAAGCAGCGCTGCGGAGAAGGACCTGGGAGTGCTGGTGGACAACAAGCTCTCCATGACCAGCAGTGTGCCCTCGTGGCCAAGAAGGCCAACGGTGCCCTGGGGTGCGTGGAGAAGAGCGTGGCCAGCAGGTCGAGGGAGGTTCTCCTGCCCCTCTGCTCTGCCCTGCTGAGGCCACACCTGGAGTTCTGTGTCCAGGTCTGGGCTCCCCAGTTCCAGACAGACAGGGAACGACTGGGGAGAGTCCAGGGGAGGGCTGCGAGGATGATGAGGGGCCTGGAGCATCTCTGGTGTGAGGAAAGGCTGAGAGAGCTGGGGCTGGTTAGCCTGGAGAAGAGAAGCCTGAGAGGGGATCTGATCAGCACTTATCGATATCTAAAGGGTGGGTGTCAGGAGGAAGGGGCCAGACTCTTCTCAGTGGTGCCCAGTGACAGGACAAGGGGCAACGGGCACAAAGTGGAAGACAGGAAGTTCCACCTGAACATGAGGCAAAACTTCTTCCCTCTGCGGGTGCCCGAGCACTGGGACAGGCTGCCCAGAGAGGTTGTGGAGTCTCCTTCTCTGGAGAGATTCCCAACCCGCCTGGACGCCATCCTGTGCACCCTGCTGTGGGTGATCCTGCTTGGGCAGGGGTTGGACGAGATGATCTCCAGAGGTCCCTGCCAATCTGGGGTTCTGTGGTTATGGTAGACCCTCAACTTCAATCTAGACCCAGGGTGGTGTGATGTACAAAGCTGGTAGAGAATAACTGGAAGATGTTTCTTTAAATTCAACGTACCATTGTTGTGAGTTGCAGCCAGGTGCATCTGTTCAGCCCTTCTTGTCTCAGTGTTTGGTCTTCCAGTGGCTCTTCAGGCATGTCCGGTAATGTTTGAGTGATGACATACACATCACCATCCTTTTCGCACCCTGTTGGGGAGGAGGGATGCTCCCTAGAATTTAATGCTGGCATCTGGAAACCAGGATTTTGACCATGTCACACTGATATTTGAAATGGAAATCGTGTGGGAAGTCAAACTGGATGATGCATAAAAGGGATTGGAAGGGAGTGGGGACGTAATGCTTTCACATGAGACTTTTGACATGATGCAAAATCAGGGGAAAGAGAGGCGTGTATTATTATTAGGGCATGGAAAGGGCTAGGAGATCTGAAGGTGGTACGCGGGTGTACAGGCCACTTTCATAGCTTCTTTGCTCTAATGTGGGGGAGATATAAGCACTGAAATACAGAGAGGATGTATTTTATTTTAAGCTCTCAAAATGCTTGCAAACAATTCTGACTGATTTAACCTGGTCCCCGTTCCAGATTTCAGCAGACACCATGTTCCAGCCCATATGAGTATTGGTCAGCGCGAGAGTCTGGTAGTGTCCAGGTTTGGGGCTCTGCCCTTGCTATGGAAGTTGCATGGATGAGTTATAGAGAAGGGGAAATGAGGGGAATCACTATGGCTCTGATTGCTGTGCACGCTCCATCCCTCTGCTGCGTTTGCAGATGTGGAGACGTTCCTCAGGAAGCTGCAGAGGTGCTGCAGATGTGTTCGGAGCTGCTGCAGGGACAAAATAAACATGCCCTGCTGCGCCATGGGGCAAAAGAAGAGTTGTTGTGCTGCAACCATGTGGCTTGAAACATGCCCAGGTGATCGTACACTCACAAAATACATTATCACAGGAAATTAGTATATAATGTTCAGTGTAAGACCATATGGAAGGAAAAGATATTTATTTACAAAATATATAAATAAGCTGTTTTTTCCCCTTTCTTTCACAGTTTTCATTCATTTACACTCATCCCATACTGAGATGTCCATGACCAGGTGGTCTGGCCAGGATCACTGATGGGCAGCACATAGCTAAGGGGCACCAGCCCTTGAGTTCTCATTTAACCTCTTGCGTTTTTCTTGGCTGACGACTACAAACTCGTTTTTGGAGAGATGTTTTACATCACTTAGGGGTTACTGATCTCAGCATCAGCCTCGATAGGACTCTTTGGAGCTCTAGAGCTCTCCCAGGAGCTTGAACCAAATCTCAGTGGAGTCAAGGGAGAAAACAAACCTACCCGATACACAGCTTGGAGCGTGGATTCCTTTCTGCCCGAACATCAGTTTCAGCTAGCAATACTACTCACTCCTACCTCACACGGACCCAGCATTGCCACGTCGGAGAAGGGCTGAAGTCTGCTCAAGCTCGCAGCACAGTGGAGAGAAGGAGGTCTTTCATCCCTTCTATATAGGACACAACCTGCCTTAAATATCCCACAGGCAATACAAATTTACAGCACTCCCGTAGTTGTAACTGATACCTTAGTGCAGGTGAGAGATTTTTAAGAGCAGAAAGGGATATTAGGACCATCCCGTCTGAGTGCCTGTACAGCGCCGTATTTCATCCGTGTAATCGTGTGCTGACGTCCTTCATTTGTGTTTGGCTAAATCATTTTGCATGCTGGAATTGGAATTCAAAGAGATCTTGACATATTGGAGAAATAGCCTGAAATAAATAAGAAGCAGTTCAGGAGAGGTGAGGTAGGAATCGTCAGCAGTACTGGCGCACACTCAAAATAAAATAAAAAAAAAAAGACTTTGGGGCAAGTAATGTACTGAGATGTATGTAGAGGAATTTGATGTGTAAGATGTGACATCATTCCATATTAGTAAAGCCTCAGGTAGACTTTCATTATATACTTCAGCATAGCTGTGGACCAGAGAAAGTCCTGAGGATGCCCATTAGAGATGTCAGGAGTGCAGAAGACGTGGTCGTTGCAGAAAGCTGGACAGTATTGAATGGGTTTGGATAGAGAATAGAGCAGCACAGAGAAATGGATAATTGTCTCTGCATATATGAAATATAATGGTCCATGGGGATGCTTGGGCCCGCTGTAGTCACAGTCAAGAGGAGCAAGACTTGGATGATGGAAGTTAAAAATATACTAAGTGCTTTGCTGGAGCAAGTCCGAGGGATATTGTGCATCTCTGGAGATGCCAGCAGGATATCTCCGCAGTCCCTCTCTTTGAAACTAGGGAAAAAAAAAGTCATTACCATTCATTCCCTGCATTGATTTTCTGTCTGCAGTGACCTTGGTGCTGCTTGCTTTTCTTTATGCTCCCCGGGGCACAGGTTGGATCAAGCAATTATAGTTTTAATAAAAGGTGCCTGGCTGTATGTGTGATGACATTTGATTCATATTATCTTGATGGCTTCTGCTGATCCTCAATCATGACCCCACTACCCTCTTTCGTCCGTGCCACGCTCCCAGACCTTTCTCCCATGTTGGGATCCGACTGCTGGAGTCTCATCCCATATTGAACTTTATGTGTGTTTGGAACCAAGACCTAATAACCCGTCAGCGGGCTCAAAGCCTGCTAACACGCGTGCGTAGCTGGTGATTTGAAGTCAAAAGCATCATTGCTCGATGGCAGAGGTTAATATGGGACTGCTGAGCCTGCCCTGCCTGAACAATGCCGCGTGGGGAGAGCTTGCATGGACGTCAGAGCAGGCTCCATGTGGATATCACCGAGATCGATGGAAAAAGCCCTGTCATTCGAGGCAGGATCAGGATTTGAGCTGAGAGAGCAGAGGCAGCATCGAGCGAAGCCAAGAATCGCCCCTTTTAACTGCTTTAGCTTCGCTCTCAGCAGAGAAAACCCAACGTGACAGCTACAAGGCAATCATTTTCCCTGCCCTCCTTCGGGTTGTTTTTTCTCTTGGCTGGAATGTGAGTTATTTTTTCTAATGCAATATTTAATTATTACTTAACATAAACATTTTATGAACTGTTAGAAGGGGTGAATTATTTATGGGAGGGGAAGGAGTGCTTTTTGTGAGCCTTTCTGCTCTGTCGGTTGCAATAAATACCAATCTAGGAGTGTGTTTAAAACATGCATGCTCTGTCTGGGAGACAAGAACAGTGCCTTCTTCTCTCGTCTCGTCTCTCAATTAAGTACCTGCTTAATACATTTGTCCCTAGCATGTTTTATTTCTCGATTAAGCTTGGAACAGCTCCAAAATAAGAAGTATTTGCAGACTGTTTCATTTCCCAATGCATGTTATTTACCCAATAGATACAAATGGCTCGGGCTGTAAACTTTCACTGCGCGCACAAAAGTGCTTAGTAATAGCAAATCCTCCTTCCAGTTCTTTGCTGAAGAGTTATAAAACTGGTGCTTCTCATTTTTATGACTGCCTGGGACCTTTTTCTTTTTTTGTGTGTGGTTTTGTTTGTTCGTTTGTTTTTGTTTGGGGTTTTTTTTGTTTTTTTTTGTTTTTTTTTTTTAGGAAAGGGATTGCAGTGCACACTTTGGTGCGCTGGCAGCTGGGTTTGGGTTTTGGCAGGTAGGTCTGTGATTGCAGATGCTTGCAGAGCATGAGCAGTGGCGGGGGGGTATTTTTATATTCAGTCCCACATTAACAATATCCTTTTTGGGAAGTGGCTTTCCATGATCCGGATGTATTTTTAAGGTTATCTTACCCAAGCAGACACAAGACGGGGCGGCTCTGGGAGCTGCACGGCCACGTTACGATGGCACCGGGTGTCTCTGGACACACGAGCATCTTGCAGCGCTGTGTCAAAGCAAGTGGCCCATTTGCAACCTCCTCCGGATGCTCTAGGCTGGGTCTGGAGGTGCCAAAAGACCCCAGGATGTCAGACCCCCGGGTGGTAACATCCCATCGGCTTCCCAAACCATGCTGATGCAAGATGCTCCTGAAAATGGGAATGGTCTCTGAGTCTCCCAGGTTTCTGGGGTTTTGTCCCAGCCTGTGCAGCTCTTTGGGCTTTGTTTTCTGCACGCAGCGTTTCTAAATCCCCTTTGCTGGCACAGGCAGCCGTGCACATGCCCTGGGATTTTCTTTCATCTCTTCTTGGTTTTAGCTCCCCAAGAGCACGTTACACACAGGTTCCTCGCGTCTGGAAACAGAAAACCACGTCTCTCCTTCACTTTTTACTCCGAAGGGAATAAATCCTATACTCAGCTTGCTGCTTATTGCTGAGTACCGTGCCTCTCGTTTCCAGACACTCTGATTTCAGGGCTCCTTTCGGCTTCACACCTCTCCTTTGGAGCAGAGCACCAGACTTGGTAGCACAGGGCCATCGTCACGCGTGTGTGAACAGTGTGTTTCCCCGGTTGTTTCAGTGTGCTTGGAGCGATGCTTTTGATCAAGCACAGAGAAGGGCCTCTGAATGTGAGCACATTCGATGTAAAGACACAACCCATTTTGTCTGTGCTTTGCTTTCAGGGCTTTCCACTCCTTGCAAACACTGGAAAAGTCCTTGAAAACACCCAATTAAATATAAAATAACCTTTTTCCAGAACCTACTTTCTCACCATTTCCCATAAAAAGCTTTCCGACAGTCCTCCTTATCCTCTTTTATTTCCTGAGCGTGCAGCGTGGTACCAACAGTGACCAGTAATTGCTTCGTGCACTCGCATCAGCCCTTGTTTTACCTAATTAGGAGGAGATTTCACAATACAGCCATCTGCTCCAGAGCCTTGTGCTGTCTCCTTCCCAGACTCCCCCGAGAGAACTCTGATAGTCCCGATATTTACTGACTCAGTACCGCGGGACTAATCCAGTTGTTGGGGAGCTGGAGTCATTGGGTCCTCCCCATTACGTCGTTATTGATGCACAAGCGATGCTGATGGTTTCCCAAGCCTGCAGAGGGGAGTGTGGGGGAATAGAGAGCGTTTTCTACACTTATTTTCTCATTTCCTACAATTCATCTGCTTTTGTGCCTCCTGCAGGCAGGGATAGCTTCTAAAGAAAGACAGGTCAACTCAGAGCAGCATGGACTTGAGTATTACACTGTTAGAAGTGATACACTTTAATGGACCTGATTCTGCTGCCCATCACACCCATGCCATCCCAGTGACTTGAGGTGGTTGTTTTATGGTTTCCTAAAAAAATAAATAAAAAAAAAGCATGGGTGTATTAAGCTTTGTTCTCTTCCCAGAGAAGTCTTCCTAGTGCTCCCGTGCTGTGCCCTCAACTGTCTGCCTCTGCTGAGCCCAGTTTAGTCTTTCCATGGTGCTTTGAAAGCAACCTTCCCCACAGCAATTTCAGTGTCATCTCCCCGTGTTTCCTCCGTGGTAAGTCTAGGTAGCTCATGCAAACTCTGGAGCAGGAGCTCCGCACCTTACCATCCACAGCACAAATCAAATTCCCATCTAGATTTTGCAGCCCCTGAAATAAAACAGTATTAAGGGTAAAGATGGGAGGAAAATCCGACTCAGCTCTTCACTGATTTCCCTTGGCTCAGTAATCCTTTATCTTAAGATCCTCGCTCAAGCCTCAGCTCTCTTCTTTCATCTGCTTAGTTCACACCCAGCTCTATGATGATTCTTCCAGTTGAAAAGAATTATGACCTCTTAATTTCAATTAAAGAAATATTCGATGTGTACGTTGCAGAGGAAGGCGTAAAATGGAAAGCAGAATTCAGCCCTCTCTATCAAAGCCAGCATCTGGCTAGTCACTTCTGCGTGCTAAAAGAGTACTTTTGATTCATTACATATATATATAAAATCTTGTAAAGAAATAGCACAAGCTCAAATACACGCACACACATAGGCACAGCAGAGGCAGGTGATCAGACCAAACGTGGGTTAATCTTGCATTCATCCACGTTCTGTATTGCATTATTTGAGGCCGTGTGGTTGTCACACCGCATATGTCATGTGTAGCATGTCTCCCTATGCCTGACTTCACCTGCTTGTGTTACACACTTGGGACACGGTGGAAATGCGGCTCATCAAGCCACAGAGCCGTTTGCTGTGAAATATTCATCGTGTTGGATGTGGTACCCCAGTTGATGGATTCAAGGGATTTATGCCGGAGTAATTCTTGCAAAAAATATCTGTGCCGGTCAGTGGGAAACCACAAACCTGTGTGCAGTGAGGATGCCGCTCGCAGGAATGCCTTGTGGATGGATGATGTGTGAAAGGTCGTGGATTTGAATTCTCTTTCCTTTTCTGAGAATAAGATATCATGCATCCAAAGCATGTATATAGGACATTTGGATTACATGTTATTTTCCATATTTTACTTTGTAGATTAAAGTAGGATAAAATGGGGTGTCTTTGGAGCCTAAGCATATGTGTGTGCTTTGCTTTCGCAGACGGTATTTTAGCTTGGAGGCTCTGAGTTGTTGAAGTGCAAGAACACTTAGGAGGTGTTTGGTTGTAACTACCCTCAGATTTCAGTGGTCTAACAGAAGATAAGAGGCCATCCTGGTTACAGCTTGGTCTCTAAGCTGGCCTGCAGGCTTCTCTGTCTTGTAGGCATCTAGGAGGTATATCCATGGGTGTGAGCAGCAATTGAGGCTCTGACCTTGCATCAGAATCTCCATCAGTTCTGCAGAACCATTGAAAGGAGAAGGGGGATGCTGCCAGGAGACAATAGGGTTAGACCATGTTTTTACCTGCCAAGGGCAGTTTGTACAGAAGAAATACGTGGTATTCAAGTTTTTCTTTGCATTGGGCTTTCAGCAGCATGTTACTGCTCCAGCCCAGTGCAAGGAAAAACTTGAATACCACATATTCTGGGCACTGAAATTGCCATGGGGCTTGGTTTACTGCTCTTCTACTTAGTGGTCAAGGTCCTTGTTCTTCAATGCATCCTCCATGAATGTTCATGGAGATCCTGATCCATGATCTCCCTTTTCCTAACATTTGCCTTGTTGCCATCTTGGACATGTAAACCTTTTGAAATCAAGTGACTAGGTCTTCTGTTAAAGCCCACACCAGAATTGCTTTCATATATTAACTGAAACTCAAACTGTAACTAATGAGTTTCTTCATTTTTCATGTGTATCATTAAGTTTTAGGACACCTGGTGCCCAATCAGCATACGAAGGGTATTCAGATATAGTCATATCATAACTACTATGGTGGGGAGCAAACAATAACGCCCCAAGTCATCAATGCAGTGGCAAAACAATAGCTGTGATTTAAGCTTCTTCATCTCCCTCCTTTACCCCCTTTACTGCTGAATGTATTTCTACTCCCGTGCCAGGATGAGCAGTTACACTGTGATGCAGACCAGAAATGAAATCAAAGAGCAACGCTAATTTTGAGCTGCAGTAGAAACGCAGAAAAGAAGGGAAGTAATGATTCCCTGAAGGGAGCAGAAAAACACAGCTAGTCAAATAACACATAAGACCTTATATTTCATGTCTAATAGCTATTTCCTGACCTTCCTTTGGAGAGACCCGTCCTTCTTCATCTGTGATTTGGGTACTTTGAACAAATCCAGACAAAATCTTGCCTGTCGTCCCCAGCACCACCCGTCTCCATCTTTTACCTCAAGGGCAAACCTTGCATCTTCTATGCAGCTGAACTGCGGTATCACTAGAGCATCCTCAGGCTGGAGGAGAGCCAGGATCTAGGGAACAGGAGCTGGCGATGAGCTCAAGCAGTTTCACACCAGAGCTTTCAGGAAAGTCAGGACGGGTGGTTTTCCCCAGCAGTCCCTGCCCAGCACTACGAGGGTCTTTGTGAAAACCTCCGCGAGTACAGCAGCGTGAATGGAGCAATTTGGAGCAGAGCTGTTGTCAGCAGCGTTGGTCAGTGAGATGCACCGTCCTTCATCTCCTTGGGCTCCTCATTTCTGTAAGAGTCTGGCCTGTCGTTGCTGAAAGGTGATGCCTTTGGATTCCCTCCCCATCCTGGATCTCTGGGGTGGCCTGATCATACTGTGAGTTTGTGAAATGTAATTGCTTCATTTGACCTACAAAGCTTAATTTTACCCAGCCTTCCTTAGCACGTCTTGCCACACCAGATTCCCCTCTTACAAGTCACATCATGGATTCACATAGAGCTTTTGCAGTGTGGTCCACCAAGCTCTGATTCAGAAAGTCATTTATGTCCATATTTACATGTAAGGAGCAGCTGAGAGCCGCTGTGCATGTGTCAAAGTGTTTTGCTGCACTGAAATATTACATTTTTAATTTGTGTCTTGTTTGTGTCTTCAGACACTTGAAACGAGGTGCTGAAAACGTCTCTCCACCAAGAATCCCACTGGAGCCAAAGGCTCACGAGGCCACCACGTGAGCACAGCTTCGGTGTGCCGATTTGCACGGGGATGGGCAGAGGCAGACAGACTTTAGCTGGAGACAGACCCAACGTGCAGTGTCGCCGCAGGCAGCTGCCGGTTTCTCTGTAACCCATCAGATATTTGAATGAGTTCATCGCACTCAGCATGAATTACACTGAAAAATCTTCGCACTTGAATTTACAATGCTGTGATGTCTTTGCAAGTTCTTCTGCTTTTCCTAATCTGAAGATTTCTTCTCAAGGCTTTTTTTTTCCTCTGGGACTTTACCAAGGGTGACCCTTGTTAATGTGTGTGTCCATACCTTGATGGTAGCCATGCGGTTGTGCATGTTGTCTTGCGAGTGAGTCAGACACATGATGCTCTTCGACGCAGCAAACTCTCACAGGAGCGCTTTGGCTCTCCTCACCCTGTTCAGGTTTCTGCAGCCCATCCAGATCTGCCTGTGGCAACACTTTTCTTAATCCTAATCTTGCTACAGTAGGCTGTCAATAAAGATGCTTTGGTGTCAAAGCATCCGTGCCATGAGCTGTTTTGTTTGTTTAACCTTGTGGCAAATTTTAGTCATCTGCCCATTTGGAGGACAAGGGGAACGAGACATTGCTTTTGCTCCAGCCAACTGGAGAGTGGACATGTAGGCCATTAGATGGGATGTTAGCAGAGCTTTGACCTGGCCCTGACCCATTTTCCAGGGATGAACATGACATTTACAGATGGGTTGTTTCTGCAAGCAAGCTCAGAAATATCAGGCTGTGATTGCCCTGGGACCTTTCCTAGCAGGCTGCATTGGCTGGCTTCACGGGTGACACCAGCACTGAATTCACCAACTTCACAGACTTGAGCAGGTACAAAGACAGCACAGCATCTCCTGTCTGGAATGGCCAGCGTGTGTCCCTTCCTGAGCAGGCCACATGAGCTTAAAGCAGCAAGGGAAGTTCAGAGAGGTATAAACTGGCAAATCTCCACAGGGTTATGACTCACACCAGGAGGTTTCCTGAGGTCTCACTGTTGTTGGGTTTAACCTCTCTCCAGATCTCCAGATAGACATTTCCCTGGTTTCTGGCATTTCTGGAGCGGGATCTCCTGGTGTTATCTTCCCTAGAGTCCACACTTTACCCTTTGGTGGGTGTTTAGCCCCCAGGAGGGCCTTGCGCTGCTGGGCTGTAGCAGATGCTGATAGATATTCTTTATCTGGCTCGGACTTTGCTTTCCTCGTGGCTGGCTGAGCACAGGGACTTGGGTGAATGCTGCAGGTTGAAGAGTGGAGTTAGGGTGAAGGTAGCATTGGAAGGAAGGAGATGATCATGGGGTGCTGGTGTTTACCCTGAGGTCCACAAAGCGGGCATTGTGTGTCAAAGGTGCCCAGATGTGCCACCTAGTCTGAGTGTGGGGATTTATCTCACCCTTTCCTATCACACATGGACCTCTCCATGCTGCTCAGTATCCCAGTGGCTGGCTATTCCTCACAGATGGTCCTCAACTCTCCTATTTCTCTGTGCTGAGATGTGAGCCATGGCAGGGCTGTTGCTCTTGGAGTTACTCTCCCACAACTCCGTTGCTCTCTCAGCTCCTTGGCCCTCTGCAATGTTCACCATCACCATCAGTCCTGTATTTGTGACGTTGTAATTCTGCCTCCTTGGAAGGCCATGCTCCATGGCCCTCAGGCAATGCAATATCCATGATTTGCGGGCTGCTGACTCAAGCAACTTTTATAAACGGATCGCAGCATCGTTCTGCTCTGCCAAATAACTTGATTTCATCCTTTTCAGTCCATTAATCATATCTTGCTTATAGCCTGCTTCAGCCGGTGCTAAAGTTACCCTGTTGAAGTCTCAGCACTTTCCTCCTCTTCTATGCCAGTGCTCTACTTGACAGACCCTCACCAGGGATGTCCACAGATACCCGTCCTTCCCAGCCCGCTCACACTTACTCCATTGTGCATTGTCCAAGTTTCAAATTCATACATTAATATATCACATTGTTTTAGTCTTTCTGCACAATTAGATATTGGCTCGTCCAAACTGACTTGCTCTGTGTACGTCTATATATACGAGTGTGTGTGCATGTCTTAGAGCTTGATTATTAATGTTTGGGGAAAAAAATAATCTTGGGCACCAGGAGCTTCATTATACCATTCACAGTCTCAGTGCAGCTTTACAGTAAATTATTGTGTGCAAGATAATAGCATGGGCATCAGAGGATAAAGCTGTCATTAAGCATCCACGTTGGAGCTGGAGACAGGGCACTTGATGCAGCAGACAACGAGGGGGTAGTTCTTGCACTTGCCGCGGCAAATTTTCTATGTTGACGAGACCAGGAGTTGGTTGGAATTGACCTTTAAACCGAAGGGGGCTGGGATGGGAAACAGGATGAAATGGTTGAAGTCAACGTCTTGGGGTGCAGAGGGCACGCTGTGTTGTAGTAACGTGTCAGGCTGTCAGAAGCAGCAAGGAATCATACAGGTCCGGGATTTTAGATTTGTTTCGCTGGGAGGCAAGAACATGTTGTGCCATTTACTATTGCATGAGGGACCTCAGCGTGGGGCAGTGTCCCTTTATTGCTGAAAATGTGTTAGCAGTCATGTTTTGGCTCTTGCAGAACAGTAACTGTTGATCAGGCTTACCTGCAAAATTAATTGTGTTTGCAGCAGGACACACAGCCTGTTTATATTCAGCCCAAATGCAATTTTTCTGTTCACATTAGAAAAGAATACAGCTTTAGGATGCACACTCTTCATATGAGCAATCCTTTGTGAGCAGAATTTGCTTGCAGTCCAGCTAGTCCTGTATCTCCTGGCTGATCGTGGCTAGGACCAGAGAATGGAGGGAGATTAGAGAAGATTCACTCAGCATGGAAGAGCTCCTGCTTCGGCCCATAGTTTGTAGAGGACAGGTAAATGCTGAAGAGTGGTTTTAATGATCATCTCAAGGATGTGTTGCTGAAATTTCCATGGATAACCCTCAATGTTTTCAATATCCATCTAAACAGACATGGTTTAATTAAAATCTTATTAAATGGTGGAATTCAGTGACCTCCTTTGGCATTGAGTTCTAGAGTTCGACTAGGCATTATCATTGATTTTGTGTTTCCCACTGTTTCATTTCAGTGAACATCTCTTTTCCTGCATTAAGAGGGAACAGGGAGCTGGAGAATATTTGGGAGCAAATGATACTCTATACCAAAAAGGCAAAATGATTTGAAAATCTCAGACAAAGTTGCTACTTAGTTTGGCAAAAATATATATTTGTTTCATTGCTGCATTGTTTAGAGGAATATTAAGGAGAAATGTGGTGTTCGGAAACACTCCTTGTGAAGCCGTTTGATGTTTTGCTTCATAAGGGGATTCATAGTCCTTTCGTGTTGTCCTGAGTGTAATAAGGAAAAAAATGGGTTGGAAAAGAATTAAGGAAACTGAAAAGGAAAGTTAGTTTTAGAATGCATGAAGCATTTCAGGCCAAACACTTTGTAAAGGACTTCCCCCCCCCGCCCCCAGTGAAAAATCTGAGTATGTTTCATTTTTGGTTGAGCCATAGTTTTTCAAATTAAACTAGGAATATCCCTTCAGTGCAGCACTACACCATGAAGTTCCCGGTCTCCCTTTCCTGCACCATTCATTATTCCGTGCGTGCACATCAGGATGAAGGAATTGGGCTGGCTCAGTGCTGGTAAAACTGCTGTCAGCAGAATACCTTTAACATCCTGTGCTCATTCTGAACAAACGTAACCTCTCTTTAAAGTCCTTCAAAGTAGGTGGAAGCTTTGAAGTGGCTAAACCTGGCCCTATCTCCCCCTCCTTCCTCCTCTTGGTTTTGCTCTGGCATCAACAGACAAAGGCATTCGATGCCTACATGAGTGTTGGTGAGCATCTCCAGAGATGACTGCATGCCATAGTTCACATCAACCTCATATCCCCTGGCTGGGGTGGAGGAAGATGTTGAGGTCACCTTCACCCGCAACCACCTTTAGCAATCCTCAGCCAAGAGGAAAATGCAATTAAAATAAAATAACTAGGGTGATTGGAGCCCCATGCAAGAGCAGTGAGGTATCCACTGATGTATGTGGAGCGCAACTCTTGGCTTTAATGGATATAGATCAGGCCACCATGTCCCCAGGCTACTGTCATCTTATAAGAATATCTGCTGCCTATTAATTTGCAAGATGTGTGCCCCATCCTGTGCAGCCCTGTGTTCTCATCAGGTCTGCATATGGCTAAACTCCCTTTATCTTCACTGGGAATTTTTCCTGTTGGACTTGGCTTGCAAAAGGTCATCTGATGCCTCATATACTCCTTTTTGCTGAGTTTCATTTCAATTTCCATTTCAGGTCAGCATTGGATTCCCGATTGATTCTATTTATTCTTTGTAAGGCTGGGACCAGAGCTGGGCAGAAAATTAGGAGACATGTAATTTTCTGCTGTTTCAGTTCAACCCCTCCGTTTTGTGCCAAGCTAGCAATTCTTAAACTCTTCCTCAGCAAAAGTAAGAGCAATGAAGACACCTTAGATGAAGAATTACAGAGCTGGACTAACCTGTGCCTGTTTGGTATGTCCATATCGGTGCTAGTCCGTGCTCGTGACTCATTCTTGCAGTGTGAGGAAAGGCTTTTGGTCAGGTTTTAGGTGAGCTTTCAGGCTGAGCTCTTTTAGGATGAGGTCTAGCATGCTCCTGAAATACTTCTAGAGCTAATTTTGTGGGGAGCGGTCTGTGGTGGTCCAGATGCCACTATGACCGGCTGTTCTCAAAGCAGGGAGAAATATTATTTTCAGGACTCATTTCAGATTTCAGCCAGAATTTGTAACTTTTGGGCACCTTCCCCTCAAATTGACCTTGGGATGTTAAATAGTAATGAAGGAGGTCTCAGAACTGCAGGGGCTTTCACCAAGTCAGGGTTAGTTTTAGTGTTATATGAGCAATGGATACGATACCTAAGAGAACAGGGATTTTTACTATTCCCAGAATACAAAAAAAAAAAATAAAAAAATCAACTCTTTGAGCTGCTGCTTTTCCTCTCACTTATTTGCTGCGTATAAGGAGTATATAAATTCATAAAGCATCTCTGAGTGATGTAAGTATCCTGGAGCATCAGGCCAGTTCCAGATAGCAGAGTACGACTGCCCTAAGAGGTTGTAGCTGTGCCCTGTGCTGTGTGGACAGTATGAGCTCATGGTGACATAGTACCGTATCAGACAGACATTTGATGGAGAGTCACCAGACCTAGAAGGGAGATTTAGGTCACCTTCTTGAGATGTCCCCCCATCCCTACAATCAATAGAGATGCAGACCCCAACTAGGGCACCTGTCTCCTCATTCGTACCTTCGCATTAGCAAATTCATTGTGCCTGGCACTACAAAGTGATGATCCAGGCTGTGAAGTTGCTAGCACACCCCTGCCTATGGTTTTGCCCCATGGTAACTAGTACTTTTCCAAGCAATTGTTGGGCTGGGTTCAGGAGCTGACATATTCCAAGGGCAGTTCCCCATGGGCTGTTTTCCCTCACTCATCTGTGGTGGAGACAGAGAGATTTAGGAATTTGTACTTCTGTGCTAATTAACCGTGGTAAGCTGAGTTTCCACGCACTGACGCAACCAGCACAGAGTAGCCTGTGTCTATTCTAGTAACACTTTTTTACAGTTTATGTGTTGCCGGAATATCAAAAATAGGCACTGAGATCAGCTTGCTGCACCAGCCGTAGCTGTAGTAAATGCTGAGTTTCTCTCCTCCTTCCACTGCCTCTGCAAGCTCTGGATAGCAGATATGCGGAACTGGGCACACTGGGTGCTTCAGCGTGGTCACATCAGGGAGTAGCTTGTCCATCCCAGGTGTGGTAGGACTCCATACAAATGTGGCCCCTGCTCTCTCTCATGCCTGAAGGGACTGGCTCTAGTGTAATAGCTGGTGACGTGAAATCGTGCACAGTTGCCTGAAAAGGATTTGTAATAGAATCATAGAACCGCAGAATTGTTTGGGTTGGAAGGGACCTTTAAAGGTCCTCTTGTCCAACCCCCCAGCAATGAGCAGGGACATCTTCAACTAGACTAGGCTGCTCAGAGACCCATCCAACTTGGGCTTGAATGTTTCCAGGGATGGGGCATCTACCACCTCTCTGGGCAACCTGTTATTTCTAGATGTGCACTGAATCCATCTGACATACCTGGTGTTCACAACTTCTTTGTAAATGCTGTAAAATATTTCAAGATCAATAGCCTTCTATCCTCCACTTCCAGAGAAGTGTCTTAGGAGGAGAAACGCACCTAGGAGATTATTACCACCAGTAGTTATCTTGGAAGAGAAAGTTTTTTTCTGTCTTTGCAGTGGGATTATGTAAATGGGAAACGTAGTATTGGGTGGGCAGGGAGCTGCACTGATCCCTGTCTAAGTGGGTCCTCTGATGACCGATGAAGCGTGGATGTCCATACTGAAGCTTTCCTGAGCCTATGTCTAACTGCTTATCTTCATAAAAGCTGAATATCTCCATGACCATTTGTCAAAGTTGGTTGAAGCTGATTAAGATGCTCAAAGCTATTATGGGTAGGGATTGACTGGCAGTGCCCCCACAGAGTTCATTTCCCTGATAAATCGGGCTGAAAACAAGTAGCACAACTGGCTGAGTGGAACAGGGCAGGAGGGACAGGGTCTGCAACTTAGCGGTCCCATTGCCTCAGAGGTCCCAAAATTAAGCCAAGGGCTTTGATTTCCAAGGAAGATTCACCCCTTTGTGGAGGGCTTGTATCACCACCGTTAGGAGAGCTCCTGGCTTATACTGGAGTCTTAAGGATCTAAACACTGCCTGGGACTGTGTCTGAGCATGACCCATCTAAGGGAGCAACACACTTGGGGTTTCTCCACCCCCCTTCTCAGATGAATGGCAATTTTTAGAGAGAAAATGAAATGGTTTGCTTCAAAACTAGAAAGATGTTGGTGCTCCATTGGGAAGAACTAAAAAATGCAAGAGAAGGAGGCTGTGGATGGGAAACAGAATGTGTGCAGCAGATTCTAAAACATCTTTGAAATGTGTTTGGGTTTTTCTCAAAAAGTCATAGCTCCATCCAAAAGAAATGAAAATGGTGTTATTTCTTCAAGTAACTCAGAAATTCCCCATCAGCTAATAAAGAGAAGCCATAGCTCACAATACCTGATAAACTGTGCGTTTCCTACTCTGCTTGACTTTACATCTAAGACAGCTTTATCTTAAACTATTCCTTTATGGAATTAACAAAAGCCGTTGTGCATAATTTGGTGCTATATAGGCAAAATGATACAACTCACTACTTACAGGCATGGGTAAGGGCTGTCTATAGAAAATCTTGGCTCCTTACATTTCTGAATCACCCAGCTAGCTTGCTTGCAGGGAAGTTTGCTGAGAAGTGTGTGTCCTGTGTTGAGTTGCAGAACACGAGTTTTGATGTTCCTTTCTAAATATTCTTTTCCACCCTAACTGTGAGAGTCAGGAGCTGCTTGCAGGTAGCATCAGTGCAGAGGTGAAGCTGTAGAGACAAAAAAGCATCTATGTTTTCAAAAAAGGGATCACAGTCACGTCTGAGGCCAGCTTTTCAGAGGGCACCTGACCATTGTCATACAAGTAGCAAGTTGTCAAGTTCCCAGAACTGCCTGATTTTAATAGACCAAATTTCATTTCAACTTCTCTTTATGTGTCAGTGGGTTTTAGATGAGGTCAAAAATGAGCTGTTGGGAGTCAGTTTCTTTGTAAACCTGACTGGATGGAGGCAAAACCCCTTCCAAATAGACCTCGCTGAGAAATGAGGGATTTCATTCCCACATTACCACCTGTTGGTTTAATTCCTGAACGCCTTTCTTTTTTGATCTTCAGAAATGAGTTCAGACCCTGGGTAGATGTCAAGCCTGTGAAAGCTATAAAAGCGAAGGCCCAGTACAAGCCACCAGAGGAGAAAATGACCCATGAAACCAGTTACAGCGCTCAATTCAAGGGGGAAACCAGTAAGCCTGCTCCAGCCGATAACAAATTCCTGGAGCGCAGAAGGATACGCACTCTCTACAGTGAACCCTACAAAGAACCGCCAAAGGTGAGAAATGTGGTGGAAGGGACCCAGGGCCATCACTGCTCCTGGTGGGACATGTCCAACACAGTAAGGCTGGGCTGAACACCGCCTGCCATCATTCCCTCTATGCGGCATCTTCATTTCCAACCAGCGGGTGCATCTGGGGATCCACCCTGGAGATAGTGGTGGATGAAAAACTGAGTATGACCTGGCAAGTGCGCTTGCAGCCCAGAAAACGACCATGTCCTGGGCTGCACCACCAGCAGAGTGAGCAGCAGGTTGAGGGAGGGGATTCTGCCCCTCTGCTCCGCTCTGATGAGACCCCTCCTGTAGTGCTGCGTCCAGCTCGGGGGACCTCAACACAAGAAGAACGTGGAGCTGTTGGAGTGATTCCAGAGGAGGCCACGGAGATAATCAGGGGGCTGGAGCACCTCTGCTCTGGAGACAGGCTGAGAGAGTTGGGGTGGTTCAGCCTGGAGAAGAGAAGGCTGTAGGGAGACCTTAGAGCCCCTTCCAGTCCCTAAGGGGGGCTTATAAGAAAGATGGGGAGGGACTCTTTGTCACAGAGTGTAGTCACAAGGACAAGGAGGAATGGTTTTAAACTGAAAGAGGGTAGATTGAGATGAGATGTGAGGCAGCAATTCTTCCCTGGGAGGGTGCTGAGGCCCTGGCCCAGGGTGCCCTGAGAAGCTGTGGCTGCCCCTGGCTCCCTGGCAGTGTTGAAGGCCAGGTTGGATGGGGCTTTGGGCAACCTGGGCTAGTGGAGGGTGTCCCTGCCCGTGGCAGGGGGTTGGGACTAGATGGGCTTTGAGGTCACTTCCAACCCAAACCAATCTGTGATTCTATAGGCTCTAGTACAGGTTGATGCATTTTGGAGACAATACTGCCCTATGTCAAACTGTAAAGAAGTGGGAGTAGGGCCCAGATGAAGAGGTTTTTGTGCTGTCATTTCCCAGGTTTTATCTAGACAGCTTTCTCTTTCTCCCTCCAAAACTATAGACACCTGACATTACACTTTATACATGATAAGAGCCAGATCTTCATCTCAATTAATTCAGAGCGCTCCACAGATTTTGACAGTAAGCGCTTTTGGCTTTGATCAGATGGAGGACATGTATCGAGAAGGACCGGGGCTGAAATGTCTTCCAGCCTTGTTTTGTAGGAGCAGTGGAGAATCTGCATATAAAATGGAGTCAATCTGTGCAGTTTTAGACCTTCCCAGAGTTTGTAAGCCCTTAGATTTGTGAGGTCTCAAAGGGATAGCAGGGCCAGCATGGAGGAGCTGAAGGCTGCCGTTCCTCCTTAATTGTGAAGCTGTCCTCCCTACTTTGGGGGCTGTAGAAACAAGGCGTACACAAGGCACTGGTGTGGACTTTGCTGAGGTGCAACTCAGTGTCCTGTGCCCCACCTACCCCGAGCAATCTATTGCAGCAATCTATGGGGGACAAGCAGACTGAGGAGTCATGTCCTGCAAGAAATGTGGGGATTCGTACCAGCCTTGTTGTCCTGAGCATCATTTCTATGCTTCAAATCCAGAGACAATCCCCTCTGTGCTTGCAAAACCCCTCTTGAAGTCAGATGGCAGGGCATAGCTGAGTAGATAAGTAACATTCATGCTGTTTCTGATCTAAATCCTGTTTTCCACCTGTCCTTGTCTCTCTCTCTCTCTCTCTCTCCATCTCTGTGTTGTCGTTTTGCATGTCGCCCTCCATGCAGGTGGAAAAGCCTAGCGTAAAGCCTTCCAAACCAAAAAAGACCGCAACAAGCCATAAACCCCTGAAAAAGGCCAAAGACAAGCAGATTACATCTGGCCGGGCTGCCAAGAAAAAGAGCGCCGAGACCTCCAACACAGCAAAGCCAGAGGACAAGGAGAAAAGTAAAGAGATGAACAATAAACTGGCTGAGGCAAAAGAGTAAATGTCACTGCACTTTCCTTTCTTTCTCTTCTTTTTTTTCCTTTTCTTTCTTTCGTTCCTTCCTTCCTTCCTTTTTTTTTTGCCTTTGATTAAATAAAGGCCACAAAATTAATTAGAGGCTTCTAATCTGCTTTTTGTTCTGATTGTATTAGAAGCTTTTCTGTTTTATTTCCAAGGAGGATTAGGGAATCCTTGTTTCTGAGGTCAGGTTGTTCTGCTTTGCCTGCACATCACGGCTCTGCACAGAGTGAGGGACATGGGAATGCACAAGTGGGGTCGTAGGAGATGAAGGTGATGGATCAACCGTGATTGCATCCAACAGCCTGTCCCTTTCCTTGGGCTTGGTCCTTCAACGCTTTGATGGCGTGGAAGTGCCCATCGAGCCATCGAGGGCCTGTACTCTCATCCCATGAAGGCCCTTTTGGGGTTGGCCGTTGTTTGGTCATCTCCCACTGGTGTTGACAGGTGAAAGGTTTTAGAAGCAGGGAGGATCAGAGTTTCATTCGTGGTGCCATGGATCTGCCATAAATCAGCTAGAATCGTTGGTATGTCCAAGAGCATTTCCCCTGGTGACACTGGTGAGAATTTTATTCCAAGAAGCAACAGGGAAGGAGATCCTGTGCAAATAAAGGGCCAAATCTTCTCCCCAGAATAGCTGGGCGATAGTTCTAGCTGCATCAAGGCAGCTTCACCCATCAACACCACTCAAAAGACTTGATTAGAAAAAAAAAAAAGAAAAATGAGTGAGGGAAGGCGCAGAGAGCAGTGAAGACTTCCCAAGCATGTGGCAGGTCAGACTAGGTTAATCGGCAGGCTGTTCTTCCCTATTGTTTTCCCTTGGTTATGGATCTTTTTAGTTATTCCTGGTTTGTTTTGAATCTTGGTCTGCTTTCTTCACTTCTGGGGTGCCAGTAGACAGAGCTAGATTTCAGAAAGAGGTTTAGTTTGCAGATGTGGCCTTCCGAGGGGTAGAAAGAAATAAGTCACCAATGTTAGCTAGAGCTGTCAGCCCCCGTTGTTTTGACTCTACCAGCTGTTGGAGTTCATGTTGGCTTGTAAGCATCCTAAGAGGGCCATAAACCAGTTGCTGGGATCCCCAGACTCCCTCCAGGGAAGATCTCAGGGTTTCAATCCTATTTACTGTGCTCTTACTCTAGAAAATCCCCATGCCCAGCAAGACCAAGTTTGGAAGCTGTAAACACAGCGGGACCATTTGTCAGCGAATATGAACCAGCCCAACAGACTGGCATTGCATACCCCAAAATTTGGGTTGCTGAGTCAATGAGAGCTGGGAGAGGTGTGGTCCCAATCCAAATTTACGTGCCTAACTCCTGGATTGGGTCCTAAATACGTAAGGGTTAATCTTGACCCCACCAAACTGAGCTGTTAAACTTTCCTGTAGCAGAGTAGCTGCAAGTCAGGATGCAGGGTTCTTCTTTATTTTTGCAGCTCAATGTTTCTATCCTAACACGCAGTCCAGCTTGAAACTTTCAGAGAACAGACAATTGGGAAGAACGAAGAGGGAGAGATGGGAAATAGAGTAAGGAGATAGTATAAGAGGAGAGTATCAGAACTCTGTTGCTGTAGAGGTGTTTGACTGAGGAAAGTCTTGCTGCTAGGGTATTTTAGAGATGTGAAACTATTTAACAGAAAAAGGGATGTGCCGGGAGGGTGAGGAGTCCCGTTTTTGGTGTCTCACCCCATTAGAATTAGGTTTTTTGGAAACATAAATGAGTGGTGGGCTACAAGGCTGAAAGAATGTTTCCAAAGAGGAGGACAGCTCTGTGGTATACAGATAGTGACATTTGCTGGCCTTAGTAATGAATAAATGCCAAGTTCAGTGTATTGTGTGATGTGTCCTGTTTGCCTTGTGCTAACAGCCTAAAGCTTTGAGTATAAGTAAGTGTAGTGTTCTGAATTCAGTGGTGTATTTCCAAGCTTAGCTGTGTTAGAACTGTGTGCTATGAGCTAGTCAGGTTGTGTATGTGGAAAATATATATTCATATATAGAAATATATATATTTAAACCTCCAATGTTTAGGAGGAAACCAGGGAAATCCTCCAGGAAGTAAAACTGTGGAAATCTTTGCGAATGTAGTGCATTTTTGATGTGCATGCTCCATGGAGACGCTGACCTGTCCATATCGACCATTGCTTTTCTGAGTGCTCAGAAGCCCCCGCAGCACCGCTCAAGTGCAAAGCTCAGCTCTGTCTCCAGAGCAGCTCGGCGAAAGGCTTGCATGGAGCTGGTGGAGAGAAGTGCCACTCACGGCTCTTCCCACCCCATCGCACAAGGGACAACTGGCCAGAGAAGCCTGAGCTTCCGAGACTTGGTGTGATTCCTTGGCATTTAGATGCTTCGTCCATCTTCACACTCCTCAGTAAAGTCCTTTCCTATCGCAGGATATAGCAACAGCGTGAAGATGACGTGTCACAGCAGGCAGAATATGTCAGGAAGGCACGTAGACAGTTACCAGTAGCCCCCAACACACCGTTCTCACTGTACGTAGAGAAAGACCATGCCAAACGATTCTCCCAATTATGCTTTGGCCCGAAGCTTCACATTCGAAGAGACAGCACACTTACCACCATTTCACCTTGAATTCAATGGTAGTTTGGCCCTTGACTTCAAGGGTAACCAAATTTTGCCCAAGGAACATCATTAAGATGCTGAGACCACCTAATCCAAGCATCTCCATGACTGTGGATCAACCGCTCATCATCTAGGGCTTCAGGGTTGCTTCTCGATGAAGGGCATCCATCACGGTGTTTGAATGAAGCATGTACAGTGAGTGGTCAGAATATGGCCTTATGTTTCCTTAATGCACAAAGTTTTTGGCAGCATCTAACTACAAACCAGGTATAAGTGCTAGCCAGTGGTCTAAATTCCCTCTCTAGTGAAGGAACTTTCCAAGGGTCATTGAGCTACCTATTTTGGACACCTCTCTTTGGGTGGGATAAATGATCCTTGGAAGGTTTCAATCTTTGCAAAAAGATCTTGGGAGACTGGTAGGGCCTGGGGACCTCCCTCTCAAGACAGCAGCAAAATAGGGATATAAATCCTATATCCTGGCCTTTGCTCCGTGTGCACCAGGTCCTCAGCATACATCCAAGCACACAGTTTAGCATTGCATTGAATGCCAGGAACTGCAGCAGAGTCAAGCCTCAGGGTGAAATCCTGCACTGCTCTACCTTCCGCAGACTTTATGCCCATCTGACCCACTCAGGTTTATCAGAAAGGAGACCAAATCTCTGCCGTTTCAAGTTCACTTTGGACTCTGAGCTTGTCGATCCCACTGGGAAAGAGTGCTCTGCTGTTCTGTGTTTCCAGCTACCACAATGCTGATTCTGTTTCACCGCTAATTTTTAATATGTTTTGCTTTCCTTGTGAAAAGAAAAAAAAAATGTTTTGCTTTTTACCCTGTGAAAGTTCCTATGCTGTCTATTGCTTGCTTTCTCATTTTCACTGTATTGTACTGTTACTCCTTTCTGCAAAATGGTGCTAACTGCTGACTGAGCTCCTGTTTTCTGACTGCTTTGCACACCGATCACCTGCTTCTTCATTTGCAACGTGTCCGGTGTAAACACATGGCTCCCATGAATTCCACAAACTCTTGCCTCTTGGAGGCAGATAGGAAGTGTCTAATTAATATTTTGTGGCCTGGGTTTGGTTGCATATCACAAATTGTCTCTTGTAATGTGTTAAGCACACCTCCTCGTGGTGCTTTTTCATTCTTGCTGTTCTAATGAGAATGACACACACAAACACAGACACACACACAAATTAATGTATAGCCAATTGATTGTGACGTGCTTGTGATCTTTGCTTGCTCAAAGGGGTTTTTTTTCCAATGATAAATAAATGCTAAAGACGAATACCACCTCCTTGATCTTGTTTTCTCGATAAGAAGCACAGTTAAGTGAAAGAAACACCCTTCCAACCGTAATCAGATTTGTGTTGCTTAGAGCCGCCACTTCCCTGCCTGCCGTAGGGACAACTGAGCTGTCACAGTCTGACTCCCTTTAGACGGCTGCTGACCTCAGACTAGCCTGACGCGAGAGCTAAGCGTTTGCAAATGTGAAGATGGACAGTGAAGTCATGTGGACGGAGCAGGTAGTTTGCTTTTATTTTCTACGTACGCAAGTGCCTTGAGCAGAGGGTTGGTGCGGTGAGTGCCCTGCTGCACCGTGCTCCTGCCCACGTTGCACCGGATGAGGGAGCAGAAACCCATCCCCGTGGAGAGCTGGAGGGAGGGGAGGTGCTGTGGATGAGGTTGCTTAATTACATACCCTTTCTAATGGCCTACAGCTTTTGCTTTGGCCCAAAACCACCTGAAAAGCCCATGAGGTTATAAGTCCTCGTTGGAAGGAGGTGGCAAATTCTTGGGTTGAGTGCTTTCAGTGTGCTGTAAGCCTAACCGCTGCTGAACTGGCGTTTGGCAGTGTCTGTAGAAGTGCAAAGCACGCATTTTCTATTAACGAAAGCAGTTGCTATCTGGAGAAAATAATGGTTGAGAAGAAAGCAGGGCTGAGGTCATAATTTTATTTTAAATGGTGAACCCTAATCTTACTTCCATCTCTTTTTTCTTTTAATTAGCCTGTAAACTACCTGTAATTTTTATTTTTAGTCATGTTTTCTCTTTTAATGGATATTCCAATACCATCCCCAGCCCCTCGATTGGGGTTTTATTTTGAAATCTCTCCTCCAACATAGCTCTGCTGACTTCCATGGAGCACCGACCCTTTCTGCCTTACTCTTTCGGGGTGCTGCTTCTCATCCCTGCCTGCTTTACAAATCACTTTCTGAATCTGTGACTACATGCTAATAACAGCGCTGCTTTCTCATGTCCTGCCGTATCACCCTGCCTTCCCTCTCCCTTCCCCACCAGCCTCATCCATTCATCGATCACACATAACTATATGATCTTTAAAGTGTTTCAGCTGAGCTGTAGGTCCAGAGATTTATCATTTCACCCCTCCACAGGTGATTTTGGAGAAAATGTTCATTGCTAAAGGACCGGTCGTTGATGGGGCTTATCTGTGATAATCCATGTTGGCCAACAAAATGTTTCTCTCGTGACACAAAGGTATGGGGTCTGTTCCGTGCTGCACCGTGGATGGGTGATCCCTCTGATCCCACCCAGCTACCCACACTCAGTACTGGAAAACATGCCCTTGCTGTCCTATTGCGCTCTGAACTTGCTCAGCATCGCAAAGCCTAAACACCCAAAGGGGCAGGATGCATTTCCAAGAGACAGAAGGACGTACTGGGCTGATGATAGGCATGGGCACCAGGGCTCCCTGGTCTTTAGCCATCACTGAACCCACTGCTGCTGACTCACTCCTTAATCTTTGCCAAGTCATTAGTGGCTGGCACTGCCTGCCTTTTTCCAGGGGTGGAAACGATGTCTGTGCAAAGCACTGGAGGTGAGTTACTAAAAATTAAATGCGTTTGTCTTGTAAGAGCATTAATGTGGAGTTGCTGGCTGGAGTAAAAATAGTCCTAATTGTCAGCGTTGGTGTCTGGTGAGGGGACAAGGAGAAGAGAGAAAATACTGTCACGTTGAATTTAAAGAGTCAAGTCTGCTTCTCACACTTAGTAACGGAGCATCTGAGTGCAGCTTTGCAGAGATGTCGTTTTACTGCGCAGGGTGTGAGCAGCCCCATGAGGGATGGCCGGCATGTTTCCGATTCTAATCAGTTGCTTTCAAATAGATAGTCTGCTGAGGGCTTCATCCAGCACACACCCCGAAGACTTGTGCATGGGTGGATGAAGAAGTTCCTGCCTGATACTCTCCATCCCTCCATCCCATTCCCTGCCTCAGTCAGGAGCTTAAGTGCCTTGGGCACAGGACTGAGATTTACTGATTTTACCACTTGCAAATCTCTGAGCTTCCTTTGAAGACCTCAGTTACCATTATCACATCCCTGACTGGTAAAGCAAGGTCGAAAGACGAGTATGGATATTTCATCAGCTGATGTGTCAGCCCTTATACAAATGCAGCCTCTTGTGTCACAATATCCTTTGGATTTAGGGTTTATTTAGAGATGTGCCAGTGCAGGAGAGAAAGGGACTTTTTAAGAAGATGTCTTTGTCATAGCTGGCACGTCCCAACGCCCAAGGAATAACCACCATCCCCAACAGCCACACCAACATCAAATAAAGAAGAGGAGCTGTACAGGAAAAAGAAATTCCCTAGAATGAACGTGATGACATGGCCATGTTCAACCCTAAGAATGGGATCTTTTGCACAGTTGGAAAATAATGTGGTGATCAGACATGGGCTTCAGCTCTCCCTGTTTACAGCAGTGTCATGGTAAGTTTGATCCAATCGGGGATTTGGCAGCCCACCTCTATTTGCCCTTATTCACATGAGCTTTCTGGTTTGGGAGCAATTCCACTAATGCCACTGGGTCTACGATGAGGGGTAACACAGCTCTGAGTACTTCAGGACGGGTGGTTTATCATGAACTTGTAAACAATCTTAATTTCTCTTGCAGGGTGCCTTGGAAACAGCTCCCTAATCATGACTGTCACATGGAGGAGATGTGAGGCCAAGGATAAAAGAAAAGCCTGCTAATGGATTGAAGGCATCTTTTGCTTTCTAAAATGCCAGCTTTCCCTGCAGGGAGTCTGCTCCACGGAAACAAACGGCAAGGACCAGCAGCCAGAAAAATGATGGATGAGGAGTAGTGACAGATCTTAGCGATATGTGAGAGCACTGAGGAATAAAAGCCGTTCCTGCAATGTCGGCAGTTCAATGGTGTGAGAGATGGAAAGGGGGAAACGTTTCTGAAACACCCTCATTGTTGTCTGCCCACCTCCCACCCCAACCTAGCCTGAGACATGCAGCAACCTCAAGCCCCTGAGCAAAGCTGAATCTCCTCCTGTCTTGGGGAGCCAGAGACCTGCGTGCCCTCCCCGGCTCTGAGACAGGTCTGGAGAGCTGGGTCACAGCAGAGAGTGAGGAGCACCCTCCACAGTGCATGGTGGAGGGAAGCTCACCACACAAGGCTGTGGTAGATGGGTCTGTCCCCATCCACTAAACAGCACCTAGGAGCACTTGATGGTGCCATTACTCGATGGTCAAGACAGGGAAGTCCTTGGTCATTGGAGTGACCTGCTCCTTGGCCTGGTTCAGGATTTAGTACCCAACTGAGGACAGTTCAGCTGTGACCACCTTGTTTGGAGCCAAGACATTTATCAGCAGGGACATGAGCCAGCAAGGCACTTTTAATTTAACGAAATAGATAGTGCTTTGGAGTTGCAGGGCAGTGATGTCCTTGCCCCAGTTGCCCCTGCTCCCTCCCCTCTCCCCAAGTCTCTTTGCTCATCAGACTTCTCCGTCCCTGTTGGCTCCTTCCCATGCAGTCTTCAATGCCCTCACCACCACACCAGACTCCATCTACCCGCCACACTGCTATTCCTTCCTGCCTTCAAAATCATTTTCCCTCTGTCTTCCCTGCCAACTTTTCAGTGTCTGTCCCACAGCTGCTTCTCCAACCCTTTGCTTTCTCCCACCTCTCCCCCTCCAGCACCTTTTCCCTCCAGGTCATCCTAAATACCCAACTCTACCAGGGACCTTCTCCTTCTCATCCTCCCCGAGTTACTGTCTCATGTCTGGTCTTGTCTCTCTTGGACTGTAAACCTTTTTCTTTGCCTGTACCATGTGATAATGCTCACTGCTTAGAATAAACAATACTTCACCTACTGACTGCCCTTTCTCTCGTTTCTTGGTGTGGCTTCAGCAGATGTGTCTGTAAATGCAGTGTGTGTCTGTCCTCGTGGCCAGTTCAGCAGTCGGTCTTGCTGCCGCAGCTCTATCCATAGTCTTTTGGGATGGCTCTGCTCGTGTTTTTGTTCCCTGGTACCTTCCTTTCTTTTTTACAGCCACAGAGACAAGCTTCGTTGTCTGTCTTGGAACCCAGCGTATTCAGAGCTGCATGACCTTCTGTCCTTTGCAATTCTGCTGCATCTGATAAAGAGGTTGGCCTTTCTCCAGCTTCGTGCAGAGATGTCCTGGGCTGGCAGGTGGCTCAACAAATACTGCAACTGAGGAGAATGAAGGAGACACCTTGTAGCCCAGAGCAGAAGCAGCCGATGTTAAAGGAACTGCATTTCCCAGCGCATTACAGAAAACAGTGGGCAGAAGTGTGTCAGTGGAATCCAAGCAGATGCACCTCTCAGGGGAAGAAGCAGATGCTGGCTTAGCAGCAGGACATGTTTCAGAGATGGATGCCCAGGAGGCTTGTTGTGATTCAGAAGGTGCCCTCACCATCTGCTTCCTCCATCTGAGGCTAGGAGTAGACCTGCCCGTGGTCCTTCAACCTGTGAGTACAGCAGGGACCCAATTGTGACTACGTCCTAGGTGGCTCCTTGCTCCCTCCTTGTTCTAATTTATTGCCTGAACATGCTCATTTGGTCTATGCTGGCTGGAGCCATCAGTACAAGTGGAGCTGGTGCTTCTTCCTAGCTGCTTCAAACACATGGAAAGATGCAGCATCAGCTCAGTTCCTCTACCCTTACTGTGACTCTCATTGCAGGTAGTGTGACACCACCCTGCCAGAAAGCAAAGGAGAGTCCTTATCATGCTGAGTGAGGAGGTGAGCTTGCAGCACGGTCATCAGTCTGGTGTCATGGGCCATCTGATGAAGTTAGGTCTGCAGACCTAACTCAAGGCCAAACTGAAGCTGGCTGGTGGACATGGATGGGAGAAGGATCAAGCAGTGGTCAGTCTGCTGGGTTGCCTTCCGTGGTGCTGTGCAAGAGCAGACAGAAGAGGTTAAATGTGGGGAGGTCCACTCCTCAGTGAGGAGCCTGGAGATTTCATCTAGGACAAGCAAGACCTGCAGCTGGCTTGTGCTTGACATCTCCAGGCTCTAGGGATTTCCATGTAGATACTGGAAAGAGGCAGTGGGAAAGAGGATCCCTTGGTGTAGGTAATGCCCTGAATCCTTTCCCGTGTGTCACCATGGCCCACCCGCCGTGCTTTCACAGTGCTGCCGCCTCCTCCTCCAAACGCTAGACTACAAGAGTGAAGAAGATCTAGAACACCCTAAAACAGCAACCAAAACCCTCAGCTGCACAGTTTTAGGGACTGAATGGTAATTAGGGCAATATTCCTGCATGCCACCAAGGTCCTTAGCTGACCTTGGGGGTACATTGAAGTCTTCTAACATCTCAATTCCTGCCAGCAGAGCTTTGTGTTTGTGTATCTGCTGCTTTGCAGGTGGACAGTTGTTTAAACTCTGAAGTGCTGAGCTCCTTGTTGCTCATGTCACACCTACATCAGGTCAGATTTCACAGCCAGACACCTTCTTCTCCGTCAGCCCTTGCTGGCTCCAAACTGGTGCACGTTTCCAGTGCAAGTGACAGCAACCCCTCTGCTTGCTTAGATACAGACCCAGGCTGAAATTTGTCGTTTCCCTACTGTAACTTACAGCTTTAGCCTCACTATTTGATGCTGTTGCCTTTTCCGAGGGTTGTAACTGAGACCAGATATTGAGGACAATGTTAAGACCATTTTCCAGGACAAAGACGACTTGAATTTTTGTCACTGGTATCACAGATAGCAAACTTCAGTGCACAAAGAGCCATAAAGCATTCAGAAGAGAGAAGTGACTCGCCATATCCTACAACCTAGTTGTTGATTGCATTTGCCGAAGGAATCGATGAGTTTGTATTTTCTGAGGAACATCAACCGGCCACTGTCCTCCTGGGTGAGAGCTTTAACCAAAATATCAGTTCCTCCACAGGGGAGAGCTGTCTCATCATCTGAATTTTTTGGGAAAGAAAGACCATATTTCATGGTTCCATGGAAAAAACAGCTCTTTGGTGCCAAACTTCACAGCTATATGTGCCTGGGGTCATGTTGCGGTTCCTGAGTCACCAGGAGAGGATTCCTGGTGCTTCTAGTTGCTCTTGAAGTCAGCTTTTAATTTTCCACGTGCCTGGAGTTGGCGCTGTCTGTACAGACTCATAACAGCTCCCAGATAGTTAAACTGCTTTCAGTGAAGATAATTTTGCAGAGGAGGATAAACGCCATCAGCTCTGTTTTGATACGAGGCCACCAAAACACCAAGACCTGAATGCACAGAGGAACAGAGGCGAACCATGACCAGGTGCTTCACTTCTGTGGAGAACAGGATAACGCTGCCGGAGCCTGTCACTATCAGAGGGAAGTTTAGATCCCAAGTCACAAGAGCAAAGTCCTTGCATCGTCACTGCTCTGAACTGGCTGGTGGTGCTGGTGTGTTTCCCTGCTTTTAGACCAGAACAAGAGAAGAGGAGACCATGCTACATGTGCTCGTGGTGGTCACCCATTGTTTTTTTTCCAGACACCAGGTGCTGCCTCTGGAAATGAACCCCTGCTGAATTTTGTACTCTTTCTGCATCTTTCTCTCAACCATAACCTGAGTAATGATCTGTCACCTCCAATCTGTGTCCTCTCCATTTTTCACCTTGTCACGTCACATAATTAACCTCTCCTACACACAAGGGTTTCACCAGACAATGGTTTGCCACCGGCAGCCCTCATGAGAGCAAAGATCTCCAAACTCTTTCCTTGCTTGGCTAAGACAAAGATCATTCGTGTTTCTGCGTGTGTGTTAGGTCTCGTTACTTTTCAAGATCAGGCTTTCCTGTCAACCCTCTGATTTGCATCCTCCCTGCCTACTCTTCCCAAGGCTGCTAACCAAGGCCAGACCTCGCTGTGCAGCCCCCCAGAGAGCAACCAGGGCTGTTCTCCTCCTGGTGAGAGGCTGTGCAATGCTATGTTGACCCTGAATACCAATTCCTGAGGAAAATAATGTAATTACCTCCCTCCACCCCCGCACCCCTTCCAATTTAAAACAGGTTCTGAATGACCTTTACTGGGAAGGACAATCACACAATTATCTGTATTCAATGCAAACAAAGAGGAAGACGGGGCATGGGGATGGGGCACAGCCTCTTTCTGCTCCAGGAGGCTGGGTCTTAGCCAGCCTGTGGTATATGGCCGAAGGATGCACACACTTGTGAGAAAAGAGCCAATGGATTAAAATGGAGACATATCCTCGACGCAAACATGCATCACATGCACCAGCTTTCTTGGCTTGCCTCATCAGAGAGGTGCCACACCAAGGCTGCTGAGAAGGGTAAATTCCCCTGGTGACTCTAGCAGGGAGTAAGGGAAATGTTGAAGGAATTTATGTTGCTTCAGGGAGAGCCAATTTTTGGCTTTCAAGCCCTATTCTGAAATTAAGGGGAGCAGCAAGAGTGGGGTTGGACATCAAGGAAGAGGTGGGATTAGTCTGGTGTTGACCCACCAGCCAACCTGGATCATCCCATACTCACTGGCACAGGAGCCCCATAGTTACTGCATCATCCCTTACTAGATCAGGTCTGAAGATGTGGTCAGAGGGGGTGGCTTGGCATCTGGAGTAGCTGCTGCCAGCCTTCAACCTGCCCAGCTTGCACGTGCAAGTGCTCTTGGGCACACTTTCCACTGGCAAGTACGTGCAGGCACCTCCAGCCTTCTCCAAAGACCAGGCAGTGTGTCCTGTCCTAGCAGATGTCTGTGCGTCAGCAGTACGGACCTGGTCTGTCCTGACAGTGGAGTGTCTTTCCAAAGGGGAACTGCCCTGCATTTTCCCCTAATCCCTTGACTTACAACACTGGGCTCACCTCGTTCCCGTAGGAACTGGTAGACTGGAAGGACTCAGGAGTTTTCCTACGCTGGGGACACAGGGGAAAGGCCATGCCGACCTCTGCCAACAGCCTCTGGCAGCCAACGTCTCTGCACTGTAAGCACGAAGGGCAGGACGAGGGTGAGTATTTGAGCCAGAGCTGTCCTGCCAGGCATCTCCACGCGCTCCTGCCCTGTGAGCTGCTCACACAGGGATGGTTAGTCTCATGTGTCCGAGTTGGGTTGGTTTCATGGGCAGAGGAGAAGGTAACTAGCACTTGTCCTGGCCTTCTCCTTCTCTCCTTTAACCTACAGGCTGGAACCAATCCCTACGCAAAGCCAACATCAGGCTGGCGGATGAAGGGGGATCTCCAGAGTTCCTTAACGCAACCAACATGCAAAGCTGCCCACTTTAAAGCTGAGCAGGTTTCTCCTGCCTCTCCATCTACTTTATGCAGTCTCACAGATCCCTCTCCATCCATCACACATCTGTCCTCATCCCTGGAGATCCTCCTTCTCTTCCTCTCTCCTAATGAGGATCGATTCCCTCATTCCCTAGAGGTCTTTCCTTCCCCATCTCTCCCTCGGCACTTCAACAAGACCTGACCTTCCCTCCAGCACCCATCCAGAGCTTCTCCTGACAGTATCTACCTTAACTCCCAGGCGTGGTTTTCTTATGCTCCCATCCAAGACTACCCCAGGTACAGAGCTGGCCCCGGAGCTGATCCTAACAGACATCCACCGCCTTGGAGCCACCATCACCTTCTGGTGTCTCCTTGGGACATTGAGGAGGACAGGTCCTCTCAAAATGATGTGTTAGCGGGGCTTGCTTTCCTGTCTGTGGTTTTAACAGGCACCGGGTGCTTCCTGAGCAGCACAAGATCTCGGCTCCCGTGTGTTATAGGGCTTTCACCATCCACCTTGAGGGAAACTGCTTCTTTGTGAGACAATTTTACAGTGAGGTGCTCGTTTGATGCAGGTTATAATCAATTGGCAAGCATTTTTCATAGCTGGTGAGTGGGCCTGATCCTGGTCACAGCTGAACTAGGGGCTGGTCAAAAAGTCCAGAGCTCCAGCCTTCCCAATTTTGTGGACAGCTAGGGGTTTTGGACCAATTCTTTGTAGGGACCAGGACCAGGCTCACCAACCAACCTGAGGACATACCAAACATGTGCGGGCCGTTTGGGGAGCACTCTGAAGAGCCACTTGTCACAAGGCAAATTCCAACTCAGGGGTGGCATTTTGTTGTCATGCACCAGCTGATTGCTCTGACAGCTTTGCAATGATGCTCTTTCTCTGCTTCCAGGATTCCTGAAAAAAACACTGGTGCTACGGATCAAGAACCAAGTACCTTAGTGCAGGACCAATGCACATGAAGTCGAGCACTTTCTTCTAAGAGGCAGCTGGAGCAAACGTATAGTCTGCATGAAATGTGTATCGTCTGGCTGGCATACAATAAAGCTGATGATCAGAGTTGAATGACGATTTCTCTTGTCTCTCAAACACTGAGAAGTTACTGTCACCAGGATCTGTGTGATGCAGTTAGCATGTCTGTGCCTTGATTTATATTCAGTAAAGTCAGAGAAAGAAAAATGGGTCCAATTCTCCCTTTATTCGTAGCTGTGAAACAGCACTGGTTTCAATGGTCTCTGTAGTTTACATGGGCAACAGAGAGATGAGATTCACATCCATAGCTCATGGAGGTATTGTACTGGATTTCAGATTTTCTTTTCAAATATTCTTGGAAGATTTAATGCACTGTAAATTCTTAACTGCTGTCAAGAACTCATAATAACAAGAGGACCTGCCAGATATCACCGGGTGAAGCACACCTTGTGTGACATCAGCCAGATCCCCTTCTTGTTGTGTTGTAGCCAAGAACATCTCAGACCTTCCTTTGCAGCTGTTAACATTCGATTTGTTCAATTTGCCATTTAAGGGCAAATGCTGGACAAGACACCAAAACTTGCTGGCAAATTAGTATTTCTTCTCAGCATGTTTTCCACAAATGTTTCATTGAAAAATTGTAAAGTACAAACTGCTAATGTTGCAGGAGAAATGTAGCTGGTTCATGGGATTAGCAGGTCTGGTTGTTCTGTATGCCCGTCTTTTCTGGGTGAAGCTCCCCATGTCCCTAAGACGTATCCAGCACATGATGGGAGATGTAGCCCAGCCCTACAGCCTGTCCCCTATAGATGGCTAAGTGCACGAAGAACCCAGACTGCAGTTCCAGCAAGGCACTGCCCCAGCACACTCCAATAAATACTTCTAGGTTTAGGCTGAAGAGTTGTAACAGTTAGAGCTGGGATTTGCTTTACTTTCTGCAAGTGCTAACTTTAAGCAGAAGCCTGCTCTTCCTTCCCAAATTAATTATTCAAGACAGCTGCTTCATCAGAGGTAGGGAGAGCTGGGCGGCTTCCATGGAGAATGGCAGCTCCAAAGCCTGCCAAAACCAGAGGGTCTGGTTTGCTGGGTCTAGTTCAGAAGGAAACTGCCTTGGGCTTGGAGAAGTCATTCAAGTATTTCAAAGTGGAAATGGAAGTCCATGATACGCCTCCTCCTCTTCCTATATAAGTAGTCCTCCTATACAGACTCCTGTTCTGTGCAGGAGTAAATAAAGAGTAATTCCAGACATGGCTGGATGAGCTGTGGTGGAGTCACCATCCCTGGAGGTGTTCAAAAAACATGTAGACATGGCACTTTGGGACATGGTTTAGTAGACATGGTGGTGTTGGGTTGATGGTTGGACTTGATGATCTTAGAGGTCTTTTCCAACCTTGAAGATTCTATGATTCTGTGAACTTTAAAATCAATGCCTGTTTTAGGACATCCAATCTCCTTCTCTTGCAGAAACTCTTGTTTGTTATTCACATTGTACCACTGCTAATGCACCCTGTGATGGCCAAAATGCCAGGAGTGCCAAAAGCTGTACAGGCACGGGACAAAAACATGGGGATCCACCCAAAGAACCTTGAAGGCAACAGAGAAGCATAAAATTACCTCAAGCTCCTGATGTTCACATTGTAGTGAGTTCTCTTTGGCAACGGGAAGGTTGGAAAGAACCTCCTTGTTAAAGGGATAAAATACAGAGGAATATTTGTAGCGACAGCATTTGTACAAGCCAGGAAGAAATTAGAGTAAATCCAATCACTGAACCATTGCAAAGCACCTCCGAGAAGATGTGAATAGTAACTAATGAAATATTCAATACAAAGGGAAGTAGATTACATGCCTGTGAATAATTGCGCTGAGCATGTGCCTCACTCAGTAGCTGAAGGGTCCTTGTACACATGATTAAGTAATTAACTTTTTTTGTGCATAATTACCACGATTGCACAATTATTAGAGAGGACCCCAGTCCAAACCTCCAGCACCAGACGTTGGAGGCCTGCAGGAGGTTTTCCTCCAGATCCCTGGAGCTGCTGGTGTCCCAGGGAAGCAGGACGTTGCAGGAGTCTGGCCGCTGCTCTCTGATGTCTCAGGGCCCATCACTTGTCTCTGAGTCAGATGCAGCCAAGGAAAAAAGGCACCATGGATCCCATCAGCCAAGCACCTTATCTGTACACTATTATTTGTAGTAACCCAGACATCTGTATGGAAAAGATGAGAAAAAAGGGCTTGTTCTCCCATCAGTATCTGATCTTCAGGGAGCTGGCTTGGAGGGGCAGAAAATCCAACCCTAAGATTCACCAAAATACAGACATTTTTCCTGCCCCATCAGCTCCTTGAAGCAGCTCAGCACAAGGGGTGAGCAGAAACAAGTGGCCGCCGATTTTCATTTCAGCAGTGGAAACTGTGGGGAAATGTGTCCGCAGTAAGAAGGTGAAATTTCCCAGAGGTAGGTTTGGAAATGGAGTTGATTTAAATGATGACCCGAATCAATGCAGAAGATGCCCACTTTAGAAAACATTTATGTAACTTATAAATAACCACCTTTTTTTTTCTGTTTTCCACCAGACTGGGCACAATATCTCAGACTGACACCCCCCCAAAAAATAAAAAAAAAATTCAAATTTAATTTCACATAGAAATGCAATGTTCTGATTTAACTCTCCATCTCCTCATTGCAAAATTTTCTTTTTGCCACAAACTGGAATATTTACTGTTTGTTGGGAAACGCTAATAATTTCTATATCCTGACAGATTCTATTCTCCATTGCTGATATTTCCCTCCCCTTCCTCCTGCTGTCAACTGCTATCCTCAGACTTGCTTCTTTCCACTTCTTTTTCCATTTAGCTTTTCTTCCCCTACATAGTATGTCCCACTCAGATTCCTCCCACTCTCAAAAATAATCAAGTTACCAACTGTTGTATTGCCCACCCAGCATATCGTGTATAATTTCCTACCGTGCTTCTCTTTTTAGATCACAAAGTATTTGTGGCTGGGAGCCTCCCTCATTTTGTGCTCTGCCTGTCTTGCGCTTATCCTGAGGTATTACTGTAATAGATGTGATTAATAGGAATTATCCTCCCACCAGCAAGATTAATTCAATGCAGCTGAATTTTGCATGACTGCTTTTTATCTGTAGCACAGGCGGTACATCCTTACAGCCTTGGCTGTGCTTTGAATCGGCAGCGGTACGAATCTGTAAGGCTTTGACAAGGGAATCCCCCGAGCAAGCAAAGCCAAGGCTAAGATAGGAGCAACAGAGGAGAACAGAAAGCACAGCAAAGAAAGAAAGAAATATTTCCAGATGAGAAATTAAATGCAATGAAGGGACGCAGGGGTAGGAGGCAAAGTTTTCTGTTCCCCCCTCCAGGAACTGGGTAATAAAACTGGTTCAGGGAGGATGTATCCCCTAGAGAAAAGGAGCAACAGCACTGGGGAAAAAAAAAAAAAAAAGGAAAATGATCAGGAGAGTGTTTCAGACTGGATTTCACCCTTTGTATGTCCCGGGCTTCACAGCTTTGAGGACTTTTGCTGATTTTCAGGGAAAATGATTGCCCAGGGCTGAGGAGATGTGTCAGGTTCACAGGAGATGCTTTGCCCACCAGCGGCACTGGCAGCATGAACATGGATTAATGCTGCAGAACTCCTTCTCTGATGGATATTTCCATTCAATGAGGCAGTGATTGAAGGAGCTCGGTGGCTGGGGAGAGCTCCCAGACAGATCCTTTGAGGACCAGGGCAGAACCGAGGGAGGATTCAATTCAGATTTGAGGCCAACAGCATCCATGGTGTAAAGTGTCCAAAGCTGCTGGAATTGCATCTGTTGGATTTGCCCTTCTGATTTATGGGCTGCCTCCTCAGAAGGGTGTAAATACCCCCAACTGGACTGACTCCTTGCTGATTTACACCAGCCAAGGCCTGTCCAAATAGCACAGAATATCCAACAGCTTTATTTAATGCTGTGACTAACACGTTGGGTTTGGTTGGGTCCCTTCCCCCTGCCAATGATTCTGATATAACTTCTTCTCCCTTGTTTCTTCAAGGCTTTTAAAAATCCTGACCTGAATTATTTAACCTCTACGCACTCCCCCTTTCCTCTATTGTCTTTTCTCTTTTGTTTCCTTTACCTTGATGTGTTTATCTCCCACTCTGTCACTCCCGTCACTCCATTTCTCCTTCCACGCTCATACATCTTTCATAGTTTACCCCTCTTTGCTCTGGCGAGGGGCAGGCTTTCCTATTTGGTGGCAATCAGTTTTTGTGACATATCTAGGTTACTGTCAGGACTCCTTCTCTGTGTAAAATGTCTTTCATTTTTTATGAATCTGTTTTAATAATTTATCCCCCATCAATGATGTATAATGAAATCATCATCCTGAAATGGCTTTTCCATGTTGAGGTAATGGAACAGAGATGGGCTGGAAGGTACTATCCCCAGATGGTATTTTGGTGCAAGACAAGCCACAAGTTTCAGGGGAAGGAGAAAGCTGAAATGACTGAGAAGATGCTGTTGTTTGGGGTCTGGATCAGAAAAGAAAGGAATGGACGTGTCTTCGCCTGTAGTGCAAAACATCAGGAGTCACGTGAACCATCGTGATGAAGCTCTCACTGGTGGCCTTTGGCTGAGAGCTAACTAGCATGGAGATGAATCACCAAAAATAGCAAGACCCAAAATATTCTTTCCATAAAGTTGTATTCATGCACCTTGGGATGCCAAAACCACTCCATTACTTACCTTCCTTGAGCTGCAGATTTCCCCACTCTGGTCCAAAGTGGATCACAAGATGTAACTGAGGCTTCTGACCCTCACCGTATCATCAATTCATGGTGGTGGGAGAGCTGCTGCTGTCCTGGTGATCTGGAGATACCTGTGAGGCAAGGTTGGTACTGTGTTATCTTTTAGTGGACGAAGAACAAGGGTTTGAGAGGACGTTTTCTCAGGACCACAGCTGCTGCACCAAGTCAAGCTGAGGCTGTTGGTCCAAATCCCCGCAGTGCCCTAGGATGGGTTCATTAAGGAGTCAAACGCACACATGCAGTATTTAATAGCCACAATCAGTTAAAACGTACACACAAAATCCTCTTAATTTTCCGATGACAGAGAAGTGTGTGGGCCATATCCTGGTGTAAAACAGCACCGTTAACATCGCTTTGAGCTTTGGCTTTGGAGGAGTGCGTATGACTTAAAACAGCAGAGGATCTGGGGATGTCAAACCTAGGATCCAAGGGATGCAGCTTGTTCCTTCATGTCGTTCAGCAAAGCCAAACTGCCAGATCCCAGTGCTCCTGACCAATGGAATAACATAGCCTTGGATCCAGGCTGGGCAGCTGGATCCCATCCCTCAGGGAACCTCATTCAAAGTACCAAATCCCCAAGTATTTAAACATTTTCTCTCATGCACGCAGAGTTCACAAGTTATTTAAAATAATTAAATTAAAGCTGATATTGGCTTATTTTTTGTGGTTTAATCCTTTATTCTCCAGTCATCGCTTTAAGCTTTTCTCTGTAGTCACATTTTTTTTAAAACCAATGGAAGCAGAGGTATTTACCAATCCAACTGCGTCTAGCAGTTGCAAAAATAAATGTTCCTTTAAGAATAATTTCTTAAATTGCCCTAAGAGCAAAACATAAAGGAAAATTTTTGCATGGAAGCAAACATGAAAGGAGCGATTATTTTTTGCCTGGTTCCTCAGTATTTATCATGTGAATATATAAAACTTCATAGAAGTCGTTAAATAAAACAGCTCAAGAAAACATAATTGATTTTCCTCTGTCCTCTGTGTAGCTCATTTCTGATTAACTATTCCTTGTTTATATTTCCTCGGGAACAAAGATGAGTATGTATTTATGAATCTGCGCAGTCACAACTCCCAGAACAACACATTTTTGAAGGGTGAGCTATTTTTGTATTAAGCATTAACGCGTTACACGGGGCACTGACAATAGCCGTTATTGTCTAGTAGGAGTTGGCGTCATTGCAGAACAACTCAGTTATTCGTTCACGTCTAGCAGAAATATGATAAACCAGCTATTCAACCCAGGGAGCAAGACCCAAAGCAGTAGCAAAACAGAAAGCTGCTCAAAACAAGGCAAACTAACAAAATGCTAGCAAAGGTCCTGGCAAGGTGTTTAGGCTGGGTGCATTTTAGGAGGAGAAGGAGGTTCTCCAGAAATCCGGCTTAACTGTAACAATCCTCGTGGGTTATCGTGGGAGACATGTATGACACAAAATTGTCTTTTCTGGGCCAAAGTCATATGAACATTGGTCTTCAGGTGCTAATCCCACTACTTTCTGGGGCATGTAAGCTCCTAAATAAGTTTTGAAAATCATCCTCAGGGAAGTGTTTAAATGTTCTTTTTCCCATCCACACTACCCTCTATACCACATTCCCCACTTATGCACGGGCTTTGGTCTCCATCCTCCATGCATGAGTAGATGCATCACGAAAAGCCATGTTTTATTCAGATTCTTCTTCTAGGTTTACAACAAATGCCTCTGTTGAACCTCACTTGGAATTAGCGTTACTGGGGACATCCTGAAAGGATGACTGATCCAGCCTTCTCCTAGAGGGAGGTGGAAAGACATACAGACAGCACAGCAGGCACTGGTCCAGGCAGTGACCTGGGAAACAGGCAGCAGAAGGGAAGGGACTTCATGATCTTAAAGGTCTTTTCCAACCTAGATGATTCTATGATGATTCTATGATTCTAAGGGCAGAAGACTTGAAATTGCACGGAGGGATTTATCCAAGCACACGAGCCCCCACCATCTGAGATGTTCACACTCCAGTCGCTTTCACAGCCAAAGGAGAGAAACAGGCACTTCCAAGAGACAACACATCTCATCCTAAGGGAAATGGTAAAAATAGTTTGTATGAATCACGTTCCAGAGAGCCAAGCCAGGGATGACCATCTCAAATATTTAAATTTATGTTTAAATGTCTGATGTCCAGGGAACTGAATCTCTCATGTTAGCGTCCTGTGCCCCAGAGAAGCATACACAAAAGTCTGGTAATATCCTATGTGAATTTTTCATTGCATCAATGATTGCACAAAAATGGAGGAAAAGGCCGTGTGGATTCTTTGCATCTAAATTTAATATATGCACACACCAGCCCCAAACAATGCCAGGACTGCAGCAGTTAACACAATATTGGATCACCTGCCCTGATGTTGTAAAAAAGCAAAATGCTTTTTTGGCTTGTTTGGAAGTAAAAAACTGAAGTGCAAAGAATTTAATTGCTTTCCCAAGCTGTCCAGTGCAACTATAACATGTTTCCAAATCTCAGTCCAGCATTAGTCTTTATCTCAAGGAACACTTTTTGTAAGCGCTGTCTTCAGAAACGTGCAGTTTTCTCCCTCCTGAAAGCAACCCAGCAGCTCAGAAATGGGTTACTAATGGATTTCCTGCCTCTGTTTATATACACACATATTATTCATAATTATTTCAGTGGTATTTTCATTTGTCTTAATTTGCATGGCATAATGGTAATGATGTGCTGGATTTCCCAGTGAAAACTGCAAGAAGAAGGTTAAACTGAAACTGTACTTCAAAGCAGAGCTTGGTGCTCCTTATCTATCCACCCTCTCCACCGTGTCCACCACTTTGCCCAGGCTGACTTTGGGGTCAAAACCTTAGAAGTCCTCCCAGATATCTGTATGGACATGAAAATATGTGCGCTAACTTTAATTAGGATAGGCTTATTATTTTGAAAGACCGTGTTTAAAGGTTTCGGGATGGAAGTTGGAAAGCCACTTCCCCTCATGATAGGCAATTCTTGAAATGTGCCTTCTAGACTGTTTTCCTTCATTTTGCTCTGAAATAGCAGACATCGATCATTAGGGGTGTTATAACACACAGTAGGGACAATTCCTTTTCTTCCAGAATAAAAAAAAAACAGTTCCTTACTGCTGGACTTCTAACTGCCTGAAATTTCTCATGGTTTTTACTTAAAAACAAAAGATAAATAGGATGCTAGATTTCTGGGCAGCGGTGTGTGGGGGATAACCAACCTGCCTGTTGTTTATATGCATTTAGATTTCCTTATATTCAGCATAGCTGTCTGGATTTTGGATTGAAAGGGTGAGGGAAGAAGATCCTTGTCCATGCTCCCTTGAATTTCAGCAGAGCCCTGCTCATCAACAACATTTGAGCATCCCACTCGCATTCTTCAGATGTTGGAGTCACTTCATGTTATGCACGGTGGAAGGAGTCTCCCCAGCTTTCTCCTGCAGCGACATAATTTCAGATATACATGCAAAGCGAGCAACATCATTGGAGAAAAAAAAAAAAATCTGTCTCTTTATAATGTCTCTGCACTTGTGCAGACATCCAGCCTTGTGCATTCATCGATCATTTCTGCCAGGCAGTGCTTGTTATGGGCCTGGCCACTGTTTACTTGCCAATATCTATGGTTGAGTTGGTGTCTCCATTACTGAATTTGAACCCTGAGGTTCTGGCCTTCTCCAGATCATTAAAATTGCTCTTCATGGAAGAAGAGCTATGCTGATTCTGAGACTTAAATACACTAAAACATACTGCTTTCTTTCTGTCTCCATCATGACCCACGTTTCTGTCACCTTCTGATCAGATTTCTGCTGCAGGACGTCCTGGCTGGCAGTGCAGGAAAATGGAGGTACATTCCTTAAGGGACAGACTGAGCCTCTCCGTAGGAGAATACGAGATGAGGAAGGGTTCAACACAGTTATTCTCTGAAAGAAACTCCAGGCTTTCGGCAAGCCTATGTTGTCTCTGTTATTCTTTCAGTGTTCTTGCTGCCTGTCCTCTGATTCCTCTGGAGCTGGCCTCATTAGCACCAGGACACTAGAGAGATGACCAGTTTTATCCAATCCAGAAACTTAGTGTCTTCCACTGTCTCTAATGGGACATTGAAGTAGTGGTCCTCCATCACTCAAGACGACAGGCCCTAGATGCAAGTGCAATGGCCACAACGGCAAAGCCTCAGTGCTAGAATTGGCTCCCATGAAGGGATTCCCCTGTCCAAACAGTCTTGGAGCATTTCTTGTCTGTCTGGTCATCCAGAAGGCCCCAGTCCTGCAAGCCCTTATGCCCAGCTGGGATCTGCATGGTCCATACTTCTAAGCACATGGGTGCCACCACGTAGCTGATGTGCCTCCATGTCACAGCTGTGTCCCAGACCAACCATTAAACAGAACAAAACCCCAAAAAACCCAAAAAAAACCCACGACAACAACAACAACAAAAAAGTCTTAGTTTCTTTGTCAAAGTTGAATTAACACCAGTTTAGTTCCTCAGCTCACCTTTCTGGACTAGTGACAGCAAGTTCTTCCATCCTGCCCAATATGTAGTATGAGAGGTAGCTGGCAGGAGAAGACAAGCCTTCCTTTGCTTTGTGCAATGGATTTTGGAACAGTTGCATAAGGAGGAAATGCGATGCGTGGGCAACCGTGCTTGTGGTTTGGCTTTCCAGTCATGCAGAAGTGAAAATAGGTTAGTGGGTTTGGAGGAACAGGAAGATCCTGCAATCCCTGTGTGTGGCCAGATGGTCCCTCTCTGGGCAAGACTGATAGCCAAGGCTTTTCCACCCTTCCCAGTTATCTTCTGAACAGAGATCAGAGCTAATCCTCCTCATCCAGGAAGGCATCTCATCTTGACATGATGCGCCAGGAGCTGGGGAAGCCAACACTTACCTCACTAAGGTCTTCTCCCTTGACACTTAAAAATGCGTTGCCTTATTATTTCTGATAACAAATAGCCCCGCTGAATCTGTAGGAGCTTCTCTCGATGGCAATGCTTTTCCCTTTCAAAGGATGGCACTAGCCCTTTTTGCCCAGAAGATCACAATGATTGCCTGCTCTCAGTGACCCCAAAAACCTGCTCAGAGCCCTTCTTCCCAAGAAATCAGCTCCTGATCTCAAGCCACAACTTCCTGCGTTTTCCCAGATTCTGGCTTAGCTTTTGGTGTTATTAGCATGCATTTTAGCTGTACAGCCCCAAGTGATCCAGGTTGCTCTGTGTGACTCATCACATTTTTTTCTGCTGGCTGTCTTTGTGTTGTCTGTGAGTTATGTCAGCAATAATTTTATATTTATTTCCAGATGATTGAGGAAAATGTTGAAGAGTGTTAAGCCTTGTAGCATTCTCTGAGGATCTCTGCTCAAAAGCTCCACAGGCAATCACGGATTTCAAACCAGCCATGTCATCCAGCTGGTATCTGCTGACTGAAACATGTTTATTGCCTGTATCATTGATTAACATCTCCTGCTGTTGCGGATGACATAGAAATATTTGGTCATTGGCATGCTGGGGAAATACAGTACCCAACATGTATTTCTAAGAGTTTGATTATCTCTGTTTAGTGACAGCTCCCACCCATTGCTAGGCTTCCTCGGTTCCCATTGCAGCACCTCTTTGCTACCTTTTCCCCAGTCATCATGTATTCTTCCTTGCAGCCTTCAGCTTCTCTTACTCATTTTTTCTGCTGCTTTGCCACTAGGCATAATAGAAGATAGGTGCTTTCCTTTTTGCCTTTTTTTTTTTAGCATTTCTAATTGTGGACTCGGTAGTCTTCCTCTGTGTTACAAACCAAAGTATTTTATATATATTACTGGCTTTCTCTGAAAAGCTCCTAGATACCATCTGCGTTTTCTCAGGCTGAATTTTCCATCTTGGTTTATCTCATCTGCCTTTCCCTTCTGTGCAGAGGAAGGAGACATCTCAAACAATTCATTGCTAAGCCAAGGATGAAAAAAAAAGGCAAATTGTTTGAAATTGGAAGGATGAATGTAGTGTTCTTAGTGTGCTTAAAAATATATGAGCTGCAATTTATAACTCTGAGTCCTTCAATCACCCGACAAGATGTGGTTTGGGTTTCATTTTAGTGCTAATGTGAAGCAAGCCAAGAGTGCATTCACGGAGACAGGACTTTGTTTTTGGAAGAGCTGGTTAGCTCCTGAGCTGTTTCCAGTAAACAGATCGTGGGGACAGAGGCACTTCTGAAACATCAGGCAATCAATGGAGGCTGATCTCTTTTGAAAAAGCATCCTGCCACATTTAATCATGGCAAGCAAACACAGGACGAGGGTGTGCCAGCTGGTGCAGTCTCCAATGCTTTCAAAGACCTCTGTAAAAATGGCCGTAGAAATGCACCTTTGCCTTGGGCAACAACCCTACTCATGCCACAAATGATTCTTCCATTTGGAAATGTGAAACTATTATAATAATGCTCTAAATCACAAGAAATGTTCCCTTGTGTGGTCTCCCTGCCTCTTCCTTCTATATGGGGAAAGGCAATTTTGCACTGAAAGTTTTTTTTCTGCAAAAGTTTGGATTATAAATGTAGAGGAAAGTAAGGCTGGCAAAAAAAAAAAAAAANGGAAAGCTGGAGAGGGGCTGGTGCCAAGGGCAGGGAGGGACAGGCCAAGGGGAATGGCCTGAAGCTGCAGGAGGGGAGATGGAGATGGGATGTGAGGCAGCAATCCTTCCCTGGGAGGGTGCTGAGGCCCTAGCCCAGGGTGCCCAGAGAAGCTGTGGCTGCCCCTGGCTCCCTGGCAGTGTTGAAGGCCAGGTTGGATGGGGCTTTGGGCAACCTGGGCTAGTGGAGGGTGTCCCTGCCCATGGCAGGGGGTTGGAACTAGATGGGCTTCATCCATTCTATGGTTCTATGAAAAAAGCTTTCTGCCAGAGGTCCTGGGCTGGGGGTGAAGGAATGAGGTGACATCAGAATCGCTGCCAAGGAATGGCACTGAAGATCTCCCCACAGCAGGTTTTTGCCAGGACACAAGGGACAGGCACAGCCTCCCAGTGTTTGGCTCCTGACAGCCTGCAGATCCCCACTGCACCCGGTTTGGCCGGGTCAGACAAGACATCCCCATGTCCCCATGCTGGAGCAGGTCTCCATCCTTTCCTCCTCTCTGCCCTGGTCTCCTCCTCCCAACAGCTTGTCAGGAACTCAAACTGCACAGCCTTGTCCCCTCGGAGCCAGGAGACTGCCTTTAAACGGAGGTTTTGTTGTTCATGAAAGTGTGGGTTGCTGATACGAACATTCAGGTCCCTCCCATGTAATTCTTAAGATTGTCTCGAAAAACAAAAGTGAACAGGGTGGGATGATGAGAAATGGGAGATGGGCATCCCACGTGACTCCAGGAACAGAGGATTTAAAAAAATACTGTATTTGCCTCTAATTGGTAACAGAGTCTTTCTCCCTCCATTCACCACCTCCTTATCAATCAGGCACTCTGTTTTTTTCCCTCTGAAATAGATTTGTATCCATTAAGGAACAGAAAGTTGTGGGTTTGACATTTTTGGCTAAAATGTCAGCTGTCTCATTTGACAATAATTTGGGTTCTTTTCCAAAATCTTCTGTGATACCAGTCCCTGAGGTGGCAGCAGATTTCTCAAAATGCTGGCACAGCCTGAGCCCACCTGTGATATCTCCAGCACTTCCAGCCTCGAGCCAGACCAGAAATGCAGAAGCTGGTCCCTTCCTCTGGCTTCTCTACATTTCCCACTTCTTTCCCAGAATAACATCTGTTCTTGCAGTTCTGTTTCTCCCATATTTTTTTTTTTTTCTTCTGACTCCAAAGAAACACCAATGCCATAAATATGATGCAAAGCATGACCTGGTAGCCAGAAACCCCATAACTCTGTTCCTCACTCTGCCATTCATTTCATGCCTCGTCTTGGATGTGTTATCTGATATTTTTTTTTCAATAGTTATACATATACAGCAGAGATAATTAATTTTTTTCCCCTCTATTGTGAGATGTTGTTATGAGGATTAGTCAATGTTTAAGACTGATAATCATTCTGAGTTATTCATGAGAAAACCTGGAATCTGTGACAAGATTTCATTTAAAATTATGACAAAAAATATTGCGTGCAGCTGCAGGAATTCGCCAGCAGCACCAGCCCCCACCAGGCTGCTGACAAACAGCCCTGCTTTCCCCTCCATGGGTGTACCCTGTACCCCCTCCCAAAGAGACACAGGTTCCCACAGGAGAAACCAAGTTTGAATTTACTTTAAGACTTGGTCCCACAACACAGAGTCTTTGGTGGCAATATTGTCCCTGTCCCTTGGCTCTGCCAGTTCACAGCCCAGTCCCTGTCAGTTTAAACAAGTGGATGGTCTCCATAGTCTTCCTCTCAGCTGGGAGAGGAAGGAGGGATGACCTTAAGCCAATATTGCTGCTGGAAACCAAGCGATATAAAACCACAGCTGTGGGACACTCAAGTTTACATGAGGGAGCCCATATTTCTCCATAGAGCTTACAAAGTGTAGGTAGTTGCATGCATCACTCTGAGATGCCTGAAAACCAGAAGAACTCTTCCTCTTCCAGCACACGTGGCAAATATTTCTCACACCAGATTGCAAACAGGTGAGCTTTCATAAAATCATAGAATCACCAAATTGGTGAGGTGGGCCGGGACCTCTAGAGATGATCTAGTCCAAACCTCCTGCTCAAAATGGAGCCAGCTAGAGAAGGTTGATCAGGTCATTGTCCAATTGAATTTCAAGCATCTCCAAGGATGGAAACTCCAGAGACTCTCTGGGCAACTTGTTCCAGTGTTTGATGCACTGCAAAAGGTTTTTCTTGTGTTTAAATGGCATTTTGAGTGTTTCTATTGGTGTCCATTGCCTTTTGGTACCACCACCAAGTAACACGGCTAGACAAAGACATGTCTGCCCTGGCCTAGCATTGGGGCTAATCCTGCTCTGAGCTGGTGCTGGGTTAATGATGTTCAGAGGTCCTTTGTCCCATGCACCTTTTGTAGAGTTTGGCTGCTCCCACCCAGCTTTGCTTTAGGAAACGAAGTCTCAAAATGACACCTCAGTAAGGAGACAGGGATGAGATGGAGATGGACTGTGCAATTGTTGATCAAAATTAAAGCATGGAACAAGCATGAGAGAAAACCCAGCCTGTCTGTGGAGCAGAACGAGCTGCTCAGCCTTTCAGCTATTGCTGGAGCCAGCCAGACAGGAGCTTTTCTGGCTGTGATGAATGGAGATGAAGGTTTTGCTGATTCACAGCAGGCAGATGAACTACTGCAGAAAGTGCCTGGCTGTTAACTCTTCCCTCTCCTTCTCTTCCCGTCTGGAAGCGAGAGGCAGCCCATGGCTCTTCCCGTGGTGGGCAAGGGGCTGCACAGCTGGACTGTGACTGACGGACGTGTCCTCCAGAGGTGTTTTGGGGGGACAGCTTAGCCCATCTAGAGCCTGATTTGTCCCTTTTGCACCATGCCCATGAGCTGCAGGTGGCTGACACAAAGATGGGAATTTACCTCTGGTCCATGAGGTCACAGTGATGTCACACTGAGAAAGGCAGCTTAAGGTGCAATGGAGTGAACTCAGCATCACGTGGGAGATAGAACAGGACTGGGTGGGTTGAAAATGGCACCTTTGCACCTTCTGTGGCAATGGTTAGAACAGGTTTTGGGGTCACAGTGACTTTTACCATTCAGGAAAGGGAGCCACACCGGCATCTAAATTCTCCACTTTTCTACCAAAACCAGGGTACCCTCAAAAGCATCATCAAAGCCAAAGCACCTTTACAGACTCCAGGAGGATGTGCCCAGGGCCAAACAGTATTGAAGCCTCTCAGACCCATATTGATGGGTGCAACCAGTTCCTGGTTTAGGTTACTGAGTCCAGCAGAAATGTGAACCCAGCCTTTTGGGTATGCTCCCCATCTAGTAAGAAGTGGCTATTCATGGAGAGGAAAAATATAGGACAAGCTGATCTTCTCTTTCTCCTCTCTTTTTTCTTCAATGAAAATTTTCAAGAGGTTTCATTTCCATTTTGCATAAGAATCTTTTTCCATTTGGAGAGCTGTTGTTTATTATTCAAAGCCATTATATATCCTCTAAAATCACAGTACTTACAAAATGAAAAAGGAGCTATTAGATCATTTGGTCTATTCATTTATGAGATTTATTAACCTCCAGTAGAGGCATCTACCACTCATCCCTTTAGGACAAGTCTTGGGCTTGACTTCCCAAATGAATGCATTCATCTCTCTGACCCTAATTTGCATGAGTCTTTGGTGCAGACGCATTTGCAAACTTCCTCCGTGCTCAAAACACGAATGTTTGCCCATAGGGTTGCTCATAATTGATTGTGCATAGTTATTGCTGAAAGCTGAGGGCCGTTGAGGGGATTGGAGTAGACACATCCATGCAGTAGCTGAAGGATGTCTACATCTGAAAAGCCCCTCACCCCTCCCAGCCACTCAGGTGACCCTGAAGAACAGCTGAACTCCCTAAAGGAGACGCTTCACTTGCGCAGACCCCACTGTTGCCATCTGCCGTCCCTGATGCCTTTCTCCTTCCAAGTCACTGGACCATGCTCTTCTAATTACAGCAGAGCCACTCTTGTCTTTCAGAGCTCAGTACTGGAGAGGAGACAGAAGATTTAGGTTGGCTGAGAGGGAAGGCACTTAAGGACCCCAGGAGCTGCATAAGTGTGTGGTGGGGTTTGCTCTGGGTTTGTTACAACCAATCATCCATCCCATCCCATCCCATCCCATCCCATCCCATCCCATGCTATCCCATGCCATGCCATGCCATGCCACCTCTTGCTGAGCTCTCTGAAAAGGACTTGTCTAGCAAAACTAGTACCCCATAAAGGAGATTTCTCCTTCCCCCAATACAGCACCTCACACATGCAATAACCGCAGGTTTTTGGGATGAAGGAGCTACAGGACGAGCTGATCTGGAGCAGTCTGCCAGCAGAGGCATCAGCTCAGGTCCTGCAGGGCACAGTGTGGATGCTTTTGTCCACGCCATGGGTAACAAGATGTGTGAGAAGCACCCAAAGCTCACAGCCATGGGGCCAGCTCATCAGCAGGGGTGAGCATAGAGTTACTATATCACAGATAGGCACCCTAACTGCAAAGTAATGAGGCAAATCTCGTTACATCTCGCTCTGAAGTAGGACAACACTCTCATTCCTGCTCCATCATGTAATATACTAGATCAACATCAGTCTGCTGTGGCTGGATGCCACTGAGAATATTTCTGCTGCACTGGATTGCATTTGTGTACTGATGTGGCAGGCTGATGATTGAAAAAATAAAGGATGGAGTTGTTCTCAACCTTTCTGGAGCCAGAGATGACCTGGATGTCCCATGTACCCCAGCTATAAAGTCTACACCTTCGTGTGGCTCTGGGGACATCTTTCATCTGTGACACTTTGAGATGGTGTCAGAGCATCTTGCTGCTTCTTGGGTTTTGGAGAAGGATGTCCAGATGCCTCCTAAGATGTCCACCAGCATGTGCTCCAGAGCGTGCTCCGTTGCTGCAGAGTTTGCCCTACATTTCCACAGCGGTGAGGACTTGACTTAAATTCAATCCCAAGAGCCCTGCTACAGGCTGAAACACAGGTACGGGCTGTAGGAAGGCACAGATACAAGAAGAAATACATGAATTAATTCCCACACGAGATTTCTTTTGCAGACTGGTGGCAGAAAGTTGGCCTTGCAGCTATGGTGGAGAGCAGAACATTAGAGAGGGCTTTGCAGAGAGTCTCTCTACAGCCATGAGAAGGCCACCAAAACTGTGTATGCCTCAGCTTATCCATTTAAGCAGGGCTTGCCTCAGGCTGTTCCTGTATCTAATAACACTAAAAGAAAGACTGGTCCCACCTCCCGTCCCTAAAACCGTACCTCATAAGAACATGAAAGGGCTCTGTAACAGATAATTTGAGTAACATCTGGCCATCTGTTTGTTCACTTTTTCTACTGACTTCTGCAGGGGAAAACTGGCCACCCTTGTTTGACCACCTCTGACTCCAGTTTCCAGCCTGTGGAAATGTATTTCTCCATGACTTTTCCTGAAAAGCCTCCTGATTTCCACATCCATACATTTCGATTGATGCCTTCAGCCTGGTCCCTTACTAAAATAGTCCAAAATGAGCTGTGCTTCTGCTCGACCAGTCAGAACAAGATTCACTGCGCGTGCGGGTTTGCCACATGGATCATTACCTCTCTTCCTGGATTCTGTGATTGTTTTTCCATACTAATTAGCCTTCATAAAAGCCGTTTCCAGAGCATTATGCGAAGGCAATCAGTAAGACTGCATCTGTGAAGTGCAATTTCCCTGCAACTGGCTTGGGGCTGCAGCACAAGGACCAGCCAGGGAGATTTAAGATCCCAGCTATAAACCTTCTCCCATGCCCTGGGGCATGTCACAGTCACTGCCTGTGCCTCAGTTTCCCCATCAGTAAAATGATGGTCCTGACACTCATTAGCAACACAGCTATGTTCTGGAAAGCAAATGATGATCACAGAGAGCCAGGTAAATTCAAACTAAATTGAATATCTTCTGTTTAAAGCAAAACAAACAAACAAAAAACCCAAAACAAAACAAAACAACACCAAGTTAGCCAGTTCCCAATGATTTTAAAAAACATCTTTTAAATTCAAATGCAGCAACAGTGAGTTGTCCAGGAACAGGCAGCAGCAGGCAATAAAAGCAGACTCTGGAAAGGGTCGTCCATTCCCATTTTCTCAGTCTCTCTCTCTCTCTCCGCCAGTGGATCTGACACCATCATGTGTCACCCAGCATGAGCTGCCACTGAGAAACCATCAGCCTTAACCTTACCAGGCTGAACAGCTCAACCTGCAGCCAGTGCCTCTCCAAATTGATGCACCATCCTCTGGGATGTAATGGGGTGGGACTGGAAGATGCTGAGGCCAAACCTCAGCTGTAGCAGTGTCACAGCTCCACAGAAATGCCTAGCACACCTTGCATTTGGGGTTTTCCTGGAGGTGGGTGGGTGCAGAGAGGTGACATCCCAAAGAGCACACCATACCCAGTGAGCAAGTGGGATGGATGCCTTCATTCTGTTAAATACCCTCACGTTCTGGAGATGGGATGGAGGAGGAGAAGATGGAGGAAAGCCCCTCTGCAGACCTGCAGCCCCAGCCTTTGGGCACAGCAGGTGTCCTGCATGCTGGGCTTAAATTTCCTCCAGCAGCCTACATACGCCTGACCTGGCCTTAAACACTGCCACGGATGGGGGTTTGGGCAACCCAGGCTGGTGGAGGGTGTCCTTGTCCATGGCAGGGGGTTGGAACTAGATGGGCTTTGAGGTCCCTTCCAACCCAAACCAGTCTGGGATTCAATGATTCTATGATTCCTATGCTTAAAGACTAAGAAATTGTTTAAAGACCAAGTGATCAATGAGGCTTCCCTTCTTTATGTCTGTTGCAGGGAGATGTGAGCACTGAGCAAGGAAGGGGTGGTTGTAGGGTCAGGGTTTGTCCCAAGTCTGCTCCAAGCCCAAGTTCATCAGGGAGTGGGTTGCAGCCTCCTCCCTGCTGCTGCATGTCCATGCCAGGACAGAATCATAGAATCACAGAATCATTTTGGCTGGAAAAGACCCTTAAGATCATCAACTCCAACCATTAACCCAGCACTGCCAAGTCCACCACTAATGAAGCCTCCTGCTGCAGATGGACACAGCCCCACAGCGTGACTCCAGTCTGGGAAAAGAATGAACCTTTGGGGAAGGTGCAAACCCTTTCATATGAAGATATTTAGAGTGTTCAGAATAAGCCGCCACAGATTTGTTTCCTGCTGGGTGCTTGGCTTTGACGCAGTCTTTAGGACTTGAAGAAAAAGGGGTGCTTTCTACTCCAGGAGCTGCTAATGAGGATGCTCAGCAAAGACAGAGCAAGCAGCGTGGTTTAACTGCAATTTTGTAAGTCTGCGAAAGGACTGACTCCCTTTGTGATTTTGGGAAGGTTACTGTCTGCCTCAGTTTCCCCATGGACGAAATGGGAATTTGAAGAGCTCTCACTCTCAGAAATATTACGCAGTGCTTCGGCTCCTGTGCAGACATTCAGTATTATGACTGTGGGTGAAGGTTGCTTTGGGCTGAAGTGACAGTATTGGAAAGCTAACAGAATGCTAAGATCCCAAATTGTGTTTTGTTAGCTCTGGGATGACCAGCTTAGGGGAGATTTCTGCTTTGTTGGTGTTTGAGGCTGGGTGAGAAGAATCCCAGCCAGGGTCTGCTCTTAGGACAGGACCACATGTATGCCCAGAGGTATCCAGGCAGGTCTTTTGCTCTAGGAAATGTCTTTTGCTCACAGTAGGTGCTCAGGGTAAAGGGTCTGAGGCCATCCTGGAGAGCCGCATGCCTCCAGGGCCTCTATGAGCCAGCTGCAAGCAGAACATCTGGAACAGTTCGGAAAAACCCTTTCCCAGGACACTCAAGAGGTGCTTAGGGTCAGCCCCATGGGATGGAGTGGATGTTGTGTGACCATCAGCCTGGCTTTTGTGCATTTGTCAACCCGTTTGTAACATCAAGCTCAGAGGTAGTCATATTTGATCCCTTTATTAAAATGGACAATTTTGGGAAAAAAACCCCACACCTATAAGTAAAAAATTTGGTCCTAGAAGATTCTCATTAACCTGTGTTCTGGGTTCTGTCTGCTTCTTAGGACATTAGGGTTGTGACTCATTTCCTTTTTATTGCTATGATTCACCAATGAATATTCATGGTCTAATATCTGCCTGGTTTTGTGTTCAGGTTTTCTTTTTGTTTCCCTGCATCACTGTTTTCAATCTGACTCCAGCTCAGCAGAAAAATCAAATCTGAAATGCTGGCAAATGTCTTCAACTCAATTAAAACCTTGATTTATATGGTGCTTCTGCTGCCTCAAGAAAGGCCATATATTTTCCTGATATTATGGGGAAATGACTTTGAGCCTATGAGAAAGCCAAGTTCAAATTATGGTTATTGCATATTTCCATTAGCAAGGCTCTCTGCAGCCATGAGATTTTTTTCTTCTCCTTTTTTGCTTAAAGAGAAACTTGGATGAAAACGCCGGGGTGTTCAGACCTTGACAAATGCAAAATTCGGTCCTTCCTGACCCCCACAGTGTTTTCATGCACCCACCTAGATTCAGTGCTGCTAGAACTGTCTGTTGCTCCCCTCCAAAGACACTGTTTATCCATGGCTTTGAAATCCTCAGCTAAGATTTCCAAGACCTTTCATTGTCTTTATTTTTGCTGTGAGAGTTTCAGCCTGAGTGGTTCACCTCTTTCTGAGGAAGAGGCAAGGAGAACGATGCCATCTTTACTGCCTTACAGCTCCAGCCACCATCTCTTGAGCTGCTTTCCTCTCCTTTCCTTGCATGCCCAGATTTCAATGTACAGCTAAAATCTTGGTGCTAAAAACTTGCAACTAAAATCTCTGGTCTTCACAAGGAAAAGCTGCCTGGATTCACATGAGACTGATTAAGTTTGGGGCAAAACCACGAGACTCGCTGTAGACATTTTGCTCAGTGGGAAAATTTGGCTGACAATTTTTTCCAAGATGCCATCTTTGAAGGACATGTCCCACACCCCTCGTGATCCCCACGCACATGGGTCATTCCCCTCTGGACATGACAACCAAATCCCTTGAGCACTTCATGGCCCTGACTCCATCTCGCCCCTGTTGCCCCTTCTCTCAACTCCTGCCCGTGACACTCAGGCTGGGTGGAAGAAGGTGCTTCATTCCAAAGCTCATGTACGAGCAGGGCATTAGAGATTTCCCAGACACTTTTCAACCTAAAGAGCATCCAAGCAATTTGAAAAATACACTGCATTTTGCATCTGCTGTTTGGCAATCAATAGAGGAGTGTGTATGCATGTGGGGGGGATAAGCAGAATATTCTTCCTTGCCAGAAATGTTTATTGCTCTAGAAAAGCGCAGTTTTACAGTGATGACTATAAAAAATTAATTACAAAAATCAACCATAAAGATAATTGTTACAATTCCGCGTCAGCTTCCAGGTACTGTTGGTAGTCAGGACCAGCTCTTGATGATGTCTCTAGACCCTCAGCAATGGGGTTGCATTAGTGCAAAATACACTTGGTTTCTGCTCTGTGAAACACCTTTTTGTGGCTTCATAGCTCATTAGTGACCCACGAATCACAGGTCTACAGTGGATCAGTGCAGCAGAGCCTGTGCTTTACCACCTGAGCCACTTCTGGTCAGATCTGCTTATTTCTGGGGGTAATTTCTTTGCTGATATCTCAGAACAGAGCCATAAATCATATCCAAATGCTATTAAACACAGCTGACATCTTCACGAGGCCTTTTGCAAGCTGATTGCTTGCAGATTTAATGACTGAAATGGTCATTGCTTTTATAGCCAGGATTTCCCCTCCCCTTTGAAGAAGAGTAAAATTCAGTCTACGAATTGCTTCTCCTAACGCTGCAACAGAAGGCAGAGGGGAAGCCTTGACCCAGGAGAGGATTAGTGAAAACCAAGAATCTAATACCCAAATCTTTCCGGAGGAAACATATTTATTATAAGACAAAGCACTGCAGGATTTGCCCTCAGCAGCGGAGCAGGGATACACAAAAGTGAGCTTGGTCCTCTGGGCAACCCCAGGTTAGTGGGAGCTGATGGTGACCATCTTGTGCATCCAGCATCTTGGAGGCATCAGACCATGGAGCAGATGAAAAGGGAATGCCAACACATGCCCTGCAACTACCCAGTGGTTAGAAAACCAGGGTAAAACTGGATCACAGTCTCTGAGCACTTTCCCAAAGAGCCTATATTTACAAGATTTTTCTCTTTACAGGCACAGCCATGAGTGTCCCTGCCCATTCAGAGTGGAAATTCATATAACGAGTCTTCTGTTTTGATTGTGGACCATATGGCCTTTGCATTTCCATTCCCTAATACAAATCTGTTCAGATTGTCTCATCTGCTCAAGTATTTGGTCATTTGTGCTGGCGTAACTGCCTAATTGTCCTTCTTTGTCATGGCTCTTCTGGACGGGATTGGGTCTTGTCATCAGCAGTGAGTGAATTTATAAATCAGAGCATCTGTCAGAGGCTGGAGGGAGACAAGTGTCAGATGGGGAACAGACAGATGTTTTCTCATCCCTAAACCCATGATTGGCTGCAAAACCAAGTCGCAATTCATTCCCATTACAGCATCTCAGCTCCATCCGAGCTGGCAGTATAAAGAGGCAAATAGAAAGCCCTGGCCTCTAATAAATCTTGCCATCCCTCATCAGACAATTTACCTCACTGGCTTTAGCAATTTAAGCTGCAGCTATTGCAGCTGGGCAGTCAGGACGGCTCAGCTGGCAAAACGGGCTCAATTTGGCCCACGGGTCAGTGGTTCATATTCAAGCCCTGTTGTATGATCCCTAAGCATCTGTAATGCTCAGCATCCTCACAGTGCAAAAAAGTGAAGCCGGCCATAGGGCATGTCTTGGGCGAGGTATCTAGTCTGGCCCTCTCTAAACTTGTCCTGTGATAATCTGAGCAGTGTGGAGCCGGCATTTAGACAAATAGCCTTAGCAGAGCTCAGGTGGGTGCTGTAAAACTGGCTGCCACACACAAAAGCGTGGCCAGATACCCTGCCCAGGCTCTGCCAGGTTCGAAGAAAACAATGTATGCGTGTGTGCACACATATGTGCAAAGGGATGGGCACACACCCTCCATAACTCATCAGTGTGTGCATCCCTTCCCTATAATATTCACCTCCCCAGGGTGGACGTGCAGCTGTTCCTGGGGCACGATGGCTGCCTCAGTCCCTCTGCAAAGGACCACGACGAGAGCTGAGGTGGGAGCCATTTCCCCAGCATGAGCTCCACAACTTTCTATTGTCCCTCCAGAAACAGTATAAGGGACCAGTGGCTGACTTCCAGGTCACACATAGGCTGGGTGTAACACTAGGTTCAGTCTTAAGATGATGTCTGTAGTGGTGAGGCAGTAATTTTACACTTTTTTTTTTTTTCCTCCGGTGAGATTTCAGCCCTTCTGACCATTTTGCCATTGCCTGGGAGCCAATGCCTTGAGAGCCCAGCAGGTACTGATGCAGCTGCTGGTGCAAGGGCTGATTTTCACAGCTCTCCTGCAGCTGATCATTAGTGTCATAGTACAAGGAACCTCAATCTCTACTAGAAGTTGCTTTTTTTCTTCATAAATGAAATACTTTCTTCATCTTTTCCCTGACCTTTCCATTTCCTGGTTTTCATACAAAAACCTTTATCTTCCTTCACCAATTTTCTGTAGTATTTTAGTTACAATTTATGTCAGCTCTTCCTCATCCCCATTTTTTCCCTTTCTTTTTTTTTTTTTTTTAACAAAGAATGATCCTCATTCTTTACTGTGCAATAGCATCTTTCATTGTCTGCACAACTTTTCTCAAAGAGCCACTTCTTTCCTACAATTTTCCATACAGTTAATTTAAATCATAGTTCTTCTCTGGAAATCAGCCCTTCAGAAACACTGACTGCAGGTACAGGCACATGCAGGTGAGCCCCCCACGCAGTCTGATACCGGCTGTGACCACCGTCTATTTACCCAAATTAAATGTGAGTTAACATCCCTCATCCCTAGACAGTCATCAGCTTCCAATCAGTAACTCATCTTCACCGTCTGTTCCTGTGACCAAGAACACAAAAGGGAAAGAATATTAACTCTAATTTCATAAAGTCTACTGATGCCTCCTTACCAGATCTGCGAGTTTGTCTTTTTCTGAGCGTCACAGAACTGGTTATTCGTGCCCCTTATTTACTGCTTTTTTATTTCTTTCACACATAGGACTGAGAGTATTTAAGAAATTGCTTGGACCTCAACATTCATAAGTTCTCTTCCAGTGGATGTCATTACCTGGTGAGAGCTCTTCACTTTTATATAGTGTAGTCTTGCTTCCAAAAAAAAAATCTCACAACTTCCTATCCTTGTCTTCTATGTTGAACTCCCTGCCCAGCCTTGCAGGTATTATTGTTTGCTTTCCTAGGATCATGAATCTTTGTTGTTTCTTTGCTTTATACTACAAAGACATCCCCCAAAAAAACATAAATTTTGCCCATTTTTAATGCATGTCAGGGCTGGTGTGCATTGGGGAAAAAGCCGCATTCATAGATCAAGCTTGGAACACGCCAAGTATATGAGGGCAATCAAATGCTTTGGAAGGTGGCATATCTTCATTTCTAAAGGTCAGCGAGCCTTGATGAACTTCACCTCCTGCCACCCAGTGCTATCAACTCCTCCACAAAACAATTTCAGACACCATAACCATACTGAAAAACCATACGGCTGGCCACAGTTCCTGTCCAGGAGGAGGTGGTTGGACTAGATGTTCTCCTGAGGTCCCTTCCAACCTGGGTTACCCTGTAATCCCATGAGGGTGCTGGTCTAGTGGTCACAGTAACTCCCTCCCCAGGAGGACCCAGCCAGCAATAGGCTCACTCTGTGCATTTCATAGAATCACAGAACCCCAGACTGGTTTGGGTTGGAAAGGACCTCACAGCCCATCTGGTTCCAACCCCCTGCCATGGGCAGGGACACCCTCCACTAGCCCAGGTTGCCCAAAGCCCCATCCAACCTGGCCTTCAACACTGCCAGGGAGCCAGGGGCAGCCACAACCTCTCTGGGCAACCTGTGCCAGTGAATTAGTCCCCACCTCGTCATCTTCCCCTCTCTCTGAGCCCAGCATCCCCAGACAATCACTCTTCAGATTGCTCTTAGCAGCATCTTCTGCTCTACTGCAGCAAGACCAACCACTGGCATGAGAAGCCAGAGCCTCCCTCAGTTTTAATTCTGATTTGCTAGCAGACAATGCACCCATATCTGAGGAGAGGTCCTCTCCTTATCCAGAATAAATAAACTAGCAACAAAAAGTATTACAGACAAAGTAAAAGCAAGCAGCTTTGAAAACATACTGTCAGAAGCCTGTTTTCCCATCTGTCAATCCATCTGTCATTCCTCAACATACCCCTGGTACCAGACAGCTGCTCAAACATCCCATCCTCAGTGGGATTCCCCCCATAGATGCTTCAGGATTCCTGGATGTATTTGAGACCAATGTTCCGGTCCAGCCATTTATCTGCTTCATCTCAGTAAAACTGAGAGCAATTTGTACCTGGGATGTGACACAAACATTTATGATCTTTTGGGGTAAATCAGTGTTGGAAGCCACAACCTGTTCCCTGTTTTCTCTCTAAACTCATTTTCACAGCTGAGATACCTGTGCTTGTGCCCTGGTAGAATTCAAAGAGCCCGTGCAAGCTCTGTGTAATGTAGGGATTTGGGGGGCTTAAAAAAAACTCCGTTGGCCTCCAAGTACAGATGGTCCCAGAATTGCACACATGCCCGTCACGCAAGGAGGAGGCAATATGTTCTCCCATGCATCCTTGGGCATCCCAGTAACTGGGTGGCTCCGTTTTTCCCTCCTCTGTAGAAAAAACAGCGGAGAAGTGGCTAGGTTTCTGCCCGGGGCTCTTGACTTCTGCAGGCACTGCCACAGGAGAAGTCTGGGAGCTGAAGTGGAAAGCCTACATCTCTGCAGACCCTTGGCGGAGCAGAGCAGCTAGTAAGCCATGAGGAATGGCGATGTCCTCCCTCCTGCCTCAGCACTGGGACACACTTATCCCAGCCTCCCCTTTGGGCTCTTCCCTTTCCTTTCATGTTCCTCTGGTTTGGTAACCACAGGGAAAGAGCCTTTTAATCTCTCTGTCTCACCCTGCCCATTCCCAAAACATGCCTCCAATTTCCCTAGGCCATATCGATGTTTTCAGTCATAACTGGGATGTGTATGGACCTTCACATGTAGCTCACCTCCTAAGCAACACTCCTTGCTATAATCTTCTTCTCTCTCATCCTATATTTAACACGCCATAAAGCTATATACCTAGGAGAAGGTAGGGAGCTTGAAGGAAATAGAGAGAGAGAACCATATAAATGAAGGGATAAAAATCATATGCACCATGAAGTAGGTGATAATCTGGACAGCAGAAGAGGCAATGCCCTAGGAAGAGACTGATTAAAGGAAAAAACAAAGAAAAGCCGGCCAAGGTTAGGTGAAGGGCTGTGGTAGGGGCATCTGAGCTAGCTACGTGTGAGATGAAGTCACTGCACAGCCTCCATGCGATGCTCGCCTCACATGTGCAGGGCCGGATGGGGGTGGGGGGGGTTGCACCGCCACAAACCCAGCCCAAACTCTGCCTGGATCACATTAACCCATCCAACTAGTGGTCTTCCAAAGTGGAAGAAGAAAAACCAAGCTTTTTGCATCACAGGAGAAGGTCTGGTTTTGATGTGGTACCCAAAGTCCTAAAGCTGCCCAGGTGGGGACTATGGCATAAATTATCCATGAAATTGTGGCTTTAGCTTGAGGGTGAGATGTGCTGTGAAACCTCAGTAGCGGGCACACAACTATCACTGTTTAGAAAATTTGCTACCTTGCATTTTCTGCAAGGAAAAAAAATCCCACCTAATTCAGATTGAAAAAGAAAAAAGAAATAAAAGAGAAGAAAAAGGAAGAAAACAATAACTGGTGTGTAGGTTTCTTCTCTCTGAAGTAACTGGGACCCAAAAGAAAGGTTAGCACACCAGGGTTGCAGATAATTTCTTCTTTGGGTCCAAAGAAACTCCTAGAAACCAGGGAAGCAGATATGCAACCACTGCCTGCCTTGTGTGCAAAATCCCCTTATGCACTCGATCGTCTCCTGCTCCTATCCCAGAAGGATGCAGCTCACGCTGCAATCCCGCATCACCCCACCGCTTCAACCAGTGCAAGTGCAAGCACTGATTTGGGTCCTGTATTCGCACCAGGAATCACCTTTTGGGTGCAAGTGTCCAATGCAAACACATCCCCTCCTAAAAAAAAAACCCTCAAAATTCAGACAGGTGAAACAAAAAAGCCCCAAACACTTTTCCTCTGGTTCCCAGCTTACTCTGTAGCATCCCCGATATGTACAAATAGGTATTTGAGGTGCAGGTATCTTCCCACTCCCTACCCTCCAGCCCTTTATCCCTATTTTTTTGCAACTGCCTTTTTCCATGGCTAGGAAAGCAGCATGCGCACAGCTAATTAGAGAGCAGAGATCTTATTATGCGGCACGCTCAGCACGGCTAGCTGTGCTGATGGAGACGGATGGGTGTTGGTGGATAGGAGGAGAGCCGAGAGCACTTTGTCATGAGCAGATGGCAAGGGGAGGGGAGGAAGGGGGAGAAGGGTCTCTCGGGGGAGTAAATCTAGCTCAGGAAAACATTTGTTTTACTCTCTGGCCCAGCCGACTGAATTAACGTGAAGTGCAATCAGCCTCTCACCCATTAATGACGTGCTTTTGAAAGGAAAGAGAGGAGGGGAGTCAGTCAGTCGAGGTGTAATTGAGGGATGACTGATGGAAAGGCCTAATGCAGGCGCCTTTGCTGCATCACGGTGAAATAATACGTGGATGAATTGACTCCCTCTCTTCCTGATGGATTGGAGACGCTGTTGAGGACACCGAAAACCCTCTGTGCATCTCTAGTCAGGGTGGCAGATCCAGGGGCCGGGGAGACCCAGGCTGGCCCGGTGTCGAGCAGGAGGAGCTGAGACAGCACAGCATGTCCTCCTTGGCACCCTCGTGACAATAAACCACTGGTCAAAAATGCTGCAGCAAATTTGGGTCCTATGTTTGCTCCAGAAATCACCTCTTTGCTTTATATTATTTGGACCAATATTTGCTTTCTTTCCTTGCCAGCTCCACTGCATCCTGCTGTGGCATCTGGATGAGGGACTTGGGAACCCCCTTTGCAGTACCTGTGGGTTTGGTGGCTGCTAAACTTTTGTATGGATGGGGAGGTCAATCTAGATTTGCACCTCTGTGTCTTTCTGAGCCAGAGATCTGCCAAACTTGACCTAGTGGTGCTCAGACATGGTCCTCTGAGCTGGAGCCTGGGCCAACACACCAGGGAAAAAACTTGGTACAGGTTTGTCCTCCAACCAGAAGGGATCCCTGTGGCATTTTCCCCTGAACAAGAACAAGGACCTGCTCTTCACCCAGCCCAGCCACGTGGTTTAGTGCTTGCCCAGAGCATGGTCTGTCATTGCCATGGCTGGAATAGAGGAACAGGCAAAAAGTGTCCCATTGTGGGGGTGGATGGGCACTCAGACACAACAGGCACAGGGAGAAAGCACTCAGCCTTTTCCACACTGCAAATATCCCCATAAATCATCATTACAAAATCCAGGAGGTCGGAGATACCATTTAATGTTACAGAGTAAGAGAAGGAAGTGGAAGGAAAACAGCAAGTCAAGGAGATCCATTGGTCTAAGACTCTTAGACACCCTCAGGCTGGCCTAGTACTTTGCTAGAAATACTTTGGGAAATGGAGGTGGTCCACACATTTGTCTTCCTGAAGCACCCTATTTCTTACCACCATTTCTAGGAAGATGTGCTCAGAGCACCTTCTCTGTTTAAGGAATGGTGCTGGAGGATCCACAGTCTGCTGTGGCTCAGAGCCCCGTGGGCACTTCTGAGTTCTCCTTGAAAGGGTTCACAGAAGTGTTCAAAACAAAGCCCTCATCGCAGATGTGATGCTTGATTGCTCGAGAAACAGGAAAGCACCGAGACCATTTTCAAGAGTGATTATGGTCTATTCAGGGCTGGCCTTGTGAGCAGCGGGTGGTTAAGAGCAACAGTGTTATATTGTGTCCTGATCCCAGTCCATTTTTTCCAAGGGAAAGGAGAAAGGGAGGAATTGCCTATGTATTTGGAGATTTCCAACCATCTGGTCCTTATCAGAGACTGCAGCCCTACAGATGCACACCCCTACAAGTCCAGCAAACTCAGCTTCATTTTTATTTTCAGACCTGGTCACCCAGGGCTCACCATGAGCATCACTGCGTCACACGTGGCTTAATCCGTTTGCTGACGGTACTGGCTCAGCCATATCCATGGCAAGGGACAGAGGGATGTTATTATGGGGGGGTCTCGCTTCCTGAGTCCATGGGATGCTGATGAAAACAAATTGAGATGCAGATGCAGATAGAATCATAGAATCATAGAATCATCTAGGTTGGAAAAGACCTTTAAGATCATCAAGTCCAACCTGCAATATCCTGAGATGCTTCCCTGCCTCTCCTTGCCATGGGACCTGTTCCACCTCAGCCCTTAGGGGATTTGTCATCATAAAACCTCTCTCCCAAGCAAACCTGAAGTTTTTGCTGGAAAGGGGCTCTGTCGAGCAATAGATGGCCTCTTCTTTGTGAAGGTGCCTACCTGCTGCTGTGGCAGTCTCCATTGCTCAGGTGGGGACACACCTGTAGTGAGTCTGAGGGCTTTGGTCAAGGTAAGGTGGATGGTTTGTAGTGGAGCTGGAAGCAGAGCCTCAGTGTTTCTCCTAGGAGCATAGAAGACACCTGGCTTTCCCATGTACCTTTAGATAGTTGTGACCACGGGTGAACTTGAACTGGTTTTCGGAAGGAATCTGGACTTGCGTTCAATGTTTGCTCTGTATCCAAACTCCAGCTCTGACTCCTTTTTTCCATAGCATATCCATGCTGTCATTGTAGCCATTTCTGCTGCAAAGCAGGGGCATATGTCTGCATATGTCTGCCCCTCCACAGGATCTACTCCAGGCAAGTTACCTCTGACCTAGGTTTGGTTAAAACAAACCTTGTATGGGATAAAAGTGCCCCAAACACACTCTCTTCCCCAGCAGCCCCTCCAGACTTTTGCTGCTATTACTGTGAGTTTCAGAGAACCACAGATTGGTTTGGGTTGGAAGGGACCTCACAGCCCATCTAGTTCCACCCCCTGCCATGAGCAGGGACACCCTCCACTAGCCCAGGTGGCCTTGAACACTTCCAGGTGTGGGGTATCTACCACTTCTCTGGGCAACCTGTGCCAGTGTTACATCACCATCATCATAAAAAAATTTCTTCCTTATATCTAGTCTGAATATCCTGTCCTTTAGTTTAAAACCATTACCCCTTGTCTTATCACTATAGGCCCTACTAAATAGTCTGTCCCCTTCTTATAAGCCCCCTTTAAGTACTGAAAGACCACAATATGGTCTCCCCAGAGCCTTCTCTTCTCCATGTCTTGCCTGGCTCCTTGCTACATTTAAATATGTTGGACCTAAAGAATCACTTCTTCTCTTCTTTGTGCACCCAAAACCCATAGGTCTGTGTTTGCAAAGCCATATGGTCCCAGCTCCTTCCCTCTGAAAGCCGTGCCCAGGTCTAGCAGGACCCAGAGCTGCAGGGCAGGGGATTAAAGAGGGGTCTGCAAAGATAAGACAGGTAAAAACTGGTGTGTGCATGGATCACGTTGTGGTGTTGTCAACTGCTACTGATACAGCCACAGCCCCAAGACAGTGACAGCTAAACCGGGACTTGTCCCCATGCTCCGTGCTGTGCAAACCCAAACTGCAGTAGCTCTTCCTGCACTTGCAATCTTAAGGATGGACATAGCAGCAGGGAGAAGAGGACAACACCCTTTCCTGGTTGAGAAAAATGCTACTGGAAAGCACAGCAAGAGTGGGCTGAAATAGTCTGGACAGAGCTACGAAGTCCAGGACTGGTGGTTTTGAGATGACACCCACTGGTGAGGAGCAAGACTGCAAGCAGGCTGAGGTGGTGTGGTACACTGCTTTGAAAGAACCTTGGGGTGGGTCTTCAGTTTTGCTAACCATCCTTAGGAGAGACCAGATTTAAAAAGCACGCCAAAAGAAATACCCCAAAAATGAATGCACATTTAACTGCACCCCATGGCTGGTCTGGGACTCCCTGTCCCTCCCAGCTTCTGAAATGTCCGTGGTGGTTTTGTAGCAGTTATTTTATGTATCACCAAAAAGCATCAACATGGACAATACTTCAAGCAGGAGTTGCCTTAGCACGTGAGTCCAGGGAACATTTTACATGCATGGGAACCTCAAAATTCAAAGGTGGTTTCCCAGATCACGGAACAAGCTGGAGTGAGGCTCAGGGGGACCCAAGCAGAGGTTAAACCCATAAGGTTACACCTTGGACCCTGTCTGGGGTTTTACATGGGATGTTCACAGAGGTCAGCTTGATCCTGCAGCCCCCCCCCCATCCTGTGCACATACATATCTCGGAGCAACCAGGGGTGACAGCAGTTGGCATTTACATGGCAGATTAAGATGCTGAGAAAAAGGGTTGTTGGTACTCTTGATGAATTTGGAGAAACAGGCGAAATTTTCTCATGCGTTGCTTTGTGCCTCAGTTTCCCTTCTGACCCATAGCATGAACTGAGCAGTGGATCTCTCAGGCTAAATTAGAATTTTTCCCTTGCTTTTTCTTTCTCACAGAGAAGTCCCTGACCTCCTCCAAGTCAAAGATGGGACCAATCTTTGAGCTGCACAGCCAGATTTCACCTGCCTCCACAGGTGGAGGGTGTCCCTGTCCAAGGCAAGGGGGGTTGGAACTAGATGATCTTTGAGGTCCCTTCCAACCCAAACCAGTCTGGGACTCTATGAAGCTATTTGTGTGCTCCCACCCAAGCCAGGCAGGCAATTTCCAATAACATAGGTTTTTACTTGGGGGGGGGAAAAAAAAAAAAAAAAGTAATAAATTATTTATCAAAAATGAAAGTTTATCATTCACAGCCACTTTGACAAATCTGTTGTCTTGTACATCCTAAAACAAGCAGGTATCATAGTCTCCTCTTCAAGGTAGTCCAGGTATGAATAGCCTGAGCAGGTTCAAGCTGCAGGACCTGGACCCCAAGAAGCTGAGAACAGGCTGAATCAGTGCATGTCAGACAGGGGTCCATCAAGCTGTGTGGATGCCAAGAGGAGCTGGTGATCCCGGATTAACCCATGATCCTGTGAGCCTTGTCCTGGACCTCCCTGGCTCCACTGTAGAAAATCGCAGGAATGTAACGGGAACCACCTTTCCCTTTCCAGAGCTCATTTCAACCATCTTTTCCTCTGATCCCTCCATTACGACAAACAAGGACCAATCTAAATGCCAGACATACAGGTCAAGCTGGCAGCTCTGCGTGCACTGGAAAGGGGGTCTTGAGCACCCTTGGCCCAAGGGAGGAATATAAAAGTTCCCCTAGATGCAAACGTTATTTTGCAGCCATGCCTCATAGCCAGGGTCTGAGTCCCCATTTCATCCACAAGACAGGAAACAACTTCTCCTTTCCCAGTTTTTCCAAACCGGATGAGTTTTAAGAAAATCTTGGAGGTTTTGGATGGAGAAGTGTTCATCTTGCAGCAGATGGCGCTTCTGCCTAGGAAATATGGCCGGAATAGGGTTCTCGGTCGGGTAGAGCGAGGCGGTGTCTCCCAAGCATCAGTCATTGGAGATGGCAAGTGTACCTTGCAAATACCCCAAATTCAGGCTTGCTGGCCTTGCTCCACTGCTTTCAGAAGGTCTTCCTGATCCTTTTTCATCTCCCATTGATAAATATATTATGCTGCGGTTTAACCCCAGCTGGCAGCTCAGCCCCATGCAGCCGCTCGCTCACCCTCCCTTGGGATGGGGAGAGAGTTAGAAGAGTGAAAGTGAGAAACCTCGTGGGCTGAGATTAAGATGGTTTAATAGGGAAAGCAAAAGCTGCTCACACAAGCAAACCAAGNCAAAACCAGCACAACCCCCAGTACAGAATATTTGCAACCACCACCACAAGCAAACCAAACCCCTGGGTTGGTCTTTACACACATTTATGGCAGCTGTTTGGGAAAAAAAGAAACACTGAGGCAATAATACACCTATAGACATTTTCTTCATGTTGAAGCTTTGTTGGAGAGGAGGAGAAGAGAGATGAGACAGGGAAGGAAAGCTTTCAATGAAATTAGAATATCACATTTGGCTGTCATAGATGGAAATAGTGTTTTCAGAATTTTTACCAAAATTAATTTGGATTGAATATTATTATCATCATCATCATCATCATAATCATTATTATTATTATTACATGAACAACACAGCAAAATGTTTCCATCTGCCAGAAAAAAACTAAACACTTTCATGGAGAGTTTACACTTTTTAAGGTCTTTTTATTGGTTTATCCAGTAAAAATGTAGGTTCAAAACGTCAAGCAGCAGCAAAATCTACACATATTTATATGCATGCAGACATACACCCTCCATTTATTCCTAAGTGTACTGTGAAATAATGTACTGAGAATCCATCAGATGGGAAGCTCACTACCTGACTTATCCAGCTGATAATAATTGCTTAGAGAGAGGAAGGGGGAAGGAATAAATAAATAATAATAAAAAAAAAATCAGTGTTCTCTGATGGGTGGATGTGCAGACTTCCAGGGTTTCTCCCAGGATGATCTGTGCAGAGTAAGGATTTTTTTCCCTATGGGAGGAGNAGGGAAGGAAAGCTTTCAATGAAATTAGAATATCACATTTGGCTGTCATAGATGGAAATAGTGTTTTCAGAATTTTTACCAAAATTAATTTGGATTGAATATTATTATCATCATCATCATCATCATAATCATTATTATTATTATTACATGAACAACACAGCAAAATGTTTCCATCTGCCAGAAAAAAACTAAACACTTTCATGGAGAGTTTACACTTTTTAAGGTCTTTTTATTGGTTTATCCAGTAAAAATGTAGGTTCAAAACGTCAAGCAGCAGCAAAATCTACACATATTTATATGCATGCAGACATACACCCTCCATTTATTCCTAAGTGTACTGTGAAATAATGTACTGAGAATCCATCAGATGGGAAGCTCACTACCTGACTTATCCAGCTGATAATAATTGCTTAGAGAGAGGAAGGGGGAAGGAATAAATAAATAATAATAAAAAAAAAATCAGTGTTCTCTGATGGGTGGATGTGCAGACTTCCAGGGTTTCTCCCAGGATGATCTGTGCAGAGTAAGGATTTTTTTCCCTATGGGAGGAGAGAGGGCAAGGTCAGATCAGTCACAAGATGAAGTTAGTGGCCAACCACATAAACATGTTTGCACAGCAGCGGCTGAAACTGAGCTAACGCCCAGCCCTGATGTCAGATCAGGCTGGGTATGAACGGATGCACCTGGGCAAACAAACTGCTCCTGCCCCCCCCCAGGTGACCCACAAAAAAATTGCAATTGCTCTTCTTTAAACACTTCTATATTACAATTCAGTTTTTTTCCTCCCTTAATTGCTGTTCTTTAAGGGGTGCAGGCTTGGGAGGGGCAAGATATATATTAAAAGAAAGTCTTTTTTCCTGCTTGAACACAGGTTACTGAATTACTTTACGTGCCTTTGATCAGAAACGCAATCAAATATTTATACAGTGGGAGATCCATCTGTTCAGATGAATTCCCAGCAGGGTAGCTCCATTCCCGTCTTATTACTCACTTCGTTTTCCTCACTCACTCCATTTTTCCTGGAATAAATTGGTTAAAGACTGACAGTGGAGGGAGTAAATATTTCTCATTCCTTTTCATCTGCACGCATGGGAAATAATCTTGTTTACTTGCATGTGCATTTATTTAGCAGTGGGCTTGGGGACTGGTCTGCACATGAAGAATTGTCCCCGGGCTGGGTTGTCCGTCGCCTCTGACTGTACATGTCTGGGCAATGCTCAGCCCATCAATCACTTCTTCTGACATTTTCCATGTGTGTCAGCTGGAGGACAAATAAATTTCATGCTGCGATTCCTGCATTTCCATTTTGACCCCGTTGGCCTTCATGGAAGCAACATTTCTCTCTAATATCTACGCAGTTATAGGGGTAGATATGGGATGGATCCCAAGCACAGAGGATGGGGAGGATTAAACCTTTTGTAGAAGAAAGCCCTTTCAAAGGGAAAAAAAAAATGCATCTGCATTGGTGTGGAACGTGTTGAGCCAGTGTGACTAATAAGACTAGAACAAAGGCTGGAAAATGAGAATTGCAGCATGGGGATTCATATGTATTGGGGGGCATTTCAGCCCCGAGTTTTGCCTGCCGGTCACCCCTTGGTCCCCAGTGGATGGACGGTCTCTGCTGGGAGACCTACCCCAGCTGGGGCAAGAGACATGCTCTCTCCATTGTTTACCAGCCTCTCCTGACAAATTTGAGTGGATGTCCCATAGGGTCACAGTCATGCAGGCTGGAAGGGACCTCAGGAGGTCTCTAGTGCAACCTCCTGCTCACAGCAGGGTCGGGTTTGGGAACAGGGTTTTATCCAGGTGTAGCTTGAAAACCTTTGAGGATGGAGCTTGTGCAACCTGTCTGGGCAACACCTCCCACCAATTTTCTTCCACATCCACCTCCTCTGAGAAAAAAGCATCCTCTGGCCTCTGCCAGTGTCTCAGCAGATGGTCTGAGGCTTCTTGAAAGAGCTGGTCACCCCTGGACAGACCAGCTCCTAAGGTGCTATGCTGTTATTACAACTGATTGTATGAGTTTAAGTAAATCCAGGTGCCAACATCTAAACCAAAGACAAGCCATACCAGTTGTCCTCCACCTGATGGGGGTGGGCTGAGGTCAAAACTTCCCATCAACCATAAAAAGAGTGAGATTGTAAGAAAACCCTGCAGAAAGGTGTTTCATATTATTCTCTGTGTAGCGATCACATTTCCATCTGTGTCGGAGAAGATTGGCTGGATGTTGACCAGTACGCCATTAACATATCTCTAGGAGGTCACCACCACCCCAGGTTGGCAGAGGGGACATTCCTGGTAGAAATAGAAATACAACATCACCAACTGATATTGGAGGGGGAAGGGGGACAGGGAAAGAGAGAAAGAATGCCCTGAGCCTCTATCATCTGTCTTGTCTGCTGTTTGAGGAATTGACTTTGCATCAAAGCCAGCGGCTCTCCTCTCTGGACCCTGGTTGGGAAGCAAATTCTCACGAGCCGGGGGAACACAGTCAGCAAACAAGGGACCAAGTCTCACTAGTTCAGAGCTGGAAAAGCTTCTGTCCTGCTGTCAGAAATCTCATCTGCAGCCAAAGCAAATCCAGCCCTGTCCTCTGCCCAGGCAAGTCCCGACGTCTGGATTTATAGACATAGTTACCACTACATTAATGAGCTCTGGGGAGCGTCTGCTGCCAGCTTCATTACAGATGGGTGGAAAAATATCATTCTGAGGAATCCCCCAGCTGGACATAAATATTTAGCATGTGATCAGCTGCTCAGTATTCCCCTGACCTGAATAAATCTGTGTTGTTTCCCCTTCCTTCAAATAAAAGGTCCATAATCAGCATCACTCCCCTCACTTAATCTTTTTGAGGGAGACAGTGGAGATGGCTGGCTTATATCTCTTTGTAGCCCCCATATCCCTCCATCTCTGGCAGAAAAGCTGTTTAAATCTAAATCATCTCTCAGAGGCAAATTCAGCTCAGCCAAACAAGACATTACTATAATTTATATTGCACGTAGGGTGAAGGCCGGTGCTGTTCAGCAGCTTATGGGGCTGAAACAGACCCTGCTCTTGGGTCTTCCAGTTTGGAGCAGGAATTACATGGGTTCTTGGTAAACTCAGCCTTTTAGACCCCAGGAACAGCTATTTGGGCTCAGGTTGACCATCTTTCTGATCCAGTATTTCAAGACCAATAGCAGTTGCAAGTAGATATAGAATCACAGAATGGTTTGGGTTAGAAGGGACCTTAAAGATCATTTAGTTCTTCCAGGGGCAGGGACACCCTCCACTAGCCCAGCTTGCCCAAAGCCCCATCCAACCTGGCCTTCAACACTGCCAGGGAGCCAGGGGCAGCCACAGCTTCTCAGGGCACCCTGGGCCAGGGCCTCAGCACCCTCCCAGGGAAGGATTGCTGCCTCACATCTCATCTCCATCTCCCCTCCTGCAGCTTCAGGCCATTCCCCTTGGCCTGTCCCTCCCTGCCCTTGGCACCAGCCCCTCTCCAGCTTTCCTGGAGCCCCTGCAGGGACTGGAAGGGGCTCGAAGGTCTCCCCGCAGCCTTCTCTTCTCCAGGCTGAACCACCCCAACTCTCTCAGCCTGTCTCCAGAGCAGAGGTGCTCCAGCCCTCCCATCATTTCCGTGGCCTCCTCTGGACTCGCTCCAACAGCTCCATGTGCTTCTTGTGCTGGGGACCCCTGAGCTGGACGCAGCACTGCAGGGGGGGTCTCAGCAGAGCTTTTACTATATATTCCTCCAGCAGTTTGTAGCTTGTGATTTCCTTGAGCTAGAAATGGTATCTTTAATGCATCCTATAGGATTTTTCTTTCACAAACTTCACCCATTTGCTTTCCTAAGCCCATGTAAATTCTTGACACAATGTCTTGTGGCAATGACTTCACAGATTAATGACATGAAGGGAAATACCTACTTGAACATGTTCCTAGCTTCCCATCTGGTAATTTATTTAAATGACCTCTAGTCATTATCAGAATGACCACATATGCCTTACTTACTGTCTTTAAACCACTTCTGGCATCTGTCATATTTCTCTTTATAAGGCTAAAACATCTTTGCTTGTCTAGCGGTGTCTTTCTCAGCTCCCACAGCCAGCCTGTGGTTTTGCATTGGAATCATGCAAAGCCTGCTTCAATTCTCTTTGGCCAAGGCATTGCAGACAATGCAAGGGATTGTAACCAGGCAAGCTCATGTTTGCATGCAAGTAGCAGACTACAAGAGCTGAAAGAATTGAGACAGCAAAAGCCCTGGCACAGACTATGGGAGATGTACGTTGAAATCCATGTTCTGCCACTGACTTGCTGGGCAACCTGAGCAAACGAAGAAGAACAGCAGCCCCTTGGGGCACTGGGCACCCACATCTCATCAGGTTCAGTGGGAGACAAGTATTTCCTCCTTTGGAGGTATCTTACTGCTCTCGTTGCATGGAAGGTGAGCAAACTCCTGTGAAAAAAGGGGCGTTGAGAAGTTAAAGGTGTTATCCATGTGAGGCAGTGGGTGCTTATTTGAGCATGTCAAATGATTAATGGGTCTGGTGCAGAGGGATGAAGGCCACCCCAAGGGCTCACCATACTGTCCCCATCGTCTACGTTTGCATGACCTAAGGATTCATCTATTCATGTGCATAAAGACACCTTTTTTTTTTTTTTCTTGTGTCATTATGAAAATGGAAGTTGATTCAGAGCCATTTTGCAGTTATAGACGCAGGTTATTTGATGACAGCTTGTGCATGCCTTTCACATCAGGGGTTAAAAGAGGGCTTGGCCCTGAGGCTGCTGTAGTCAGTAAAGGGCTTTTTATCAACTCTCCTATGTTCTGCATCAGGCTTTGAGAGGAAAGAAATTGAGGGGGCTGATTTTTATCACTATGGAGAGTTTTGATACCATTGCTAACACCTCCTGTAATAACTCCTGGAATGCTTTAATTAGAGGGAAACAGAAGGAAAGAGCATGGTGTCTCCCAAAAGCATAAATCTCCTCTATTATGTGTAATTTCTTCTTGAGACAGGGGCTCTGGGAGTGCACTGCTTGGAGTGAAGGTGGAAAAAACTCTTGCTTCTAAGAATATAAGCTTTGTTGTGCTTATTTTTATGTTTTCTTAACAGGTTCTTGCTTCAATCCAAACTTCTTAGTTAAAAGGGTCTTAATCATGTTCTTCCTAAAAAGGAAAGAAAAGAGGTGAAATAATGTAGGGAAGATGTGGACTTGCTAGGAGAAATTTCTATAGGTTGATGGTTTTTAAGACGATCTGAAGATTATTGCAGCCTGTGTTTCTTGGACTCAAGCCACACGCTTTACAGTATACCCAGATCACATATTGCAGAATTCTGCTCTTCCAGGACCAAAGGGGTGGGTCCAAAGTGTACCACCTCCAATTTTCATAGCAGCTTTAATCCACTAAAAATGTACTAAAAGTGGTCCTGCTGATAAAGAGAAATGGCCACTAGGAGCAGGATAGGTGGTCAAATGCAATAACACTAAACATCAGATTTGGAATAATCAAAGTGATCAAAATTTTACTTTTCCCCCACCCCACCTCCTCTTCCTCTACAGTTTTCCAAAGCTTCACCTCTCCAGACCCCACACCTTTGCTCCATCACTAGCACAGACATCCCAGCAAATGTCATCTCAGAATCTGACCGCTTTCAACAAAACATTGAGAAATCCAATAGGGGACCTCAGAGATTTGGTTGCCAACCTCAGCACAAGAAACTATGAGCTGAAAGAAGAAATCAAAGACGTGCAAATTCTGAACCATGGCTTGCAAGCCAAGACGGGCCATTACGAGATATTGGTGGAAGAGCTGCAGAAGGAAAGAAAGAACATCAAAGACACAGTGCAACAAAGGGGAGAGGCTCTGACTACTAGAATACAAAAACAAAACACTGAAAAGTGCCAATAAACAACTCCTCTTGCAAGTCAGTGGTATGGCTGACCAGCTGGCTGCATGTCAAGACTATCAAACTGTAACAGACATGATAAAAAATAGAAGCGAAGCTCAAAAAATGAAAAATTATGTTCAGTGCCTCGAGGACAAATTGGAAGGTGTCCAGCAGCAATATGAGAAAGAAAAGCAACAGTCGTCCCAGTTACAGGAGGCATTGAGAGAGCTCACTCAGATATGCGAGAGTCAGAGGAACAATATAATGCAGCTGAAAGGGGAGCTGAAAACAGCAGAGAAGCAAGCAGCCCTCCGGAGACGTGACCATGACTCCTGGCTCCCCATGGGCTCATTGCAGTAGGATGGAAGCAGGGTCAAGATGATGAAAAGCTCCTCAGGGCCAGGTGTGAGAAGAAAATTGCATTGGCTCAAGGACCTCAAGAAGATTTTATCCCCCTCCTTCATAGTTTGTGTTGCACTTGTGTGTTGGGCACCATCTTGTCAAGGGTTATTTCACTGCTGACATTTTCCTGCTCTTGCTTAGTGAACGCGATATCTACATGGCTGTGGGGCTCCTGTCTCGATATCTTACCTGGAAAAGGTAACGGCCTCTTGCCAAATTAGATTTGCTGTAGTCCCATTTGGCTAATTCTACTGAGCATTGCAGTTTAAAAGGTCAACTTAGTTCTATGTCATACATTTGCTACATAGCTATTTATTTTAAATATGTATAATTTAGATAAAGCAATGAAAATAGAGGGCAAGTACTTGTTCACTGAAATACTCAAAGAATTTTTGTAGACACCAGAGGGATGATTCTTTCATTTAAAGTCTTATTTTACTTTTTTGCACTTCACCCACCTATTACCAAAATGAAGGCTGTTGTGCTGTGCTTCCTCAGATTTTTCATAGCACAGTGAAGAATTCTGTTTGATCCAGCTGCAGCTTTTTCTTCAGGAGCTGGTGGTGTAGAGCAGAGCAAGACTCTATGTTGGGCTCACTGATGAGGGAACACAGACATTTGGTAGGTTAAATGACTTGACTGGGGTCAGACAGGGAAAAGCTGGAAAAGACAAATACTGGATCAACCTAGAGTCTTCATGCAGAGTTGCTCTGCTCTCCAGAAAGTAGGCAGATATGGAGTAAAATGAGTCAGTATCTATCTCCAGGGCTTAACTGAAGTGGAGCTGAAGGTGTGTGATACATGCAATATCCTACTAAGGCTGCTAAGAGCTCATGCATCTGTAGGGAGTGGCTCAAGCATGACCAAGAGGATGAGGCCCATCTCAGTGGGACCTTTCCAGGCTTCCTCAAAGCAAGGAAGGAAAGATGAGCCGCAGAGTAAGAACAAAAAAACCCAGCTGTTTCATTTTTTCTGAAGATTTTTTTTTTTTTTTTAACATCCTAGAGCTCTTCAGGTGCCCAGATTGGCTACCCAATTTGCATTTCTTTGGTCTGGCTGGCTGGGTCAATGCAGGAGCAGGTTTTGTACCACGTGCTATTGAGGTGTTGAGCTGCAGGATAGAATGAGAAAGATCCAAGGTACATCAAAATATATAGCTTATTATTTCCAAAGCAAAATGGCCATAAGCCACCTACTTCGAGGTCAGCTGTGAGGGGGACAAACATAACTCTGACATTTTAAAAACAGTGCAGAGATTTGAGAACTGATCATTAAAATACATGTGTCACTAAGGATAAGGCCGAAGGGAAAACAGAATTTTTGCTGTTGCTTTTGACTACACTTCATGCTAAGGGTACATTTTTAATGGATAAATAAGAGAGCAAGAAGAGGTTAGACAAGACAAATTTAAGCAATGCAACTTCGGAGATGGCTAAAGGTGCATCAGGAGAAGGGATTTTAAAACGTTGCCCTGAAGCTCAAGACTAGAGGTAGTTACGTACTTATGCAGCCTGTGACCAGGCTCCAGTGACTGTCCTCCAGCTTTAGGTAGTCAACTGATGAATCTAAATGATCACCCTATCTGATATTCACTCCTTTTGTATTCAGTGAAGAGAGAAAATGCCACCAGAAGATGATCCCATTGACCACAGGTATTTAACACTAGTACTTCTATAAAGTGGTTTAAGTGAGGTGAGGGCACACTTGTCCCCAGCCCTCATCTCTGCTCCTTACCCGCGTCCTTGGTAGAGTCACTGTGACCTTCATCTATTCCTTAGGCTGGATAAATGCTTCAGAGCACCCAACAGGTTTGCAGAGCTGGGTCTTTGTATATCTCTTGCACTTCCAATGCCCCCTCTGACGGGGGTATCTTCACACCTCACAGGAGTATTAAGAAGAGCAAAGCATATTTCACCAGTGAGAGCCACATGTGGTGAGCTAGGCAGACCTACTTATTTACTGAAGCAACCACAGTTTGGCTCTTACATACCTTTATTGTACTATACCATAAAATAATCACCTCTGTTTTGCTCTGCATCCTGGATTTTCCCCTCCTTTTCAGCCTTTGCATCCAGCTCTTGCCATTGCTTTGAGCATCTCTGCCCCGCACGGAGGACAGAGCAGCCCAAACAACTTACGTGGGTAGAATAGCTTCCTCGAGCAGCTACGGCTCCTCCATGCAGAACAGCCCCTGTTTTCTGCTGCCGGTGAGGCTTGTTGCACACAGAGGCTTTCAGTCTCCTTTCGGAGTCTCGGCGGTTCATTGAAAACAGGCTCTGTCACCAAAGTGGTGAGCACAAAGGCTGCTGGCCACAGCCCAGGCATGTCTCTGAATCCCCTTTCTGCAGAGATTAATGGGAACCGAAAAGGGAGACCCTGCACAGACTATCAATGCTCAGCGTTTTGCCAAGCCCAGGCTGGATGTGGGCCCAACCACCCTTCCCATGCAGAGCAGTGGGGTACACATGGAGGGCTCTGTGAAACCAGAAGTACCTTCCTCAGAGATGTTATGTGTGGTAACTCCTAGCTACCTGTGCAGTGCAGTCCTCAGGGACAATTGCCAAGCGAGATCCCACCTGGAGTGTTCCGTCCAGCTCAGGGGTCCCCAGCACAAGAAGGACATGGAGATGTTGGAGAGAGTCCAGAGGAGGCCACAGAGATGATAGGAGGGCTGGAGCACCTCTGCTCTGGAGACAGGCTGAGAGAGGTTCAGCCTGGAGCAGAAAAGGCTGCGGGGAGACCTTAGAGCCCCTTCCAGTCCCTGCAGGGGCTCCAGGAAAGCTGGAGAGGGGCTGGTGCCAAGGGCAGGGAGGGACAGGCCAAGGGGAATGGCCTGAAGCTGCAGGAGGGGAGATGGAGATGGGATGTGAGGCAGCAATCCTTCCCTGGGAGGGTGCTGAGGCCCTGGCCCAGGGTGCCCCGAGAAGCTGTGGCTGCCCCTGGCTCCCTGGCAGTGTTGAAGGCCAGGTTGGATGGGGCTTTGGGCAACCTGGGCTAGTGGAGGGTGTCCCTGCCCGTGGCAGGGGGGTGGAACTAGATGGGCTGTGAGGTCCCTTCCAACCCAACCCAAGCCATTCAATGATTCCATGAACCCAAACTCCAACCACCCCTTCTGCAGCTAGCAGTGTTTCGGGGCTAAGCTGCTCACACCAAGGCTGCTCAGGTGAAAACTTCCAGTTCTCTGAGACTGGGTGAGTATTGGTGTCTCAGTCTGGTGTCTTCATGACTGGCTGATGCAAAATGAACTTTACATACTTTGTACCTCGATATCTCAGCAAAGGTGTGGTCAGACAATGCTTGCTGCAAGCCCAGTGTCTGCTTGAGCAAGGTGTCTCCTTCTTCTGTCATCTTCACTCCAACTCGTACTTGTGCTTTGTACATCAACAGATTGCTCTGTAACAGAGCACCAAGTCCCTCACCCTCCCTGCAGGGGAAGCTGCCCTCTTTTTTTGTTTCATTCATCAGGTATAGTTTTAAGATTTTGATCACTTCCTAGATGGCTGAGATTGTTAAATCAGCATTTTTCATTCTTGTTAATCCAAGATACATCTATAGTCAGTGAAAGGAATACCTAGAGACCATGGAAGCTTCCAGAGGATCTAGGCTCTCAGTGTAAGTCTCTGCCTTTCAAGTAAATAAGTATTTAGTTCAACTTGAAATGTTTAGGACTTTTAGGTCACCTGGGTGGTTTTTTTCTGTTTTCATACCTAGGAATAACTTTTTTTTCTCTACTTTGCAATAGTTCTCAGTCTACCCTGGGATATTGTATGGCCACAGGGTGAAAAGCAGTATATCAACCAGTTTTTAGGTGATTTTAAAATATCAGCTGCTGCTTGGTACTGAGTCTCAGGACTTGGGAATCCTCCTCTTGCATTCAGGCACAAGCTCTCCCAGGTGCCATTGCACCGCATGTGAGATGAAGTAGTTGAGAACCAACACATGAAGCCCAACAGCTGGACAACCCCTGTTGTGTCTATACACCCAACCTAACGCTTGCATCCACAAAGAGCTGCAGTGTGTGTATGCATCTTAAAAGCAAGATTCAATCCTTATCACTAAAAACTGGTAAACATCTTCTTCCACGTGAAGTGGGAATTTGAAGCCAAGTACTGGGTCCGAATGACCCTGCTGGTTGTATCATTATTTGCATTTAATAGGAAATAAATCTGGTCACATCAACCTTGCAATAAATCTGACACAGTTCCCACCTCCCCTTCCTTCTCACAGAAATATTTAAAGCTCGAGAGGCAGCCACTGAAACTGCGATTATCTCTGCCCACCAGTCCCCAGCTGGCTATTGTGACCCTTAATCTGAGTTAATCAGCACTACCTCATCCTTTCAGATGCTTACATCCCTCAGCACTGCTCTCCTGCCCCACGATGCTATCATCTCCCGCCAGCTGGACAGCTAAACGCAAAGACAGCTTCAGCATCTCCAGGGGCTGAGGCGTAGTGATACCCTGATGCATTCATGCTGAGGAGATGTTTTTCAGCTCTGTGTTTTTAAAACAATTACCGTATGAGCAAATAAGCTGGATTCATTAGAGACAGCACATGCATCGGGCCTGAAGCAGTCGGGCAAGATGGAACAGGAGTAGGAAAAACAGCCCAGGTCAGAAGGATGTCATGGGGAAGTGACATGTCTCTGGAAGCCAAGCCTGTATGTGACAAGACAAAATTTGGGAAGGAAGGTTGGGGCTTGAGAGGGGTGAAAGGGCAGCATGGGGAGCGAGAGGATGAAATTGTTTCTACGACCGGTGGTAGCGTCACAGGTAGATGGCAAGTCAATGGCAGTCTCGAGGATGGTCTCTGTCTGGGTCTGTGGAAGTCAGTGGTGGGCTTAGCCCATCCCCAGTCCAAGGCAAAACAGTGGGGAGCTGTTGTCATCTCCCATGAGTAAGCCTTGAGTAAGCTTCCTGTGACAAAGCTTTGCCTGACTGCAGCACGGTCAGCCTTGCACTACACATGGAGCACCGGGTGGTGAAAAACATTCCCCGATGCGCCCACTGCACTGCTGGCTGTCACCTCCTGCCAAAGCACAGTGTAGTGACCTCATCATGGCACGGTAGACCAGAGCTGGAGGCAGATGGTTTCACTCCATGCAAGAGCAGGTTCAAACTTTCTTTGAGACAAGCTCTATAATTACTCCTTCATTGGTCACAGTTCCCAAGATAATAATAATTTGGATAGAATGAAAACATTTCTTTCAATAATGCATCTAGTCTTGATGTAAAGGACTTGCAGGGTAGGAGGGAGGCTTCCTCCTAAAGGAAGCCTTTTCCACCTAAAGGTTAGGTAGCTACTTCAAAGTAGTCATCAAGGTGTCCCTCAAGTCCACCGAGAGTGAGAGGCAGCTCCAGTGGGCTATTCATCTTTCTCCAAGAGACACATCTAAGGCAAGTGGCTTGACTCACTCTTTAGAGGTGCCACTTTTCCCTAGTGACTTTGGAGGAGGCTCCAGTTTCTATCTTTGAGGAGTACACTGGACTTTCTGATGGGTGAAAGCTGAAGCTTGTGAACCTCTGCTCAGATATATAAACCTTCATTTACATTTATATGACTTGATCTTCCCACAATTGGGTTTTGCTTGCTGGAGAACTGGAGGACCCAGCAGTATCTGTGAAGGGACCTACATGACATTCACGTCATCAAGACTTGGTATCAAAAGTGTATGTGCCTTCTTTCTGCTAAATATCACAGTCTGAGGACAATGTGATCCTTATCCCACTCCTGAATAATTTTGGTGACTCTACTTTGCTCCTCAGGATTTTCACATGCTCCACCAAGTGGATCTGGTCCCACTGTCCCTTCTCCACTGCAATGACAACAGTGATCCAGTGCAGCCCTCTGATGTCATCCCTCTGCTCAGACATCCCAGAATCACGTTCTCTGCTAACAGTGTCACACTGAAAACTATTTCAGCTGCTTCTCCACTCTAGCCACCAGATCCCTGTCTGGACTCTTCTCCACAGGACCCTTCTCCAGCTCTGGGTGGCATTTGTTTCTTGCCTAGTTACATCATGTCATTCTCCTTGAGGAAAAAGGTACTTTTTTACTAGGTAGCAAAGACTACCAAGCAGTTTGGCTTGCTTTCCTCAGCAGCCCTGTCTTCCAGATTATTTATAATTCTCCTAGTTTTAGTGTTATGGACAAGTGTTGTCAGTCCCCGAAGAACTTGCTGTCTACACCATCCATGTGATTTGTTTACAAAAAGCTTTTTCTTCCCTCTGGCTCCCGGCCAAAATGCAAACACACCCAAAATAACATAACTGCTGAGACAGGCAGCATGAAAACCAAAAGGAGGGGTGGGGGGAAGGGATGGTTTAGGTATTACTTGAAGTGATTCACAGTCGCTGTTTTGGAGTGAAGAAAAAAGAAAAAGTCATTTATTTTGTTTTTAAAAGCTTAAATACATAAAGCTGAAACTACTGCACATGCTTTGCAGATGATCACTACTTTCTTCTACATCTTTTGCTATACAGAGCTCCCACAGCAAGTCTGTGCATTACTGCAAACACAGCGAGGAGGTGCTTTACACGTGGTCTGAGAAAAGTCTTCTCAGAAACTGAAGCAGATTGTAGTGGCAGACAGTTTCGTGCTTTGTGTTCCTCTGCCGCACCAAGGAAGAGCAAGAATCAGCCAAGATAAATAATTTTTCATTTTTTTTACTAGAAATACTCTTTCCATCATGCCAAAATATGAGTAAAAGTTTCCCCATCCTTCAGCTGAGTTTGAATGATCCAAGCACCTTCTCTACACTGACTTGGCCATGACCCCATATAATAGTTAAAAATACCATTCCCTGCAGACAAAAAAAAGCAATACCTTGAACTTCCTACTTGCTTAGACTGAGAATTCAGGTATCCCAGACAAAGGCTAGGACACCTCAAGGATGGCGCTCCCAAAGCTCCTCTGATGCTCCATCAGCAATATATTTCTGGAATGCCATGAAGCAATATGCACAAATGGAATTCCTGCAGCAGAAGCACTTAGGAGTCAAGGTAGATATTTATTTCTAAATAAAACCAAGTTAAATTCCTTCCCTAACCCTCCCCTGCATGCCCACAGCCCTTACTAAATACAAACACATTTCAGTTGTATAATTAATATTGGGACCAAGAACGAGGCAAATGTTTTAGTACCTATGCCACAACTTTCACCACGTTACACTTATTGCAACACATCACACACATCAAAAGCACATGGGAAAGCTGACCAGAATGTCTTCTGCCCTTTTGAGTGTGCTTACCTCTACAGGAATAAGGTGTGAAGCATAGCAAGAGGCTTCCAGGAGGCATTAGGAAAATCTGGAAAGAGAAGTTTTAAGTGCAACTGGAAAACTCTTCCTTTTTCCTATCAAGGCTATTGCTACGTCCAAATATATTACTATGTTCTTTTCAAGAACAAGAGCACGAAGACCTGCCAGCAGGCAAGCAGGACACATCTGTGTTCACAGCCCTATACTACATATCTTAGGCAAGGCAGAAATTTGGCGTGAGGACCGTGCTTTTACAAGACCCAATTCCTCGTGATGTTCACCACCCGCAGCTGAGCAGACTTTGCTCCACACATGCCCTTGCAAGCTTTTGGTCCGCTTGTTCTCTTGAAACACCAGCAGTGTTTTCCAAAGTGCAGAGCAAGAGGAGGAACATGCTAATGGGACAGTCTGTGGAGAATTAAGAACCTCCTTGGCCATGTGCATCATGGGACGAGGTGGAGCTACTGCATCCCAAGCCACACTCTTTGAAGGGTGCCCATACCAAAGCGGTGAATTGCTTAATGCACAGGGGAGCAATAAGAGGCAAAATTAGGGAGGAGAGGTGAACTGTGATTTGTGGTCCTCAGGAAATCAGACTGTAAGAGGATAAAGATCTCTCTGACCCTGAAGGCTATCACAGCATGGGTTGATGTGCTCATACTTTCTTTTGTGCCAATTTAACTCACTGAAGGAAAGGTGCCAGTTTCTCCTGAAATCTCCATTGTCATTAAAGACCTAACTGTGGATGTAATTTGATTGCAAATAAAATTGCCTTTTACTAGCACAAATTTCCTTTTCCATCCTCATGGGAATAACCTATACCAGCATTGAATCTCCTTTATGTTGCTTAAAGGACACATTGTGCTGCTCATGATCTGATAAATGGGCTAACCCATGTGCACAGGCCTTGAGGAGAATTTGAGGCTGAGAATGTCCAAATAGTGCACCTTAATGAACAAGATGGCTGTGACAGGAGTCTTTCCAGACATGACTACAAGGAGCGTAAGGTACATTTCATACAATGAAACACCTTGCTTGAGCAATGCAAGAGCACACGTTTCCTAATGAGGAGATCATCACGCCCCAGTTACAGCCAGTTCTGGTTCTTCAGCGGGGATGACTTCTTGCCATGTTTTACAGGCAAGTCTGATATCACCATGAAGAAGAGGTGAACTTCTCAGAGTTGATAGAAAACAGAAGTACTAAAGAGAACCAGATAAAAACCAGTGATATGGGGGAAACAGGCAAAACCAGGAGGTTTAAGATGATTAAAAGGCCCTGGAAAGGGGAGTATCTGGGCCAGTGGACATAGTTGTTTCCCCTACTTGAGAAAAGTCATCACTGGGGTGAGGAAAGGAAGGTGCAGAGGAAACAGCAGCCAGCCAGCAGCCTGCTTTAGACAGGTGGACCCTGCAATGTACAAGTACTGGGAGTTTTTAAGAGACCCCGCTCTACATTTGGCAGCAACTAAGTCCCTAATTGAACAACAAGAACATTTATTTGGACCCGTCAGAAATTACCAGTTCCAGTCATGGACTAAAGACACTGACATCAAAAGCTATGGCTATTCTACCAAATCAAATGTGCTCAGAATCATTTCTAGACCTGAGACCAACTGGCTTGGAGCAAGGCAGTCTGCGTAATCAAACGCTTGCCCTCAAAATAAGCTGCACATTCAGGCTCCCAGGGTATCTGTACCAAATCTGTTAAATATTGAGTTTATTTTAATACTTGCTAGCATACTCCAGAGCCAAAATGAGCCAGATGTGATTCTGCGGCTACCATGCTTCAGGTCTTCATGCTCAATCCCTACAAGTTAATATTCCCCTACCTCTGCTTTCCAAAGAAGGAACTCTTGGCTACATTAATCATTGTCATAATGTTCACAAAGACACAGTGAGACAGCAGTCCAACCACAAAACATGTATGAAAAGAGGCAGCACTCTGTACTTTAGGGAAATAGAGCATGTGCAGAATGGAGTCAGAGCTTGGACTATTTAAGCAGTCTTTGGGGGATTCACTGGAGAAATTTTCTTGGGATATCAGCTTTGAAGTCTCAATCTCAGCTCTCCACTGTAGTGGGACTAGCTTGTTCATGGACATTCAGGTCACCACTGTGGTTTGACACAGGGTTCTGCAGAGCAAAATACATAAATATCTGATAGCTTTAGCTAAAGAATTGGATCCTGTAACTGTAATTGTTACTGCAATAGCCTTGGGCATCAGAAAGGAGCAAAAACGTGTCCTGGCAGGACAGTGAGCTCCTGTTGCCAACATAACAGAAAACTAATCTACAGCCAGAAAAACCTAAGTAAAGGTCAAATTCAGTAGTTCCAGGGGCTGCAGGGATACTTGATTCTTACTGCAGCAAGGTCTGCGATGCGGCTTCACACAGCTCAGTACCCTTTCATCCTCTGACCTAGATCAGCATCAAAGCCACTGGCATCAGGAGGCCAGGAAAAACAAAATAGAGGCTACTCAGGCACTGGCTGGAGCACATCGTCTTCAGTGGCTTGTATTGCCCTACCCTGCACAAAAATGAGACGTCTGTCCACATGCTGGGTGGTCGCTGTCTCAAGAGAAGGCTCTGGGTGGGAGGTGGATGCAGTTGGAGCCCCGTGGTCATCTGTTCATGCGTTGCAGGATGGTCACACAGCCGTGATAACTGGTACAGCGCTGCAGTGGCGGCTGCTGCTCCACGGTCCCCGTTACCGGGTCAAAAGTGAACGCTTTGTCTGTTCCTTCCCCATTCTCGTCTCGGCCACCCAGGATGTAAATCTTCCCTCCACACACTGTCAGGCCACAGCTCTCCTGGAAAGCAGAAGGCAAGCCCAAGAGCTGAGGAGCAAGCCTCCAGCTTTAGGCAATGGGTCTGAGCAGGGGGGTGAGTCATTGCAACGGGCTCAAATCTCACCTGCCCAGTAGAAGGGAGTGAAAATAGGTAAGATAAGTGACATCTGGTTCTTGGGGTGCTGCAATCTTACTATTTTGGTAAAAGTTTAGGCACTTGAAATGCCTCAAGCCAATGATGGGAGCATTGCTGTTTCTGGCAGTCTCTCAAGCACAGCACAAGCTCAAGCACACTAAGAGCCCAGAGCCAGCCAGCACCTCCCTCTGAAAGCCACTTACATGGGCATTTTAATTCAGATCGGGATGAGATACGTCCCATCATTCCTCTTCACTGTATCACAGCTCACATTGCAGCAAGACTTTGGAGTGCAAAACTGTGATGACACCAAGCTAAGTTACACAGCCACCACCAGTCCATGGTTCAATCCACAGACCAGACTAGAGCCAGTATAACCCTGAAACACAGAGTGGAGAACAAGTCCTCAACACTAATGGTTTCACCCTACAGATCCACTCCTCTGGCATTAATAACCAGCATAGACCCAGCCTCGAAAGAAAACTTGGGTTTGCTGTGGGCGAGACATCCTCCAAGCAGTATGGACACTGATGACGAGTACCTATCAACTTGCTCTGCAGAGGTCACATTCACATGCTCAGAGCCAACCCACAACGTATTTTCCTTGCCTTCAAACTCAGCAAAGCACAGATGGCTCCTGTTCTAGAGAGAGGGGGAAGGTTCTGAGCTTCTTTCCTAAACCTCTTCCTTACCAGCGGCCCTGGGAGGGTGGCCACTTCTTGCCAGCTGTCTTTCCTTGGATCATAGCTGAAGATTTTACTGAGGAGTCCACCCACAACATAAATGATGTTGTCCAAGCATACGGCACTGATGCACCTCTGGTAAAAAGGAGTGGGAGACAAGAGTGTCCACTTGTTGTCCTCTGGATCATAACACTGGACCTGGGAGGAGAAACACAGCTATGGGAAGAAGAATTTACCCCATCTCCCTGCTTGGATGAAGCTGCTGTTCACTAGAAATAAAAGTGCATGGGGATGGAAACACGGGTGGGAGCTTCAACACCCAGAGACCAATGCAGCGAGCAAAGGGATGAGGGGTTCTAGCATTCCTTCTTGCATTCAAGTCTCCAAGACAAAGTACAAGCCTCCAGGGTGGCTGTCCTTGACCCAGACAGCGCATGGTTAAGTGTTCAGAGATGGAGCTGAGAAGCACTGATGGCTCTTCCTGTGGTACAGGAGACCAGAAGCATCACATCTGGCTTGCAAAGATCTCCTCCAGGCTGCTACTACTGTTGCTACTTGTCTGCAGCGAATGCCCACAGTGTTAGAGGTTTATTCCTGTGGTGCCTCAGGGCTGACCAGACTGCAGAGCAGAGCAGGCTCTACTGAATACATGTCTAATATACTGTCTACTCCTGACACCTTCCCTCTCTGGTCCCTTGGCTCATTGGCTTCCATTTAAATGTATGAGTTGTCATCTTATTACAAGGGAGCCTTCATTAGTCTTCAAAAAAAAAAAAAAAAAAAAAAGGCATTCTTTAGNAAAAAAAAAAAAAAAAAAGGCATTCTTATAGCTTAAGGACAACCCCACTTCCCTCCACATTCCCTGGAAAACCTTCTTTTTTAAGTCTCTGTCCATTCTTGATGCCCCAGTAATACCTTGTCGGTGTTAGCGGTGTCATCCACAGCACCGCCCAGCACGTAGAGCTTGTTCAGACAGGAGACCACAGCCGCCGAGCTCACAGCTTGAGGCAGCGGGGCCAAGGTTGACCAGCTGTTGGAGAAGGTGTCATAGCACTCCACACTGGAGAGGCGGTAAAAACCATCAAAGCCTCCCACAGCGTAGATCTGCCACGAAAGGAGCAAAGCAAGGCAATTAGAAACTCCTGGACTCACCTAATGAGTTACACTGTCATGGCGTACATGAGGGGACGCTAGGACTTTGCCAGAAGAACAGATACTAAGCCACGGTAAAACCTTGGGCTTGGATTAGATGGCCTTTAAATGTCCCTTGCAACCCAAACCATAATATGATTCTGTGTAACACCCTACACTGTATAGCTTTCACCCAAAGACTTAACACAGCTATCTGCAGAAGTCTTGCACCATCCCATGCTAGATCTTATTGCTACAATTTATTTGTGACTACTTCAGGTGACACCACACACCCAACTGAAACCAATGACATCTGGATTATGTCCCAGTTGTTCTCCCATCAACTCCATCTCTAAATGACCCAAAAGAAAAACACTGACTAACAGTTTCTCATTGTACAGGGCAGCAGCAGCAGAAGAGGACAGTGATCCACATGGCTTCTTCCAAAATTCAGGCCATTGCCTACCTTGCCCTGAAGTGTTGCCATTTTGTGCCTCCATCGGCCCTTCTGCAGACAAGCAACCTTGATCCAGACATTCAGCTGGGAGCTCAGCACCCAAACATCGTTGCTGCTGATGTGTCCTCCTGAAAAGCAGAGGGATGGAGGGCTGGTGCGGTCCCAAGGACGGTCCCATCACCTTCCTACACCGCAATATTGCACAGTTCCTCCATGCAATGGAACAATTTAGACCAGAATATTGGGTTATGGCCATGTAAACTCGGCTTCCCAAGGGAGATACTGTCTGGACTTCAAGGCACTTGTTACACTTGTCTATCCCTTATACAGAGCTCATCTGACAGACATTATATTTTAAGTGAGGGACAGGTAGGAGACAGTGAAGTTTCAGGAAAACCTGTCTGACAGCACACACCAAAACCAGCTCATTCCATAGCTGAACACTTTTGACAGATGCCCAACAGAAGAGAAAGGGGTTTTTTGATATTGTTGTCCTCCCCCTCAAAGGTGAAATTGTTCCTTGGGACAGCAAAATCCAAACTACCTAAGGAAAAACTTCACCAAGTGACTTTGTTCCAAAGCTGGGATGTATGTGAATGAGTCCTAGTGAATAGACCTAAGGAGTGGCTGTCCAAGCAGAGGTCATGCTGTTCTTTGCAACCAGGAAGGGACCACCTGGTCCAGAGCATCTCACCTGATATGTACACATCATTCTTCAGCGTGCAGGCAGCAAACTCTGACTTGGTGTAGCCAGGCACGCTGGAGAGGGCTGTCCACTGCCTGCTCTTTGGGTGGTAGAGATCTGTGAAGGGCAGCTTCAGAAGGCCTTTCTTATCACAGCCTCCAATGACGATGATGACTTCTGCCAGCTCCATGAACCTAGACCATGAAAGGCATGGGTAAGTCCCCGGGCCAGGTTACTCCTTTCCACCACCCTTCCCACCCTACATAGGATTGGCAGCACAGTCCAATAGATAGAGCAGGGTCCTCTCCTGCACCTTTCCCTCTTGTCTGCACATTCAAATCAAAGGCACCTCTCAGCTTGGATGGGAAGGGGTCCAAACTGCACAGGGAAAGAAAATGGGAATGACCTTTAAAAGCCCTTCGTGAGATTGCCTCCTGCCACTCACCCTCCCCCTTCCAGCACAATCAGGACTAATCTTCAAGGCCCAGCCATGAGCGTGGAAAGCTGTTCCTGGCAGCCCGCCTGCAGCAAGCTCTCTGCCTGGAGAGACGTGTTTCCAGGAAATCTCACTCTCTCCAGCCCTAATAGCAGCAAGCAGACGAGACAGACAGCAGGGGAAGGAAAATCCTGCCAACTAGTAGGTGGCAAGAGAGGAACGGCTCTGTGGGAGGGGAGGGGAGAGGAAGGAGGAGGGCGAAAGAGGATTTGAAAGACTCAGTCCAATCCCTCTGTCATGGCTTGTGCAGGCTGAGACAATTCACTTAAGACCAAACCTGTAAAAGGGAGGAGGTAAAAAGTGAATGCTGAGGGGTGGGATTTATCCCTAGTGAATTTTAGCTTTTTACATCCTTGAGGAGATCACTGCGGACCCTGTTGTTAAACAGCTCTATATATAATAGCCTGTTGTGGTATTCAGCACAGATGAAATGCGTCTAACCATCTCTTCCACCTGACAGAAACATGCCCTAAATGCCAGGCTGGGACTTCTGAGATGCAACTGGGGCAACCTCTGTGCTTCTGCCCAGGATGCTCCACTGAGCAGCAAAAAAAATCTGCATTCCTTGGGCTGAAGAGCAGGAGAGCATAAGAACCTGGTCCTGCAGGCCCATGGTCATGGGTGTCCTCTTGAAAAGGATGGGAAACCTTGCAAACCAACCCAGTTCGATATGGCAACCCACCCTAGAGCAGGGGTGTCCATCAGCACTCTGACCAAACACACCCTAAGGGACCTATAGCACCATGAAGAAACAGCAGAGACTTAAAACATGCCTGGTCAAATCCAAACTTCAAAAAGGTGCAGATTTACACAGACATGCCCCTAGAAATCACTTTTTCTTTGCCTCCTCCACTTTACACTGGCAGCTGCCTGGGCCAGCATCTCTTTATCTTCTTGCTGTTCATCAACAAATCAATGGAAAGAAAAAAAAAAAAATAATAATTTGGGTATGTCCAGGCTGCCATCTGGACAGTAATTGCTTTTTTTCCCTGGACAGTAATTCCTGTCTCTGCAGCAATGCCTTTGAGTAGGCACCACACCAATGGCCAGGAGGACCGACTGGCCCAAGCCTTCCTGCTGACAGCCTGGAGAAGGTGAGAGAGAGACCCAGAGAGGTGAAGTGAGAGCAGAGCAGTGGCAGAGCTGAGAATGGAAAACAAGTCTCAATCCAGTGCTCTACCCGTTGGTGAAAGCAGATAGAAATAAAGAGCTACAAACACCCATTCTTGCTCTTAGTCTGGACAGATATCTGGATAGCGTCATTGCACAACCAAAGCGGTGTGACTAGAGCACTTCTTGCCTGAAAACAGTGTCACATGCATTAGTACAAACTTCACAGGAATCCTTTAAGCCAGGCAACCACCTCCAATGCCTCAATTATGGAAACAGGGATGCCAAAAGTGAAGCAATCAGAGGAAAATTTAAGGCCAGGCTGGATGAGGCTTTGGGCAACCTGCTCTAGTGGAGGGTGTCCCTGCCCATGCCAGGGGAGTTAGAACTAGATGATCTTTGAGGTCCCTTCCAACCCAAACCATTCTATGATTCTATGAAAAGAAAGGAAAAAACCCCAAGAATTTCCCTTAAACTAAGATCCATGAACTTAGGCCATGTAGGTCTAGGGAAACATTGGGGTTTACCTTCTGGGCCTTGATCGCAAAGAGCTGACCTCGTTCCCAAGGATGTAGTACTTGCGGGCCTCGTGCAGCAGAGGAATGCACTCCTTTGAGTCCTGGATGAGTTCATCCATTTCCACCTTCTCCAGGAAGTAGGTGGGGTCAAGCAGGGGCAGACGCACATGCTCAAGGAGGTCCTTCAAGGCTCCCTTCCTGGCAGGTATGTCATGCCGTACCCAGCGCATGACTGCTTCAAAGACCACTTCCTCCTTGGGGACCACCAGCTGCTCATCGGACAGATATTCAACCAGCTCCTTCACACCCATCTCCAGGAACTCTTCATGACACGACACCTCCACAAAACACTCCAGCATGAACCTCTTGCTCTTTTCTGTCAGGGATGCAATGGAGAATGAATCAGCAAACTTCATGATGCCCAAACAATTGCATGGGTGAAGCTGGCCTTCAAGGAAGGTGACACAAGCATCTCTGAGCTTGGAGATTTGTAGCAAATCAGACAGTTCCAAGATGCCTTCAACATTGTCCTCCTGAATGATAATGTTCCCCCCATACATATAGTCAAGAAGGAGAGACATTGTGGAAGCAGAAATCTTCTGGATATTAATGATATTCTGGTGGCCTTCCTTGAGATTGCCACCAAACATGGCCCGGAAATACGTGCTGTTGGCTGACAAAGTGGCACGGTGACAGGGGAATTCTTGTCCATCAATTAATAGCACCACGTCTGTGAAGATGCCGCTCTGCCGGTAGGAGTTTAGTGTCTGGAGGATTTGCTCAGCATGGCAGGACCCACTGCAGAGCTTCATGTGTAGTTTTTCTTTGCTTGGGTCCCGTGTCACATTTTCCAGGCTGCTTGTCCTGAAACTTGATTCTTCTTTCATCATTCGATGCATCCTGATTGGGAAGTGGTGAAGGAGACAAGAGAACAGCACAATATTAAAACATCTTGACTGCAACATCCAACACCATCATGATTTTGCATCTTTCTCAGTGCCACGAGGCATTACAGATTCCAGTCACAATACAGTCAGACTCTGCCCCTTCAGCCGCACACATGGTTCCTCCTCAGTAACCAACATTTCCTCCAAACCACAGCACAGTGATGCGCCCTGGGGTATTTATTTGCAACCCAACCCCATCTCAGCAGACAAATTCCTGTTTTCAGGAGATTTTTCTTCTAAGGCAGTTGCCTTGCCCAACATACGCTGTACTAACACCTTGACACCATTTCTTTTCTGACATCTCACAGCTCTTATGAACTACTTTCCTCATCCTGCCAAAGGCAAGCGCTCCACAGTACAGCCCAGCTAGGAGCAATGCAGCATTTTGACTTTTTCTATCCACCGTGTTTCCCCAGATCCTGGATTCCAGGGAAAAAAGGCAGACGTAAGGATGTAAGATTGAGATTTGCCAAAGGTAGCTATCACAGGACCTGCCCAAAAGCAGGGTAGATGTCTACATCTGACATACCTTTCTGCTAGATTTGTTCTCCAGATGATTTTAAATCTTGCCTAAAGGACTTTGCAATGAAGCACAGCGGACTTCTCTCATTTGAGCCCCAACAGTTCACACTGGCAGTGTGAGCAGCAGGACCCATCCTGAGCACCCATGTGCAAAGAGCTGCACATCCAAAAGGATGATCCCCGCTCAAGTCGGGGGGAGGCAGCCAGATCACCTCTGAAGAGTAATTCCTGGGAAGAAGGGCCTCTGCCTGCAGAGGTAGGGTCTGAAAAGCAGAGGAGCATCTTGGCATTGAAACTGTGACAAGAATTGACTCTCTCTGACAACGGCGAGTGAATCAAAGACCCCAAACCCTCAACTACTGCCTTGAGCATCCTAGACCCACTAATAGGTTGGCTCTGCCCCATTTCCTCCACTCCTCCACAAAAGCTTCCCCTGACCCATCACTGTTGCACAGACCCAGATGCTGGCGGAGGGGAAGAGTGAGGAGGGGATTGAACCTGGGTCTCCTGCCACTTGCCCAACTGCTCTCACCAGCCGAATATTAAATAAAAGGGGCACAGCAATGTCACCACCACCCTGAGAAAGCGTCACCATATCCTTTGTGCCTCCAGAATCCCCCAGCAGTGGGGAAATCACCTCTGCCCATGACATGGGGGAGATGCAGAGACCTAAAGAGCAGTGAAGCAGCATGACAAGCCCTAACTAAATAGTTAAGAAATCCCACAGGAGTGGGTGAAGGGTCTAAACATCCGGAATGCCGCTGACGGGTGCTCAGGGCTGTGTACAGGAGGGAACCACTGTTAGTTTTTTCCAAGTGATTTAGGGAAGTTACAACAAAGGCAGCTCTTTAGAGACGCCTTTGCAAAGAGCACTGCAGACTACACGTTTTGCAGACACACGCGGCTCCAGCCAAGAAAGAAAAACACATCTATATCCCCACTTTTCTCCATCATCTGCACAGGTTTCCAACCCATCAGAGTCACGTACAGCTCTGCTCAGCTCAGTGCTGGGAAGAAATAGCTCAGGCTGACCTCCTTACAAAAAGACACCCCCCCATCCCTCCCCAATTAATCCATATGCCCAGCTCACATCGCTCCTATCTACCCATGAGACAAACGATGCCAACTCCAAAGAAAGAGTGGACGTACCCCATTGCCCTCACCCATGCACACTCCTCTCTGGGTCACCCTCTCCATCCAAGTACCACACAGCAGCAAATGCTGCATATTTTTATTTTTTAATATTTTTTTTTCAAGACTCCCCAGCTGCTAGTGCAAAAAGTCCAACATTACCTGGCCCACAGGTTGTGTTCTCCAGGTGGGACCTAGTGAAGACTCAACTTCCCTCTCGGAGAACTCCCATCCACGTTGGGGCTCTGCGTGGAGACAGGTCCCCTCTGCAAAGCACGCTCAGCCCTTCACCGGCAAAGCTTGGGGAAGCACAAAAGCATCCCCTTTATCCTCACTGCCGGAGAGGTGGGGGAGAAATCTGCTTTTGTTTCTCCTGAATGACATGCCAGAGAGCTACAGGGCATTAGCCATGCAGCTGTCAATAACAGCCAGCCAGGGAGGAGCCAGGACCCAGGGAAAACCCATCACAGCTCAGGGAAAATATATCACACCAGGGCAGCTTAAGAGGGCCGAGCCATCTGGAGAGCAAATTGAGGTCCAGGTGGAACGATTCATTTGATAGAGACTCGGTCTCACTGGAAACCACACTAAAGCTGATAAATAAAATACGGCTCTGTGAGCAAAAAGATGCCTGGAGCAGGAGCGGATTGGGTTAGGGAGGAGCTGCAGTTCCCCTCATTAACGTGTGATAATTAGGTAATTAGGTCCTTGAGGATGATAGGGACAGAAGGGGAGGTTTGCCCCGTGTGGCTTTCTGCACCCTCCCCTCTAACTCGATCCCAGTTGTTGGCTGAATTTTTAAATGCTCATAGCAGGGATCAAAGCAGCCCTGGGGAACCTCCACAAAGTAACCCTTGTGCTGAAGATTGTCAAACCCCCTAATGTGACGCAGCCAGCCTTCCCTCCCTTGCCCAGCATTGCTGTGAACAACTTACGTTATTTCACACTAGACAAAAGAGAAATATTAATAAACAGCCCCTGCATGTTGTCATCTTAGTGAAATTGCCTTTCTGTGGGGCACCACTGCTGCGTTTGCTAGCTGACTCCTTTCTGCTCCTCTCCCATCACTGGGATGCAGGGCACAAGCTGGCATCCCGCTTGCTCCCAACATTTGCATATGAATCACTGGCAACCTGGAAGGGACTGCGGTTTCCCAGCCTGTGCAGTGGGCTGGGAGGATTGGGAAATTTGCTCTGAGGACCTTCCACCCTAACAGAGTTGGCACTGCCAGGCTGCACCAAACAGGGGTGCAACCATGACTGCACACGGACGGAGCTAGAGATGACTGGGAGGGGGTCATCAGGACAAACGGCAGCACAGCACTGATCCTGCCCTTTGGAGCACAACAAAAAGGTCTCCAGAGCGTTGGAAGCTCTTCAACAAGGTGGCAAAGCTGTCATCTTGCAGCCATAGAGCATGGGGCTAACAACCCGTTCAAAACCAAACATCAGGTTCAAGTAGTGTGTGCAGCCCCAGGGGTGGGGGGCAGCTACTAAGAGTTATGAACACACAAAGTTACAACAATGAAAAGGCTTTGCAGAGGGCAGCTGTCTCCATGCTCATGCCAAGCCGCCTGTCAAGCAGATTTCTACAGCCAGACTGCTCTGCGCTTGGCCCTGCATCTCCCCGTGTGATGCCGGAGTGCTCCAAAGCAGCTGTCACTCTGCAAAGGCTGTGCTACAACCCACGCTTCTGGCCTTTTTTGCCTGAAACTGAGGGCATTAAATACCCCATAGAGCTGCAAGAGGATGTGGAGGTGTTCGAAAGGGGCATCTGCGAGGCAGCACCAGAGGAAGGACGCCTTACACAAGAACAGGAGCTCAACTTCTCCTTTGTTCCCAGTGCCCTGGGTCTTCTCCCAGGGTAGATACAGATACCAGAAGCAGTAATTAGAGTCCAAATCTACTGTAAATCTCTTCTTCACATTAAAAATACTCAACGTCTGGCACATGGAAACCATTAGGCACAAAGCCACAAGCACTGAAAAGATGCAAAAGGGAAATACAAGTACATAGGACCAGGAACTCCAGGCGTCTGCTGGGGAAAACTCTCTGAATGTAGGGCCAAAGCTTCCTGAAGGAGCAGCACAGTATGCATGTCAGGAGAAGAAAGGAATAGGAAAGAGAAGGGATGCAGCTGAGCTGAAGAGTAAACAAGGAAGGGGAAAAAAAAAAANAGACAAGAGGAAAGGTAGAAGAGAGTTTTGGATAAATCTTGTAACAGAGCCATGGTGAGACGTCTTGAGGGAGATGATGACTAGGACTTGGTCATGCTGTAGTCTGTACCTTCCCACCGCATGCCCAAGAGAGGGAAACACATCCTATAAAGGACAGCTGTCTATGCACTCCTGGCACCACCATCCGTGGCTCCGCTTTGCCGTGGAGAAGTCCGGACACCCTCTTTTCACCCTCAGCCAGTTAGCAGAAGTGAAGGGCAGTCACCAGCCTCTGAGAGAAGACAGAGAACCAGGAGAGCCAAGTAGACAAGTAAGGGCTGAGAAATAACTAGAACAGAAACAGGGTCCAGAAGAAAGAGAGGGAGAAAACTAAGAGTGGAAAAACACAACTTAGTTTCCTATTTCACATATGATCAATACTCACACTGAGATTGAAACCTGGTCAGGAGCTTCCGCTAAGGAGAGGTTGCTTGCACCAAGAGTTCAGGAGAAGAACCACCAGCCTTCAGCCTCATGCTGCTGCTGCTGGCATTACGGCTAGAATTTTCACGCTGAGTTTGAACTCTGAAAGCTCCTAGCCACTGCATCATATCAAGGCTTTAGCAGAGATATGAGTGATGCTTCTTACAGAAGAAAACTGTGTATGCCTAGGGCATGGTCACATCAGCATCACCTCCCAGACCCCCAGACTACACCACTACTAGCAAATTTAAAGGGCTGGAAAGGTTCCCAGATACCATGAGAATTATCCCAGCTGTATCTCTAAGCTCTTATAAATGAGGACAGTTTTGGAGAGGAAGAAAAAGAGTTAAATAGCACAATGTTGGCTGACCCAAGCCACTTGGGCTTAGAGCCAGCAACCAATCCTCAGCTCTTCTATTTGAATAACAGAAACAGCCTACATGACTCTCATTTCTATCCCTTCAACTTTTCGATATCTTTCCCTAGGGCACAGCAATATCAGCCCCCCACTTCAGGATAATTCAATATTGTAGATATCAGGAGCTCTAGCCCTTTCCCTAAGGCAATTTTATATTTAACACTCAAACGGTATTCCCAGAGCCAGTCAAATTCATGACACGGTACTGACTACCCATCACCAACCAGTGAGATAGCCTTGTATTTACTTTAATCCCTTTCAACTATCAGTTAAATGCAGCCATTCAGGGGCTGGAGAAAACAGCTGCTTAACAACAATCCCATGCTGACCCAGACAACATCCCCTTCTCACCCAAAGCACCCTGTGTCTGCAGCTGGGAGCAGATCCCGAGGTAAAGAATAAACAAACAACAAAAACAACAACAAAAAAACCAACAACAGAGCAAGCACCAAGCAAGCCTTTCCCTTATTATACACATTTAGCAAAGAACTGCTCAGGGACTTCCCAAGCTGGATCTCGCATTCGGACTCCTGTGTTTAATAAGTGCTAATGGATGTATGAGCCATTTATTCCTCTTTGAACTTACTTATGGTTTTTGGCCTTCACAGCACCCTGGGGCAATGACTTGCATAATGTGCGTGAACAATAAATTGCTTCCCGTTTGTTTGGCTTAAAACTGCTGCTTGATTGGTTCTACGGGTACATCATTGTTCCCAAGTGGCCCCAAACACTGAAAAATTATTCCGCAGTTACTGTTCGAGACGCAGGTCTGCAGTCACCTCCTCTCCACATGACTGCTTTTCAGCTACTGTCTTATAAAACCTGGGTAGGAGAGAACCATAGAATCATGGAACAGTGTGGGTTGGAAGGGACCTTTCAAAGGTCAGATTGCTCCCCAGAAATCTGTTGATGCACAAAGCACAAGTACGAGTTGGAGTGAAGATGACAGAAGATGGCGTGAAGAAGACTCCTTGCTCAAGCAGACACTGGGCTTGCAGCAAGCATTGTCTGACCCCACCTTTGCTGAGATAACGAGGTACAAAGTATGTAAAGTTCATTTTGCATCAGCCACTCATGAAGACACCAGACTGAGACACCAATACTCACCCAGCCCCAGAGAACTGGAAGTTTTTACCTGAGCAGCTTAGCCCCAAAACACCACTAGCTGCAGAAGGGGTGGTTGGAGTTTGGGTTCATGGAATCATTGAATGTCTTGGGTTGGAAGGGACCTCACAGCCCATCCACTTCCACTCCCCCCTACCATGGGGAGGGACACCCTCCACTAGCCCAGTTTGCCCAAAGCCCCATCCAACCTGGCCTTCAACACTGCCAGGGAGCCAGGGGCAGCCACAGCTTCTCAGGGAAACCTGGGCCAGGGCCTCAGCACCCTCACAGGGAAGGATTGCTGCCTCACATCTCATCTCCATCTCCCCTCCTGCAGCTTCAGGCCATTCCCCTTGGCCTGTCCCTCCCTGCCCTTGGCACCAGCCCCTCTCCAGCTTTCCTGGAGCCCCTGCAGGGACTGGAAGGGGCTCGAAGGTCTCCCCGCAGCCTTCTCTGCTCCAGGATGAACCACCCCAACTCTCTCAGCCTGTCTCCAGAGCAGAGGTGCTCCAGCCCTCCCATCATCTCCATGGCCTCCTCTGCACTCGCTCCAACAGCTCCGTGTCCTTCTTGTGCTGGGGACCCCCGAGCTGGACGCAGCACTGCAGGGGGGTCTCAGCAGAGCAGAGGGGCAGAATCCCCTCCCTTGACCTGCTGGTCACGCTGCTGGACACGCAGCCCAGGACACGGGTGGCTTTCTGGGCTGCAAGCACACATTGCCAGCTCATGTCCAGCTTTTCATCCACCAGTACCCCCAAGTCCTTCCCAGCAGGGCTGCTCTCAATCCCTTCATCCCCCATGTGCAGGAAATTGCACTTGGTCTTGTTGAACCTCATGAGGTTCAAACACAGGCGCACTTCTCAAGATTGTCCAGGTCCCTCTGGATTGCATCCAGTCCCTCCAGCCTGTTGACCACATAACACAACTTGCTGCATCTTCTCTTGATGACAACACAACCGTACCAATCTCAAGGACAGATCTCCAAACCTCCCTCTGGTGAGATCTTTAGGTCCCTCATGAAGCACAAAAAAGCAGAGACACAGGAAGAAGATCAAGGCATCACTGTTTTGCAAGTGATTCCAGAACACAAAACAACATCACAGACTGGCAGGGGAATACTGACAGTTTATTTCACAGAGCATTGCAGAGTTTATTGTTGTCTAGCTCCATTTTCATCAAAAAAGTATCATCCTTTTTTTAAAAAAAAAAAAAAAAAAGGTAGCAAATATTCAGGACGATAATGGTAACAGTCAGTGCATTATGCATAAAGTTTGGGTCTCATCATAAAAAAAAAGAAAGAAAGAAGTGAATTATGAAACCAACTCTTTGTTGGATTGCTTTTAACACTTCCAAGCTTTTAAGCAGTTGAACTTTCAATAAAGTCATCTCCAAGGATAAAAAAACAGAACATGCAGGTGATTATCAACAGATGCTGAGATTTAACAACATCTCTCACTTGGCAATGACAATCCACCGGGAATGTTTCAATACAGCACCACATTAAAAGGAGAAGCAACTTTGTTCTCAAAAGCCTTCAAATCCACCAAAATCTTGCAGTTCTGCAGAAAAAAAACACACCATGTTTCACAGACTTGAGAGAGTACCATACAGAAGGAATAGTATTTGGGGAAGGTAAGAGGGAGCATGGACCAGGGTCTTATTCCACTTACATTCATAAAAACCCAGGGTAGATGCAAAGGAATTAAATTCTTGTTTTGCACTGCTTAGGAGGTGCTTATTAAAGCATCACAAGTCATATTTTCATTATCAATAGGGGTATTGGGTATTTTTCTCTTACATAGATAAATTGGCCACTTTTGCCCCCCAATTCTTACACATTAAACCCAAGCCTTCAGGGTTTCAAAATGCTACCGGAGTACAGCTTAAAGGTACAGCAGTTCAGTGCTGCCAAAACAAGAACAAACTGCTCGAGGCTGTTTTTATCGTGGCTTATTTCTGGGCCTTTCCAATCCTGCTTTGGGTGTCAAATGTGATTCACATCTGCATCCCCCAGACCGCCTTCTCCTCTGCAAGGTGACTTCTCCACTCATGGGCTCTACAACCCAGCTTGGCCAGCACCTGAAGACTCAGCCTCAGCTCTCATTCCTTCCAAACAACTTTGATGGTCCTATCTCTTTCAAGGCAGCTCACACCAAGCTTCAAAGGAAGCTCGGACTCAATGGGATTTCTCACATTGCACGTTGTGTCGACCAAGATCTAGCAAGGAAGGGAACAACCCAACACCAGAAGGCCACGGGGACTGAGCCAAGACCCATTCAGAGCTCCGGCAGCCTTCCGGCTGGCTTCAGCTGCCTTGGGAACCAGCTCCGTGTGAACTGCAAAGTGACCCAAAAACAGGCTCCTCTTCACAAGGCCTTGAAGGTCAAGAGCAGAGAGCTGAGAGTTTCAGGGAGAGGATAAAATTCACTGATCTACTTGGTTTCTGAGCTTTTTTTTTTTTTTTTTTTCTTTTTACCTCTGGTCTCTGATTTTGGTTTAAAGCCTTTTGCATTGGAAACACGCTGATGAGAGGCTCTAGCCTTCACGAGCCTGTCAGCATCTGCCGCAAGACCGTCACTCCTTTGGAGGACACGAACATGCAGCTTTAAAGATTCTGCTTTTAAAGCAAGGAGGAAAGGTCTCCTTGCAGGAATAAATTATACTCCAGGGCTGCTTCGCCTTCCAAACTATTTACAACTCCCTCACCCACGGGCACCTCCTTGGCCCAGAGAAGGGGAAGCTCACACTGCACCACCACCTCCTTTTCCTACGTGGGTGCAAGGACAGGGAAGCAAGGAGCGACTGCAAATGCCACGTGGAGTGGCAGGCACTTTAGCCAGATCTGAGCGGTGATGGTGCCCATGGCATTGCTTTTTGCAAGCCATCTGGGCTCCCAACAGAGCCCAACTCAGGGAGAAGATAGAATGAAAGAAAAAAAGTGGAGGGGGGAAAAACCATAAGAAATGAAAGCACTGCTGCCAGCAGAGGCCAACCTACAGCCAACACTCTGGATTTGCCTTCAAGACTGCAGCAGGACATTTCCAGAAGGCCGTTCCCCTGTGAGCATCCAGACTTTGGGGAAGGAAGATGGGACAGGGAGAAGGTGCCCAAGTGACTGAGCCAGTGCAACCCCTTCCCTGGCTCTGAACTTCAGCAGGGAAGAGCGGTGTTACCTCTTCTCCAAGGAAAGCTTCTCTCCACCCAACAGCCTCCTGTTGCTTAAGAGCTAAATCTTCATTGCCCAGGAAAGGGAAAGGGCAGGGGGGCAAACAGAAAAAAAAAAAAGATAACAAAAACCACACGTCACGAGAACATCACAACGTTCAGCTACACAGTCGCTGCACCAAGAGGAGGAGTGGAGCAGGGCAAGGGGGAGAAAGAGGAGACACGTCCTACGTGTTTTTCCCAGAACCCCCTAAGGGGACTCAGGCTGTCACGTCAGGATTCAAATAACTTCAGCCGTAAGGTTGAGGATTTAATGAACAGGGTATTTCCACTCATGCCCTGGAAAACTTACACTCAAAAAAAAGAGAGACAAAAAATTCAGATTTTCTACATATTTACAAAAACAAGCCCCCCAACCTCACAACCAGGGAGGTGGAGCAGCTAGTAGTGGGGTATGGGAAGGGGTCTCTGCCCGACCAGCAGTTCCTCAAAGGTTCCCATCCCGCAGCAAGCAGGAGAGCATGGCTCTCGCTGCCGGAGCGAACGTGGGGGACGCCACATGCCGGGGTTGGACCGGAGCCCCTCAGTTCATCCGCAGCTTGGTGTCCCGGTGATCTGTGGGGGTGACCATCTCGTTGGCGTAGCCGTTCTCGGAGCAGAGAGACAGCTCGTCCGTGGTCTCCACGCCGTTGTTGATCTCTGGGGAGGGTAAAGAAAGCAGGGACATCGTCACAGGGGTGCAAGTCCCAGGAGCCTCTCCATGGATCAGGAAACTGAGGCACTGAGCAGCTGTGCAATTCCAGCATGTGGGATCCATCTGATCCTACAGGGATGTCACCCTGGGTTTAACAACACTGCACCCATTTAAAATCAGTTCTTAACAGCATCTGCCTCCAGATAGGAGCTCACCTTTAAATTTCAGACCTTGACAATCCTACCAGAGGCAAAACTGGAACACACCCCCCCATACACATGCTGCTATGTCACAGGCTGAATTAGTCACCTGTGGGAAAAGGGTGAAAATATCTGAATTTAACTCTACCAAAATGGCCATTCTGGAAAAAGGGCAGACTCCTGTAGTCACTGGTTTCACTGGGAAAAACATGCAACCAGCAATGTTTTAATTGTAAACACCCACCCTAAGCAAGAACATTTGTTTCAGAGACACAAAACTTTAATATGTATCCCCTACCTCTAAGGATGTTTTATGTCTAGGACGTTTTATGTCTAGAACACGCTGGGGAGGCTTAATTCTGCTGTGACCAACTGCTTTTCCTCTCTGGGTTCCCTGGATTTACACCTGATTGTCACCATCTCTGGAGGTCAGAATCAGGCCTTGCATTTCACACAATGAGCTCTTTGCAGCAAGAGTTGTCATTTTGCTGTGTATGTGCCCAGTACAATAAACCCTGATCCCTGCTGGAGGTCTCTAGCCCCTAAATACAGAGAAAACTCATAACAAAGCTCTAGAGATTATATTCACATTCCTTTAAATGTGAGTTTTCCAGCTTCATGCACTAACTTTTATCTTCTAAAGCTAAATGTTTCACTCTTTGTACACATTTCTGTGATCTTTCTTAGAGGTGGGGCGAGATGGTCACATTGCCAGCATGTTCCAACATAAATAAATGTTGGGAAGAGCACAAGGATATCGGGAACCCCTCATCCTGTAGTGCCACTGAATTCTAGGTCTACCCCAAACTCATCACCACTGTTTATGGTGGCCTATGCCATTATGTTAATGGGTTTTATTGCTTTTGACACGCTGTTGACAATTGAGAGTGGAGATGATGTGGGACAGTATGAGAGCTGCATGGCATAACTTGGGAAGTTAAATGCATGATTTCTGAGCAAATCGGCGCTCAGACCTGCACCAGTTTGGGATGGATGAGCCATGACCATATCCCACAAGTGTTTCAGTGCAGCAAGGTCAGTCCAGTCACCCTGTCCCACCAGCAGCTGATGATACCTGTATCAAGGCCATCTCCTCCATCAGCAAGGAGTAGGGTGACAGCTGAGGGATGGAGCAAAGGGCTCTGACCGACCAGCCCCATCCATACCTGAGAAGATCAGCTTCTCCTTCATGATCTTGACGTCCCGGCTGGACCGGCGGACAGCAGCACTGAGCATGATCTGCTCCGGGTTGTAGGTCCTGATGCTTCCTAGGCGCCACCTGCAAGATAAGAGGAGGATATCAGGGGCTGGTCTCCCAAACCATGGGAGCAACCTCAATGCAAGTGGCCACCAACAATGTGTAGACCAACAAGTCCCAGAGACCCTCATTCCTTTGCTCCCTTGCACCTATGCAACTCTGCATGGTAGGAGGATGTTCAGAGATGAGCATGTTATCTCATAGGGGTACAGACATACAAGCAGGTCATCTTTAACCACCTTGAGCATTCTAATTCCACTGATTTCACCAATGACTGAAGATGCCCCAAATACCTCTCTACACATCAGCTATCCAGCTGCCCAAAGGAGGTAGGGCTATTTTGACTCTTAGGGTTGGAAAGAAGGAACAGAACAAGAGACCAAGCCAGGTAAAGAAACCATAACCTTCTCCTTACTGAGTGACACGCTCACACTTATGGGAGAAGAGAGCTCAAAGACCAACATGAGCTGCTCTGCGGGAAAGTACAAGTGGTCCCAATGCAAGTAGCTGTCACACACAGTGCCCTTAAATGTAATTTCTCCCTCCCCAAATGCCAGGTCTTAGATGTTTCTACACAAACTCTCCGCTTTTTAAGCCTTGTTCACCAAAAGTTTCCACCACATGAACAATGAGACTGATGGGAACTTCGCTTAACTTTTATTCTCATTACTGAATGCATGCAAAGGTAATTACTGATGTTAGAAATAAGCAATGGCAGCAAGTTCAAGGGAGATTCTGCTTTTAAAGCTGTTTTTCAGCCTGAGAGCACCCCTGTAGCAGACCCTCAGCTGCAGAGCTCCTGGCATTAGGAGTGAAAGATTGGCTGTTGCTGCAAGAGGGGAGAACAGGGCTTGGTGGGCTCAGACAAAGCAGCAGTACCCAAAATCCCATCATAAAGGGATGCTGTTCAGGCCAGGCTTTAATAGTCCACACCCCACCAATTCGTCCCAAGTTCTGACCACAGAGGAAGGCTTTCAAGTAAATCCCATTCTCCCTGCTGGAGCCAGGGATGCTATAAGGCTATTTGATAGAGGAACAGCAGGGATTTAGGGTGGCTTATGGAGTTTCTGATCTTCTGGCACCATCTAGTGGCTCACCCATACATAAGAAGGTGATTTTTTTTTTTTTTAATAGGTGAAAACCACCTTCTCAAATTTCTAACTCCCTACCCTGCCCCAGAAGAAGAGGATTTGAAGAGCCCCACACATCTCCAGCCTGGGTCCACAGCATCAGCCTGACAAAGCAATGTCCACAAAAGAGGTTCTGCAATTTTTCCAGGAAAATCTAGCTGGTGTTGATTTCATAGGGTTTCCATCCCCTTCTCAAATCCCAGTGGGTGACACTGCACTATCAGTCTTTGATCAGTCTACAGATGAAGGCAGATGCTCTGCTACAGAGAAAAGAAGGGGTGGGATGGCAACATGACACAACCCACAGACCCATGGACAGAAGCAACACAGAGGAAGCACAAGGAGGCAAAGACATTAAAGTATTAAAAAAAAAAAAAAACAAAAAACTATCATTATCATCTATGCTGAGCCACCCTGACCTGGAAGATGACCATTTTTGCCCTTAGTGTCCCTTGCAGGCAGATCCCACTAAGGTCAATGTGGTTGCAAGTGCATAGGATCTCACAGGATAGGACCCTCCTTAAACTATAATCAGGATCAAAACATATTGCTGCAACAACGAGTCTTTTCTTTGCCCACATCAGCAGGATTTTCAGCATCAGGCTGGGTTGCTTGGCCAAAATGCATGATGATCTCTTGCCCATAGGTCCTAGACATCCCATGGAGGGCATGGGCTATTTCGAGGCACAGACAGCCCAGCCTCAAAGAGGTGCAGGGACCAAGGGCTTTTCTCCTCCTACCGAGAGGAACAACCACTGCTCTCTGCTCCCCATCTCGCATGGTGGCTGCTGTCAGACCCAGGGTGGTTAAATATGCACAAGGGGCCGATGACTCCTCTCACAGGGGTGCATTGCCCTGATTGAACAAGCCAGGAGAGGGTGACCCCGTTTTTCAGGGGTACTTTGAAACACCCTCTTAGAGGGGCCACCAGTACATTTAATCGCAATGCAACTCCAACACCATACAAAATACTCTCTGCTGTGCTCAGTAGACTTTGGGTCTCCAGAAAGCTTTTTTAATAGAAAATAGCACCTCTCCTACCCCCTTGGACTCTGTTGTGATCAGCCACGTTTAGGACAGCAGTGTGCAAAAAGGCCAGACAGACAGCAGGTAGGTCTTGCTCTGGGAGGTTGGCATCAAAGTGGACCAGACGGACACAGGGTGGGAACAGACTAAAAAATACTGGGACGACAACAACACAGAGACAGCACACACCGTGTTAGGGCCACGACTGGACCCTTTGGTTTGGAAGGGAGGACTAAATGGCAGGGAAAGGGAGATGGGCAGGTTGGGGAGAAGATAGGGTTGATTGGTACCGAGGTGATAAGATGGAGCAAGCAGAGCCAAGCCAGTTGCAATCAGAGTCCCCATCCTGCGACCACTCTTGCCTAAAGCTTGCCCAGCTCCTCCATGCCTGTCTTCTCCTCATGAGCCAGGAAGCAAAGGGCAGGCGAGAAGGGGAAAACACCCAACCTCCCTGTACCCATAGAAGGGCTCAGCCCAGCCCCATAGCCAGGTCCTGTTTTGGGGAGATGCCGCGAGGATGTAACACTGCAAGTCCAAGGTACCTCGTGGAGCAGGCAATATTTGCAGGTGGCCAATCCCAACCTCTGAGGTGGTAGGTGGGCAGAGGGAGAGGGGCAGATAAGCACAGATAGGGAAGTAGCCAAGTCCTCAGAAATACAACCCCATGGCACACGGCGGAAGGAATGGAGAAGGTAACACGCGAAGAGTTTGGTCCGAGTACAGACACGGTGAAGGCTTTACTGCAGAAAAGCAACAGCGCTTCCCTCCAAGGGGAGGAGAACAACTGGTGACAAAACAGCCAATACAAGGAGAAATCTGGGTTTCCAATTGATAACACTTCAAATCCAGCATCCCAGGCTCATTTCCTTCCCGGGTGCAATGCTATTTATTTTCACACTGCAGTTCCAGTTTCACTGTGGTGTAACTGGGAAGAGACACCTGAAAGATCCCAAGCTCCAAATGCAACAATTGATGAGCCAAACCTTTCCAGCTATTAGCCTTATTAATTCATTCCCAGGGCTAAAGAAGCACTACTTTATATAAATTACACAGGTTACATTATTTTCTTTAGAAATGGCCAATTTAGAAGAGGTTGGTCTCAAAAACCTCTGGTAAATGCAGGAAGGAAGGGGATATTTTACATGGCAGTATTTCCATGGAGAAATCATTACATCCACTGGGAATTTCCCAATTACAACACACTGCAGGACCTCAAAATAGGGCTGTTTTAAAAGGCAGCGACTCAGATCATTGTAACAGAAGGTCAGATTGCCTTCAAAACATCCACCGGCCTCAGCATCAGGCTCCCGTGGTGCTCATGGCTATGGACTATGCAATGTTCAGACCCTTATGGTCCCCCTGCGAAGCCAGATGTTTGAAAGCATCATGAAAAACTGCGTACTGCCCTGTCCATCTGCAGTGAAGCCATAGCAGAGAGGGAGAAAGAAAGAGAGAAAGGAAGGTTGAATGAAAAAGAGAAAGAGGAGGAAAGCACCAGAATTACCTGATCATGTGATAGCTGTGAGATGCCAGAATGCAGCAGAGAGAGAAAGAGGAGGAACATGCACAACAGTCAGAGCAGTAAGAAAATAAACAAGGCAAAGAGGCAAAAAAAAAAAGATCAGTTAGAAGTCATCACAGTTGGTATTTCCCCTCCGGAGAGGTTGCCACGATCCTGTCACCAAGGCTGAAGCAGAACAGCAGGAGCAATTCCTACCCGCAGCTACGGAGGAGAGACAAGCCATGCGTAGGAGAGAGGACGAGCACATCGAAGCGGTGGCTCTGTTCCCACCCACCCCCTTGTCCTTGCATGAAGGAAGCAGCTCTGGTTTGCCCCAAAAGGGATTTGGAAAAAAAAAACAAAACAAAAAAAAAAACAAAAACCAAACAAACCAACCAAACCAAAAAACCCAACCATGACACTGAAGGCCAAATGCCAAGCCCCATTTCCTGGAGCTGAATCACATCAGCAGGTAGTAGTTGGGTGATTCTGCTGCAATTTGTTTTCGATATATCCTCAGTGCTGCTACTAATGCTTTCATGTGGTGGAGAAACTGAAACGGCAGAGAAATGGGGGTCTCCTGCACAAAGTTCTTAGAAGAGCAAGCCTTCTGCTCCAGAAAGTCCAATTTCTGGTGCTAGAGTTTCTCCTTCTTCCTTCTACTGACTTGGGGTTGAGTTGCCCCAAGGGAGAGATCCAGAAGACAACATATGACTCTGTACGATGGACCCCACGTGGCCAGATCTCTCCGAGCAACTGCCCTTCTATGTCAGGTCCAGAGGCTGGGCAGGGAGCTCAGGCTGATGGATTCTGGGGAAAGCTGGCAGCAGTTTCCAGCTCTTCTCACCTGTATCGCACTTACACTGAGGGCAGAAGAGAAATCCTGCAATAATGCTTTCCTTCCTTACCCTGCTTCCTCTTGTCCTACTCCATCAAACCTCTTCCAAACTGGAAGAAAAAAATCGATCTGTGTGGAGAAGAGTCTAGCTTTTGCAAAGTCCACGTAGCTGTGACTTCTCCCTCTCTCCAAGCATCCATCGTTTCTGTCTGCTCTCGGAGCCATAGTTCCTATTCAGCAGGTCGAATCTCTAATTTCTTCAGCTGTGGTCTCCTGGGTCTAATTCAGGAGAGCCGTCTAAAACTGACTTTGGGAGATAATGCAAGAGACTGCAAATATCTCATCAACTTGGCCTTCAAATTCTGCTCTTCAGAGAGGTCAGTCTCTGCCTCCAGACTCCTCCATGCATCTCAGTATCTGACAGAGAAATACACGGTCTAAAGAGCAAGGACATCTCTTATTAAACCCACTGATGAATCTGAGGGAGTGGAGGAAGCTGCCAGAAAACACACACACACACACTGCTCCTCTGGCAGAAAGGTTTAACTGGCCACAATTCAGATCACAAGACTTCTCAGAAAAATTTTAATCTCATCTTGGTCAGTGGTTTCATGAACTGTTGGGAAATCTAAACTGATAGGGGAGTTTTGAATCTGCTGCTCACTCCATTATCCCATGCTGGAACTGGGGACCCGCTGGGCACAGGTCTACCAGTGTGGGACTCTGCAGGTCATGAATTTAGACACAATTATAAACAGACCCAACATGTGGCCTGAAGTCAAATCCATAGCGGGTGCTGGCAGGAGCAATAACCTACTGTAACATGGCAAAAATACCTGGGTAATTATGCACCGAGGGGAAGGAAAAAGATTGCTGGGACAACGCGACAGCGAAATCACTAGCTCATGAGGCTGAAGCAAATTAAATTGCTGCTCCTAAGACGAAGGCATTTCGGATATTAAGGGGGAAGGAAAGCGTAGGTCCCCTGATGTCTCTAGGACAGTCGTTTGTGCATGCCAGAGCAGATGAAATTATAGAGGCAGGGGAAGAGGGGATGCAATTTCAGGATGACACATTTTCCCAGGAGAAGGCTGCTGCTCCTCGCTGGAGGGAGCGCACCTCTCTGAGCTCACTCTTTCCCAGAGAGGGGTATTACACTGTCACCACTGACAGCTAAAATACCTCCTCGCAGCGAAAGGCACATCACCGGGAGGACACCGCGGTTTCCTCTGGTGTAATCAACTCTGCCATTAGGAAGTTGATTTACCTCCTCCTGGTTTATCAGTGTCTTAACTTGCTCTGCTCCTAAGTTTTATGCTCCACATTTGTTTTCAGGGACCCTGGCTAACAGTGAGGCTTCTGCAATGCCCTCATCAAATCCTTGCTCTCCCTTTTCTTTAGAAAAATGGAGACTTTCTCTATGCATCAAGCTAAGCAACTGATTTGATTTGCTAAATCATATTTCTATTTCTTCATCCAAAGGGGCACAAACTGATTTAAGAAAACTAAAACATTTTCTTCTTGAAGACTGTAATGGTGGAATCTCAAAACATGTCCTCTTCTTCCTTTAAAGCAATTTAACCTCTTTCTCGATGCCCATTTCCCTGAAGCATTTACAGTTTCTCTCCCACACGCATTTATGAGCGGAGCAAGGCGTCTATCACTACTATTTTGAGATCTCTCATTCTTCTTTAAAAGTAGCATCTACATCCAATTCAATGTCACATCTCAGAAGTGGGATTATTGTTTGCAGTCTTTGTAGAGGATTTTTTTAAGAAACAGTTTCCCTGCTATTGCAATCCAAGCGCCTGAGGAGCACGGTGCTCCTCTCTCCCATCTCCACCCCACGCTCTGAACAAAAATACACACCACAAATACATGGGAGTCGAGCTGTAACAATGCTACTTACTTCTGGAATATAAAAACTCCTACAATTACAATAAATGAAATGAGATCAGACGTGATCCAGATTAGGTGGTACTCGTCTGGAGGCTGGAAGACAAAAAACAGAAGCAGACCTTAAACCTTCTGGTTTGTACAATTGCAGAAAGACCACACATTGCTAGTTACCACCAGGGCAGAAAGAAAAGCACAGAGCTGCAGGGGTTGCATATAAATCACAACATTTATGACATTTCTAATGCTAGCCTGTCACCCAAAATGACGTTACCAGGAAAAACTGCAAACAGGAATAATTTCAAACTCTCCCTCCCTTCATGCACTGACATTTTCTCAGAGCTTTGTGGGCTGAAAGTTTCCTATCTCAGCTGTACCTCAAGGTGAGGTTAAGATGCTGTTTGGAAATCCAGGTCTGGGAAAACACAAAAATATATACACATTGCACACGAGACACGCGGGGTCCATTTTCAGTGCTAACGTTAGCTGTTTCGCACATTCCCCATGCTATATTTCTCAGTTTCTGTCCTTCGAGGCACTGGTAGCTCTGGCTCCATTAGCCAGTCCAAGCGGCTGTGGTCATCACACCAGCTAAAACCAGCTAAACCCATGGTCTGAACCCAGCACAGAAGCATTCTACTTCACATTGATTTTTGTGCTGCCCAGAAAAGAGCAGCACTAGCAAAGACAAGAAAGTAAAGTGATAATTACAATCAACGCTTGATGATGCTCAGAAGGCATCTACTGAGGACAGCCACCAGTGATGCTAAAGAATTTCTCCTATCCCAGACTGGTTCCAACCAGGAAAATGTCGCTGATTTCACACCAGAAAGATCCATCACAACCACCAAGACCATCATTAATGCACACAAGTAATATTTCATTAGAGAAATAGAGTACAGAATGCATAGAGATGAGTTCTTGCAATGGTAGTGTAACATGGATAAAACCAGTTGGGAGCCATCAACTCTGCTACCTCTGTCTCCCAGCAGAGAACAACTTGTTTTTCGGTTCAGTGACTCTTTGTGTGTCTCAATTTATCTCATGAAAGTGCACCACAGAATTAGCAGGGTGATGCTTTATTAGCCAGTGCTTCTGATGAAGATTAAATCCTTGTATTTTCCAGCTTCATTACAGAAGGGTGACATTTAATGTTAGTTACATTTGCTGCATCTATTAAGACCAACAGACACAAAATTGACATTTCCCATTTTCTTGGCAGGAGAGCGCCATCATAACTAAGTACTTTGAAGGAAAAGTCAAGAGTCTTCTAATTTAAAACAAAATCTACACCTATAAATTTTCCATTTATGCAAGTGTTGATATTCTACAATTGAAGACCCAAAACAGTAGGTTTTCCTGTGGGGCAAAAGTTACGTTTCCTGTGATATACCCCAAGCAATAGGAAGACATGAACACAGCTTTCTGGGCAAACTCCAGCACCTGATTACAGATATTACAGGGGGGTTTTATTTTTTAAGTCCTGCAGGAAGCTCAAAGCTGGAAGTTTTTGTACCAAACCAAGGTTTTATAAGTGACAAAAATGGAATTTGAAGGTGAAAACTGAATTTTTTCAAAGACATGCACCCCACACATGTCATTATTACGCGTTCCCAGTAAGCAAATGCCTCCTCAGCCCTGCAGAGGAGGGAGCATGGGTCAGCAAACATCTGTTGTGCTGGGACCTTCTGTGTTGCACTGCTCCATCTATACCAAGATCTGTTCAAGAATTTGCTATATTTCACCTGCAGGTTTTTGTTTGTTTGTTTTGTTGTGGGTATTTTGTTTGGGTTTTTTGTTTTTGTTTTTCTTTTCTTAGATAGGGCTATTTCATTGGGATTATTTTGGGATTTTTATAAACTTTACCCAAAATAAGTCCTACTTCTGAAATCTTCATATTTGCAGCCCATCAAACCTTCAGTGTAATTGGGCAGAGAGCAACTCTGGCTCTGAAGGAGACTCCCAAAAATGCAGAGAGGGGTGGCACACTGGGCTCCTGCTTTAAGGACATCAAGGTAGAGCCTGAACCCCAGCTCAACCTTCTTAAAGCCTTCCTCCATGTCATGTCTGATGGCCTCTGTTCTTCCAGTGGCTTTCCATCAACAGTAGAGGAGAGACTATCACTTTTCCTTCTTTTCTTTTTTTGTCCTTTTAAGTGAAACACAGGTTAAACGTATTTTTGCAATTGCAAATAGCCCCTGTGTGAATGGAGCAGAACAGATTTGCACTGCTCAGCTGGCAATAAGGCCCAGCGAAGCCCCCGAGGGCACTGGCCAGCCAGACCCTGGCTCCCAAGCCATCTACCCATGGGGTAGAGGGGGCTCAGAGGTCAAAGCTGGTTAGATTACATCACCCAGGTACTTCAATACGCAGGAAATAAAGGAATTTTTAGGCTGCCAGTGATATAAGAGTGTGCACTCACAGGAGAGCTGGAAATCCAGCAGATGGAAGAGCCCTTGGAAGAGGGCTCCAAGTAGCAGCAAAGCAGCTTTTGGAGTAAAAAGCTGCCAGTGATGTGCACACAACTCCTGCCAGCTGTAGTGGAGGACAGATGTTTGCAGCAGCACAATTCAGACGACAATAAACTCTGTCAAATTCAGTCTTTATAAAACTGTTTCCAATCCTCCGGCTTCAGTGCGCACCAGTGTGACTTTGTGTAGTCAGACACAAGCGGTAGGTTAAGCTAAGGCTAAGAACATCATGCACAGATGTTCATCCATCTAGGCAGTAGTCTTGAGGTCATACCTCCAGCTAAAGATGCAGATGACTCATTAACGTTAAATTCTCCTTGTGCTCATCTTATTCTCCCCCTTCCCAAGCAGATCTGCCAGAGTAGCAGGTAAAACAGCTGCCTCCTGTCCTACCCTAACAGGATTTGTCATCAGAAAATAGTCTTTCCTTCACATGCACTTACACCACCACAGCTGAGCTCTTGCTCTGGTAATACCTTGATGCAACTATTTCATTTCCCTCCACTCCAACATGAATATTTATGTTTGGTTTGGACAATCAAAGTGCTAGGGGCGTTTTCAGAGAGTTTACTGGCTAACATGATGGGTAAGGGGGCTACCTTTGGTCTCTGGTTGTTTCTTGTCCAGCAATGGGGTAGCCAGAGGTAATACCTGTCCTCATCTGGTATTAAAAATAGGCAAAAAAATCTAGTTTTGAAGCCTGCCTGAAACACAGAAGCCAGGTTTTCTGGTTCACCTGTGCTCAGCAGGTCTGAAAAGGTGTTTTTCTACTGAAGGAAAATGGAAAAAGTCATGTGGGTTAAATAGGGCATGCAACACAACCTCCAAGGCTTCCAAACCCTGTACGAGGAGAGACAAGGCCAACTGAAGGAAGGATTGGGCAAGAGGAGCATTGGTCCATTACTATCTCAGCGCTCAGGCATACAGAGAGGGAAAACCCTCAAGTGAACAGCATGTTGAACCCAACCAAACCTTCCTGGAACAAACCCACTAGACACAGGGCTGCAGTGGTCAATGGCCACCTCTTCCCCCCTCCAATGCATCCTCTCCTTCCAGGGGATCACAGCACCTTCCCAGGCATCCTGCTTACCATTAGCCAGATGGGAAAAGGCACCTTGCGAAGGACGTGGGAGCTGTCGGAGGTGACGGACTGGACACCGGCGCACCACAGGATGGAGTATAGCCAGGGCTCGTTCACAGTGTAGAGATTCACACTCAGGTTTGCCATGGTGTAGTCCCTGCCAGGAGACAGACAGGGTGAGATGTGAGTTCCCCAGCAAACATCAGACCCTCATCTCCAGGAGGAGAACTCTTGTCATCAGCCACCGCTGTAATCACAGCTAGATTTATTGGGTTTCAGTTGTATGAAATAGTTTTTTTATCAGGGCACGGTCACTTCATAAACAACCCAAGGGCATTGCAATCAAATGGTTAGAACTTGAAAGCTTTCTTTGCCTCTTGAATGCTATCTGACCCAGGCCAGTGCCCATCTCAGATACTTCCTCATTAATGACGGGCACATTATGTTTTTCTAACAACCGCCTCATCATGTTGATGTAAAATTAACATCTGGCTCAGATGCCCGTAACACTTCATAGGCAATTTACTTAATTAAAAACTGACAGACTGCATTTCCAACATCAATTCCTACAACTCCCATGCCCTTGTTTTGGGGACGGTCACAGAGTTACAGCTTCCAGTCTCCTGAGGTCATTTTCCAAGAAGCTAAAACTGCAAGCTGGGGTACAGGAGCTGTCAGCAGCAAACCAAGCACTGATAGTGGACTCCCTGTACCCGTACAATTTGCATAAGTTGCTCTGTTTCCTTATTTACGAAGCAGAAGCATCAGTAATCTCCCTTGCATGGGCAGCACAGAGATTAATCCTTGCAATTCAATATCAGCAAAGCCCTTTGAGGTTGAAGGACACTGTAGAAGATGTAGACATCTCAAAGCTCACAACATGATCAAGCTGCTCCAAAGGCTAAGAGATTCTCAAGGGCAGAGGTGGTCACACCAATGTTACATCCGGATGCTGATTTTTTGGGGGGGCTGAGGAGACTCTGTTGTATCAGGGGTTGTCGAGCCTGCTCTGGCTTGTGCTGCAGGACTGCACCAACATTTGACTGGGCACCATGTTCAAGAAACATTCACATGGCAGATCTGATTTTGGAGACAACTGAGATGAGATTGATGAGAGACTGGGGCTGATAAGCTGGGATAGATGAGAGAGTTGGCATATGGTCCTCTTCATGAGATAGAGTAAATAGGTCTGGGAAAAAACAGGCAGGGATTCTCCTGCAGGTAAAGCACAGACTTGGTTTTAAGGATGAGCTACTAGACCAGTTTCTGGCAGCCACGGAGTTACTGTCTTACGCTAAACAAGACCACACTCAAACAGCTGCAGGCTCAGCTCTTCCCTACACCCAGCCCAAATGTATAGCAAGACAACTCCTTTGAAGATACTTTTCTTCTGCAAACTTGTTTCATTTTCAAGTATTTCTTTAGGGGAAAAAATTAAACTCCAGAAGAAAAGAAAAGCTCTACTAGAGACAATCCGCCCTTTCCAAGAAGGCGGCAAAGCTGGGAGCTAACACATTGCACGGTTCAACGACAGGCTCAAGTATAAGGAAAGGAACCCCACGCTGTGCCAATCTCATTAAAGAGGAGACAGGACTAGTCTAAATAGCTGACAAAAGACAGTAATGAAACAGGTGAATTCTCTGCAAAGAGAAATTTTTGAAAGCATACCCAGACTTTGGACTAATCAAAATTCTGTGGTAGCAACTCTGTAGCCGACGAACAGAAGCAAAGGGCAGCTGCTAATGAGGATGAAACAGCACTTGGAGGTACTCCGTGTGAAAAGCCTTCACTTTTTCCAGAAATGACAGTGTAATAAGAATCAATTTCATATTATTTGTATTTCAAAAAAGATCATCATATACTGAATTAGCATGTAGAGTTATTAGAGTCAGCTGTTTGCTCCTGGGAACAGCCTGGATTCTGGGCAACGGGTAGGGATGAGCTTGCACAGCTCAAGCTTTCAAAAGCAAGTCCATCTGAAAAGAGACCTCTATGCAGATAATACAGGGTGATCAGAAAAGATTCTGCTGGGCCAGGGACGCACAGAGCTGCGGACACCCGCTGTGGAGCGCACGGGCTATCACTCGGCATTCAGAGGACCATACCTGACATCCTCGTTCGTGACCTTGGTGTAACGCAGGTTGAGCTTCATGATGCCCTTCTCCCTCATGCGCTGTGCATCCAGCTTGAGGCCAGAAGTCTGCTGGAAACCCGGTGCAATCTGTCTGACCAGCTGCCTCTCCGTGTCTGGCAGCCACATCACCTGCGGAGGGAGCGAGACAGAGGACGGCTACGGCAAAGAGGATTCACAGAGCTGGTGACACAAGACAGTCAGTTTACACCAACACAGAAGCAAACATCACACGACAGACTGCCTCGTTTGTCATACAAATTGTCTAGGAGACACTTACAGTCTCCCACATCTCTATTCAAGTGCATTTCAGGATTGTCTGTGAGCCCAGAGGGTTGCAACGCACAAAATCTTAGAGGTGAAAGGGGCTGAGATACAAAGGGATCAGGCCAAGGGCTCATGAGAAGAGACATGGTGTATCCTTGAAAACCTGTCCTCCCTGCCCAGTTCAGGGCACCGAGAGAACTAAGGACATGAGGCTGAAACCGGCAGTGCAGACAGGATGCACAGGAAAAGCCTCTGGCGATCCCATGGCTAAGACTAGTTGTATTCACTCTCTTATCGGGGCTACACCTACTCCAACCCAGGACAAGGATTTCCCTAAGTTCATACCATGCTTTGAAAGCTTGACAAATTAATTACTGTTTACATCTGGCAGCTGAGCACATTAAGTGGATGCAGGAACCAAGCTGGGCAGTTGTATGGCTCGTGCCATGCAGAGCCTGGGCCCAACCGGACAATCTCAGCAGTACCACTGGGCATTGCATTGCTTTAACTTGTGTTTGACAACTCAGCGGCACTCATTTACCAAAGCATCGGAGCAGTAGAGATACAGCCATATGCATTTTCAATAGGTATTCATAAAATCTGGGTGAGAAATACCACTTTACAACCCCGCATCTGTTTTGACTACTTTTCTCCTGTTCTGCATCCTAATATCCAAGGAGAAGACAGCATGGTCCTTCCCTTGGATCTAGCCAAGCTGGCAGAGGCTTGTGGATAACACTCACTGTAGCCACAATTGGTAACTGGGTGGCAGTGTCAGTCATTAGAAAAACAGATGGGAGTTAAAAATAGCTCCATTCCCTCCTGGACCCCATCACTGCACAAGTCAGTGCTGAACTTCTCTGTGCATGCAGATGTACCTAACTGGAACAGATGAAATACCGGAGCTGCAAGTGATGTAGTCATTCCACTTGCTAACCTCACCGTACTATTTTCAACCAGTCCATATTCAAGGGAGAGCGCAGGACAAGTGAAAGGACCAGATTTGCTTCCCAAGACAGCTCAAGAAGATAAGTTTTGGAAGTGACAACCAGAGTCCCCAGCTCTGGGTGCCCTTCTGACACATGAGAAGTAGTGCTCTCCCTCCAGGAGATGATTGCATCACAGGGAGCTCCCTGATGGGCCAGATGAAGATCTATACCTCATGATCAGAGACATCACAGCTAACAAGGCTGGCTGGGCTTTGACTGCAATAGCACAGAGCTGGACATTAAAATGCTTGGCATAACCCAACAAGGACAATTCTGGGGCAGAAATGAAAGTCTGGAAGAGATCTCTGCATGCACATAGACCCGCAGGTACACTGACCTCCTTTTGCTGAAAACCCCTTATCTCCAGGACACTTCTCCTCCAGGCAGAAGTTGACTCTAAGCTGAAACATTTGCTCAGCCCAGGGAGAAGGATTATTTAAAGCTAAGGTGTCAGAGGCAGAGGAAGGGCTCTCTGCTGCTCGCAACTGGGCTTCAGGTCTCAGCTTCTTCTCTCGTGTCCAAGGCTCTTGTTGAATCTCTGTCAGAAGGGACCTCAGGAGATCTCTACTCCAACACAAACCAGGGCCAGCACTGATTTCAAACAAGGTGCTCAGAGCTTTGTTCAGTTGAGTCTTGAAAAGCTCCAAGGATGGAGATCCCTCAATCTTTCCTGGCCTCTCTCAACACTTGCATGACCTCACAGGGAAAACTACTTTCCTTATATCCAGCAAAAAGCTCTCCTGTTCCAATTTGTGACAACTCTCTCTCATCCTCCTCACACAGAGCGCAGGGAAGAGGTTGGGTCTAACTTCTCAGCAACCTCCTTGCTGGTACTGGAGAGCTGCTATTAGATCTCTCTTAAGTTTTGTCTTTTCCAGGATGAAGAGACTCCGTTCCCTCAGCCCCTGCTCATATGTTCAGCCCTCTGACCAGTTTGGTGGCCTCTGCAGGACTTGCCCCAGTTTATCAACATCTGTCTGGCGAGCCCCACACTGAACACAACTGCTAAGGGGAACAATCACTTTCCTCCATCCACCAGTTATACTACCATGAGTATGGTTCAAGATGCTATCAAGCATCTAGGACCACCAGCCTGGAGGCACAGTCATCCCCAGCATGACTCCTTGGCATGAAGTGGCATTTCAAATCAAGTGTTCAAATGGATCAAATAAGATGCTTAAAGATTCAGGGAACCCACAAAGGGCAACTTTGGAAACATCACCAACCCCACAGAACTCACAGCCTGTTGCCGAATTCCCGATGCCAGGATGGTTTCCAGAGTGATGTTGATGTAAGTGTTGTAGTAGGGATGAGCTGGTGGCAGGTCCTGGAAGTTCAGGATGAGTGATGTGTTGTCCTTGATCACCTCTAGCATATCTGCCAGCTTGCAGACTGACTGGTTGGCAGCTTCCAAGTAGTCAGACCTTGAGAGTGAGCCGGCCGTCCAGAAAGGGTCATTCTGAAAGCAAAGCACATCCCGGCATTAGTGCCACAAAGCCCAGACTCCTCCAATACAGGTGAAGACCCTTTTCTATCCCACGTTGGCAACAGTGGGGGATGCTGACAGCTGTGCTTGATGACAGTCTTGCAGCTTGCTGAAGCTCTGTGCCAGTTTCCCTACCCAAGGCAAGGTCACAGATCCTTACTGAAAGGAAGGTGTGCTAGGCAGATCACCTCGTTTCCAGGAGGAAAGCAGAGCTTTCCAAGGTAGTAAGCTAAAAATGTGCTTGCTCACGCTATATACATGATCACCAAGGATTCTTCAGAATCCAAAAATAAAAAGGACTAGATATTAAATAACTAAGAGTAATCAAAGAGGAGCTATAGGCTGTTGGAAGAGATGAGCTCCTGACTTATGGACATTCAGGAATGATTGCTTCAAAGTACGTTCCAAAAAGCACCCTTCCAACTGCCACCTGGCAGTAGTAGTTTCCCTGCACTCCCACATCTGCAAGCCAAGTAAGTTTCTGCGCGGCAGCAATACATGGGACATCCCCATCACACCACCTCAGACCAGCACAGCAGCGAAGCTATGGTGGTTTCAGGCTTCCACCAAGCAAGCACCCAGAGAGCTTCAAGCAGGCATATGGAAGTGGTATCTGAGCAAGTAGTATCTGAGCTTGCATCACTGCAGCAGTACCTCAGCAAGCCATGTTCAAGAGTGCATGAGTGTGCCAGTGTGCTGCAGCCCTCCTTCCATGCCACAGCTAATGCTCTCCAAGAAGGTTACGGCCACCCGCCAGAGAACAGCTTGGCAAAAAGAAATCCCACCTGCAACCTGGCTGCATGCTGAAGGATGGGTCAAGCCCATCCCACAGCAAGTCTTCCTCCTGTGGACTTCAAAGGCTAAATTTCTTGCTTTTTCTTTGTAAAAGACAATTGTGTCCAAAAGTAAATTAAAGAAAAAGGAATAGCATATAACACGCTGTCTTTTCTGTTCCCTTCATCTTCACCCTTCTGGAGGGTCTTGAAGCTCTTTGTGGTGTCAACTAGGCATTAAGGACCTTTTTTCCAGGTGGTGGAATAGGTACAAAAAGACAATGTGTCTTTTAGACCAAGTCTGAGTTTAGCAGAGGACAGAAAGAAACATGGTTTATGGGTTCTTGGTCTAGCTGCACTTCAGACCACTCCACTAAGGAGATGGATCTACACCTCTCCATCTCAAAGAGGGTTTAGGCATGAGCTGTCATCCCATGGCCACAGCTCCAGGACGCCCTCTCCATGGCTGTACGCACCTGTAGGAACCACTCTCCAGCATTGAGCTTTTCCAGGTCGGTCCAGTTGAACATGGAGGAGTGCTCGTAGGCCCGCTCTGGAAACACTTCCTCCACATTTGTTGTTCTCCTGAGCGTCTTGTCATGCATCAGAAACGGCACTCCATCATAGCTGCAAAGACAGTCAGAGGCCCCATTATGAGTGGAGGTGTGCAACTACATACATAGTACTAGAAGAATACCTGTTCCCACTCCAGCCTCTCTCATGGCTTCAAAAAATCATTGATCTCAACCATCCCCAGCATTCCCAAGACCAGTTGAAATTAGATGCACTCAGAGGAAAAAAAAACAAAACAAAACAAAAAACAAACCAACCTTAAGATATCTGCTAGATGCCTGCAGTCATTCAAATGCTGACATAACCCTATCCATCCATCCCCACTACTACTCCCTCAAAAACGTCTGCAGTGACAAACTCTGGTAGCTTGGACAAGAACATCCACCCCGAATGCTCGCGTGAACCAAAGCTTTCTGCAATGTCTGTAGCTCCCAACAACATCAGAGGTTTTCCATACCCTGTATACACAGATACATACATAAACTATTCTCATGTTAATAGTAGATGATGAGTATGATTTTCAAAGGCTCTCAGACTATATAGGAACTTAACGTTCATGGGCTTTCAGCAACAATGCAAGGGCTCCAAGCTACCTCTCGGATGAAATTAAATAGCCAAATGCATGCCCTGTGGTCTTTAAGCCACCTAGATATTACAGAACAACTGTTCCAGGAAACCTAAAAAGCCCTTTAAATTTTCTTCCAGCCCAATTTCCTGTGACTGAATCAGTGGTAACACCACACAGGGCAGTGAGGGTTTCTATCAAGAGCTATCTGCACTCAGAAATCAAGATAAACCCAGAACAGCCAGCCTAATTGTAATGACATTTTCCAAATCAAGGTGCTCATCTTCATAACAGGAGACTCAGATAAAGTCTGGAAAGGAGATGGGGTTAAAATACAAACCCCTTTTGAATTAGGAGACAACCCAGAGCACTTATCACCAGAGCTAGGGGGAAAACAAAACACAATTTTCAGTGATGGAGCAAACGCTGCCTCAGCTTTACCACTGCCTGCAGAAGTCCCCTATCAAAGGTCACCGGCACCTTTATTTGTCATTTATAGCGTGCACTGTGCCAACTACTTCCCAACCCAAAGCAACATGCTGACACAGCAATACCATGCTCGGCAGCACACCGTGCTGCTGCAATAAGAAGGGGGTTTAATAAATATAATTTAAAAAAAAAAAAAAAAAGGAGAAAATTCTAAGCAACTGAAGAATTAAGAGTGTGGAGTGTTCAAGGGAGATAGGAGCTCAAGTCTTAACATCTCATGGCAGAGCATCATCAGATACTGCTAAGCCTTAACTATACTGTGGAAATCCTATGAGGCACTTAACATTCGCTCCCTCCTGTCTAATCCTTCCCCTTACGGAGTCACTCAGCACTACCCAAGGCTAACCACAATGTATTAGCAGGCACAGATCTGAAAAAAATAATTTAGAGACAGGAAGCAGAGCTTTAGAAGAGATGTGGGAGGAGGTAGAAAATGAGAGAGGAACATGCAGTGATACTACGCTCCTGCTGCTTGAAGCTTTATCACCAGTGCTGGCTGTATACCCAGGGCCACCCAGTTTGGGGTGTGTAATGGGTAGAGGCAGGATGTGATAGGTTGAGTATACGTCCAAGCAGCCCACCCATGGCTGATACGTGCCTAGAGGAACATGGAGACATCCCAGGTGGAGTGGGGCCATCAAGCCACAGGCACAAAGAGCATCTTTCAAAGGGATAAGGACAGCAGTTGGTGTTGTGCCGCAAACCCTTCCCAAAGCTGCTGCCAGTTGTGTTGATAGATCACTTTTTGGTCTGAAGGTCAATGAAGTTCTCTTTTTACAAAGAGAATTGGGTCTCCTAGAGAGGCCCTCAGATAACTGGGCCATCAAGGGCGTTGTTTAAGCTATAGACACTTGGAGTAGTCCTCTGGGATGGCTGATGAGTGGCAACATGGAAAGGTCTTGGAGCTTTTCCAGCTCTCCTCCTCCCAAAAGTCCACCTATCCCCTTGGCCAGTGCTAATGGAAGCAACCAATTCACCCACTGCATGAGCTGAGTGCTCATTTGTGTGTGTGGACAGTCAAGCAGTTACCCCTTCACAACGGTTCATGAAATGATTTTTGAAAGAAGAAGAATTGTATTGCAAACATCCCACTTCATCTTTCATCCTTCCACAATGACCTTACAGACCATAGGTGGAGGAAATTCCTTTTGCTTTTTATATCATTTACTCTCAAACAATTATGAAAAGAACAAAAAAGCACCCTAACAATTAAACTTCAGAAGCTCATCTTTCACCAGGCAAAAATATCTTTCCATCAACACCAACCTCCAAAGCGGTCAGGGAAAAAGAAAATATCAGCTTTGAGTATTTATTGTATTTATAACTGGAACCGAGACAAACTGAAGGATCACCAAGATAAGGCATTACTGTTCCCTTCATGCCAATTCTGCCCTCTTGCACATTTATGTAACTCATTAGCCTTAAGCCATTTGGAAAAGGAACAAGAATATTAGAGAATTATCAAATTCCTATAACAAAGCACAGTTCTTGAAATAACCCCTTCTAAATTGGCCTTGTCAATTCAGCTCAACATTTGCCTGCAAAGAATGACTTTCTGACAGTCAGCGGTATCACTGGGTTCCTCCTTCCTCCAGCATTAGTGACATGTGAGGGAGGAGAGGAGGAGAAGGGGCTTCCTCCTGGGCTGCTAAATTCTAGTGACAGTTTTGCAAGGCTGGTAAAAACCCTCCTGAAGACTTGCAGTGCAATGAACTCAGTTTGGGATCTCCGCTCTCTCTGCACCACGGGCATCCCAGCAAAAGTCACATTTTAGTAGCTCTTTCTCTTCCCAAGGCCAGCTGACTTCAAGCCACGCTACAAACCAGGCGCTGTGTTTCACCGCAAGCTCTAGGATAAACTACAGTCTTCCTGCAAATGAAGATTAGTTTCACGACAAAGGTATCTAGGTTTCCCCACTTGGGCAACTTCACCTTTAATCATCATTTCAGTGAAACAATTAGTAGCATTTGTGCATCAGAAAGGGAGACAGCTAAGAGTTATCAGATGTGTTCGCCACAAGAGCCCTTTTCCATGTGAAAAAAGCAGTAACAACCAGACACAAACCAGATTGGAAGGACCCACCAGCATGGCTTGGGCCATCCACAGAAAGTCTCAGACCAACCAGCGCACTGGCTTACCTCAGTACGACATCAGCTTGGACTCCATACATCTTCTGCTCCACTGCTTTCTGGAATGACATCAGAGTGTTTTCTGGTGCCAGCTATGAGGGGGGGAGAAAGAGCAATTTGTGATTAGTAGTAAGTGGAAAAAGTTTACGAAGCAGTGTCAGCGAGGATGCTGGGAGGAAGGTTTAGAGTTATTAGGGAGCCAAAACAATCTTGTTTTGCGGATTGCGTAGTGGGTAGTTACATGGGAGTACCAGCATCTTACTGAAGTCTAAAGACCACCAATACATTTGACTCCACTGATGGTCTTTCACACACAGGACAGAGCTCGATGCAGACTTATCATGACCTGCAATACCAGGAACTCAGCTAGCTCAAGGTCTGGAGCAAAATTAGTGTATGAGAGATTTGCTCACCAGCACGGTCCCCCAACCAGAGGTTTGCTGGAGACCCCCAGAAAGTGGTTGTTAATGTGATGCCAATTCTCTATCCATAGGTTATATCTAGAGCTATCTTAAACACGTTAACAGTCCTTCATTCTCCTACTTTCCCATGCAAACAGTGATTACAATGTCATTATAGAAAGAGGAAAGTCCATAAACCAGGGCCATACCACAGAACAACTAGACAACAGGTTCTATAGTACATATTTTATTTCAACATCTACTCAGTCAATATTTTATGTCAACATCTACTCAGTCAATAAAGTCATCTATTAGTCTAAAAATCAGATGATTTATCTAATAACAAATAGTCTAGTTAGTTTTAACAACAATTAAAATAGCCTTAAGCCTAGGAAACCTATCCCTGTGGCTGTCACAGACAAGGACTCAAATTTTATTTCAAATTCCTTCCTGTTGAATGGAGAAGATGACAAAAGAATTCTGATTTGTTTAAAAACAATACAATGTGAAGACAAATACTTGTGTTTCTACAAAACCAGTCCAGTACAGCTAGCCCCAAAATGTCCATAAACCAACAACAGCTAGATGAGGAAAAAAAATAGACAACTATGGACAGAAAAACTGACAGGTTTTCTGCACTGAAACATGAACACATCAAAATAAAGCTATTTTTAAAAATAATTTTCTTTTTTCCAGTTTTGCTTTCAGGTTTAGAGCACCTGTAACATCCTGTTTTTCTACTCAGCTCTGCCACCACCAGGATCAGTAAGTTTCCATCAGGACACAAGCAGTAGTCACAGCCCATGATTTTCAAGCATTACTCAGGATTTGGAGAGAGGAATAGTTAAGATCAAAGGCCTAAGCGCACCATGCAAGCAACATGCACAATACATACAAAAAACTGGTCAAGACTTTAAGGTGTCTCTGAGAATCATTTGTTTTCTTATTAGCTGATGACCTTACAATCTCAGGTCAGCAAAGCTTTGGTGGAAAACGATCAGACTAAATGTCAGTAACAATCTTCACGTAGCTCCAGTATCTCTCTACTGAATTCCTCTGGCTCAAGCCACACATCACTATCAGCTGATTTTTCTTTTTCTCAACAAAGGCAACACAGAGTCATGTTATCTTCCTAAAAAAGCTCCCAATCAAAGCCTGACTTGTCTAGAAGACAGAGGCAACACCCTCATCGCACTCTCTTGCACGCCGGGTCATGCAAGGTGGAGCTGAAAGAGCTTTTTGCAACATATTCACGATGCCCAGAGCTGTCAGCAGGGAGCAGCAGCCACATAAAGATCTAGAGATCCCATCCAGGCAGACCTGCTCCATTTCTCAGCGTTGCTTTCAGCTTCTCGGGTTTCCTCTAAGTAGCTTGGGTTTCCTCAGGATAACACTGCAAGGCAATCCTCCCTCTGCAGGGTTATACTCAATATTTGCTTTCGGAGACTGCAGCAATTACAAGGAAATGAAGTGGGTGGTGTTCAAACTAGAGACACCAGAACTAGAGAAACGAAAGGGTGATGCAAGACCACCAGCCTGGGTCAGGAAGGGTTACCAGGTGGATGCAGTGCAAATGCCAGCTCAAGATGTGACACCACATCAAGCAGCAACTGAACCCGTGCCCCTGTAAGGCAGTCTTGCTAGGGATGCAGACATACAAGGAATAGAAAAGCAAAAGTATGTTGAGTTGTAAATCATCTCTTAGGCTAAGGGAGACTGGAAAGGGCAGGTTGGACCACCTCCACTAAGCAATGAACGTAAAACCCGACGACACAGGTAGGATGATGCTGTTGTTACCCACCTACACAGTGAAGAGTTCATATTGCACAAATCAGGGCTAATGCAGGCAAACAAGTGTGGCTACAACAGTATTCCACCTCCACAGAGGTGGACCAGCATGACCAAGGTCTTCCCATGTCTTACCTGTACAGTGAACTCTGGCACAGCAGAATCCTAACCCAGAGAGGACACAGGCTCTGCTGTTTGATAACAAGATTAAAAGGTTTCCTGCCTCTCTGCAGTGTATTTCAGTTTCTGCAGGGCCAGGGTCAAGCCTTGCTTGGACACCAGCCCCCCCAAGATGCAGTTGGTTTGAGGTACAGAGGAAGCCTTAACTTTAGGTTAAGGAGCAGGAGTCCCGACCTTCACTGCTGGAGGTGCTGGAAGGAAACATAGAGCCAAACAGATCTGAGGGGTCAAGTTAATACTCAAGAGCCTCTCCATTACCTGGACTGGAGAAAAGTAAATGTAGACAGTGCTGAGACCACATGCAGAGGTGACAGATGAAAGCCAAACAGGCAAAGAGCCTTTTGGGGATGGGATTTCTATTTGCCAGACTGGACAAATTTGGCCATGTAAAGATAGTAGTGAAGTTCATGCGTCTTAGGAGAAGTGCTAAAATATGGGTTGCAGTGCTAAAACTTGATATTTTCTTTGATTTTTAAAACTCATCACGCTGTGACTCTCCCACCCTCAGCCCTCAGACAGATGCCACTGAGCTTAACCCCATGGAGAGACGATCTCAGCCCCAGGAGTGGGATATCCCACTTGTGCCTCATCTCTAGCCCCTACAGATCACACTTTACCCTTCAAGAAGGGCAAAACTTAAATGGACTCCACCAGGGCTGCATGCGGCTGCTCAGATACGAGGCACATCCATTTTTTTCCCCAGGAACTTGATCCCAAACACAAGTTAAATAAACTTACAAAACTCTGGCCAAATCTGTGTCAAAAACTGCAGCTGTGAAGAGGAAGCAGCATTTTAAAACTGTTCTAAGGACAGGCTGGCACTTTAAGGTCAGACCATCCAAATGCACACTTAGGAGCAGTAATGTCATTTTTATCACAACACCACTAGAAGTGAAGAGCATCCTCTTGAAGAGCATCACAGATGGATGAACATCTCTGGCTGCTCTGAATCAGCAAACAGCATGGACATCAGCAGAAATGCTCTCCCTAACACCGTGCCCCATGATGGCATGTGCTGGCTTGTCTCTATAACACCACAATGCTATTACTTGACAGTTCGATTCCCTCTGTGTCAGAAGCTTTTGAAAAGTAGATTACCTTCCAGGCAAAGACGTCATCTCCTTGTGAGCATGTGGTGGGTAAGCTCCTAACCTGGCCAGAGATAGTCACCCTGATATAAATAATTGCATCTCCAAATGAGCCCATCATCAATGCAGAAAGCTGCACTCACTGGTTTCTAAACCTCTCGGTCAATCCTAGCCTTAAGGGGACAGAACAAGTCACTCACACCAAATGCATAACCTGGTAAAGGTCAACCAGAAAAGCCAGGAAAGCAAATTTAACCCTGTCCCCTAAAATCAGATGCTGCCTATTCCTGGAGATTCCCCTGGCACCACTTTGAAGGCAGGATCTCTGTACCAGTTTATATCCCTTACAAAGCGAGGATTTTTATGAAAAGAGACAATTGGAGTGACAGGTATTGCTATCATCCCAGCCTGTCTCTGTCTCCCTCCAAGAAAGATGGAGCTAAGCCCCAAATTCAACATGCTTAGGGCAGAGGCGCACCCAAGTGGGACAGTTGCTGGTATAGAAATTACTTGCTGGGATTAGTACTGATTTTTTTAAAAAGGTTTTACAGCAAAAACTGCAATAACTAAATAAATGCATAATCTTTCTGCTTGTATCTCTCTCTGTATCCCTCCAGTTTCTTTGAATGGTTTTCCTCCTTGATACAATAGGTTCTGGCATGTTACACCTAAAACCCAAATCCAGGGTTGCAGTGATCCAGTGCAACTGGACACAGCCGATTTCTTAAGCAACCAGTGCTGAAGTGAAGGAAGCCCTGGGACACAAAGCACTGATTTCACTCCAAAATCTCTGTCCTATATAAATCATGCCAACTGAAAGCCACAGACAGACCTTGTGCAGGGTTTCTAGAAGCTGTTCCTTCTCTTCACACTTAGTTTGATAGGCTCATCCCTTGCAAAAATCAGGCTACTATTCATTTCTTCCTGCTACAGAGATGCAGCAAGTAATTTCTAGAAAATTACCCATGGATGAATTCATTTTGGCTATTTTTGTGCTCAGAAGTCAATTGCACATGCTTTCAAATTGAGTCAAGAGCTTTGGACCTTCCTTAATGAAGGTTATGAAAGTATGATAGTTAGAGCAGCGTAGCCTTGCTACAGTTGGACATCACTACACTGTATTTTTCCCCTAATTAGTCACTTTGCCAGGCCTTAAAAAAAAAATCATCACTGCATCATTTGCATGGTAGGGAGTTTAACGAAGACACTCACACAGAAGAACCAAATTTGTTCCAAAGTGTAACTGCAGTCACTGCACACCGCTGGCATTGTGTGCTGAGCTGCACTAAAGGATTTAATCGTCGCTTCATTGACAAGCTTTAAGGATATTTTCTTATCCTTTTGGAAACACGAGCACAATTTTAGAGTGTTTTTGAATTTTCCCTCCCTTATGTCTCCTTCCCCGTATCAATCTCCTCATAAGCCAATAATTGGACTAAAAATACAGGGCACGATAAGGGTGATACTTGGAAAATGGTATTTTCCCTTGTGTAAATAGATGTCCTTTAGAAGTTCCGTGCACAGGACTTAGTGTGGGATCTGCCAGTACGTTGATTTCAGCATTAGTGTCCCATCATGCCAGGTCACTATGAGGCCATAAAGATACTGTTTAAAAAGTAAAATATATCTTGAATCCCCAGGAATTCTAAGTATTTTCAAGAGTATCCATATCCAGCACTTCTGGAAACAGCTCAACTAGACTGAAAGGAAGGGAAAAAAGTGCAAAACAAAAAGAAAATAAACAAACTATTGCCTTAGACAACAGGATAAACTCATAAGCAAAAAGCCATTAGAAATTTAATAACTAGATACAGGAGATGAGACTTCATTATTGTTGTACTGCACACAAAAAAAGCTGAAGCTTGGTTTAACCAAAGACTACTGAGCCTTACGTAGATTTATTTCAATGAACACAAGCCTTTCTCCAGGTCTGACAGAAGATGCTAATTGTGATTGTTTGTTACTATCGATTGGACCAGCAGACGGGTTAACTGGCCATATTTTTAATAGGCAGGTGTACATAAGACATACAGCAAACCAAATGCTTCTTGATTTCAGCAGCACAAGCAGTACAAAACCAAAGCACTTCAGAGCCCTTAAAAAACCCAAAGCTATCGCAAACAGAATCATTGAATGGGTTGGGTTGGGTTGGAAGGGACCTTAAAGATCATGTAGTTCCAACCCTGTGCTAGAACACTACCACTAAATAGGTGGTAGCAAAGTTTTGGTACCCAAGATAAGATGAAATAAAGGCCCTCAAAACCATCAAGAAAACAAAAACCCTGAAACAATAGAAAGAAATCACCAGTTGTTCTTCATTAACTGAGAGCTCTCCAATAAGCCACAATCCCAACCAGAAGTCTTCGTTACTGTTTCTATCAACAGTTGGCACTACAAGATGACAAAACATCACCTCTGAGAATGCCAATGTATATTGGAGACTCCACCTTCAGGTGTCAAAAAACCAAACAAAACCAAAACAACTCCACGTGTGCAAGGCCATATTTGCTGGAATTTTCTTGGGAACAGCATGACAGCCTCCTAGTTGAGGCAAAGCATTCCCCTGCAGTAACCCAATAGGTAAATCCTAAGCGTAATTAACCATTGGCTTCCCACCAATCTTTGTCTCAGCAATGGGTACTTTTCCACTCTGGAGTTGTGCAAAGCCAATGATTCAGCACAGACGAAAAATGCTCCTCCTGGCATGGTGCCTGCGCCCAGCAAGGAGATGGACATCGTCTGCTGTGCAGGAAGGAGCTCGATGGCACAAGCACCGCATGCTTCATGGCACGCGCACAGCTGTTCCAGCACAGTGTCTCTCAGTGCTGTTAAGACATGTCAAAAACCAGCTGTACAAGTGGTTTGCCAAAAGCATTTATTTCAACGCTATTTGTAGCCTCCAGCTCTGAAATCAAGAGCTGTTTTTGCCTCTGACATGATTGGATGGTTTCCACAGGTTTAGACTGGGTGTTTTTAGACCAACCAGTAGCTTTTTGGTCCTAACAATAGGGGGTGAGTTTCCATGCTTCATGAAGGTTTCCAGGGAGACAGATGAGGCTCTTGCTCAGATAAGCCCTTGCTATTATTAATCCTTCGGGTGATTTACCTACAATTTGAAATCAAAGATCATCACGATGAGCCTAATTATTTTTATAAGGAATGTATATTTAGGACTAACAACCTAAAAGCAAGTAGGAGTCAAGAAGGTGCTAACCATAACGTTCAGATTGCAAAAGCAAAGACAACCTGCCTCAACCTGAAGCACCATCTAAGCAAAGACTTTTGGGAGAAGACTTAAAGGTGTAAATGGCAGTAGAATTTGCTGTTCTACTGGATGAAGTTCCTCATTTCCAACTCAGATTTGGTTCCAGCTTTTACCTTCTACTCTTGTTTTGGCTTATTCTCAGCGTAAGTGGCATATTTACCATCACAGGGAGAAGACAGTCAAGTCTATTGCCATTGAAGACAAAATGTAATGCAACTAGATTTCTGTAAGAATAAAAAAGCTGGAAGACCAAAGACAAGGGACACCTGCTCATAAAACTGTCTGAAAAGTTTAACATATTAACATGCAAACTTTACAGAGAACACCATCTCATGTTTTGGGTTGTCAGACAATTCCTGTATCCATCGGGACCCTTTCAAACCAGCAGACATCGAGTGAGGGTTAGAGCCCTCAGTTCTCAGCACATTGTTGCCACAAGCCCTGACGCTCTTCTGATGGGAGTCCAGAAGGACAGAAACAGATAGGGAGGCTGAATAATTCATTTTAAAAGACCCTTTGAAAAGAAACTAATTGATTAACTAAATGCCTGCTAAGAGGAAGGGTTTTCAAATAGCACCCTGATGGGAATGGACTGTTAGCATAGCAAAAAGTGGGCGTGACTGGATGACATTTAGGGAAGGAAAGATAGAAGGATTCATGCAGAAGAGCCTTTCTAGCAGTGAATTAAAGCTCATAGGGAAACAGGATGATATCAAAGGGACATTGCTTGGAGGACCGCTAGCACTACAGACAAATGGTCAGCCAGTATGGAACCAGTAGCTCTCCTGTACTGCAAAAAACCACACTTCATCTAGGTGCAGATGCCAGGATGGTTTCTGTTTTTCTCTTGCTACTTAAAATGCAAGGACTTTTTCCCTCCTCCAGTGTTTCAAGACAAATTATACGAGCCGTATGGCCTCTGTTCCTCACTTTTTTCCTCCACAGAACAAGGACAGCAGTTGAGTCGCACTCACACACATGCTATGAATGCTGCTCTTAAAGATCCTAAAGGAACAAGAGAAGAGAGACAAGATGTGTGGATGCACAGAGGAAAGCAGGCTTGAGGAGCAGGCTGTATACACTGATGGATCAGTATTCCTCAGTACTGTAGCCCTCAAGAAGTGCACACATCTACAGCTTTCCTGGGAAACTCTCCATCTTTTGCCCCATATACTGTGTCCCCAACAAATCCTTTATTTCAGGACAACAGGCATGTTCAGCTATCCCACAGATCCCCTTTGCTGGCTTTTGTCAGAAGAGAACTCAGTTGTATCTGTGTCTTTCTACTGTAAAGAGTGTTGGACATACAAATGCAACATTACAGACCAAGTCCTGCCAGATGGGCAAAGCCACCAGCTATCAGGCTCTATCAGAGAACGTGTTTGTCTACACTGCCAATGATATTTGTCTTGCTTCGGGAGATTTAAAGGCAAATATTGCATTGCTTTTTATCATTTCCAGTCCCACTATATCTAGTTTCACCTCAAGTCCCAAACTCTCACACTCTGCAGACTTTTGATCTTGACGTTGCCCAAGGGAAGATGTTTGTATCCTACAGCCCAGACTATTCCCTAGGCTATTTCCTCCTCCCCTCCCCAGCTCCACTTGGCCATTTGTCCAAACCAAATCTACATACAGTTGGTCTCAACAACTCAAAAGCGTAGCAAGTAGCCCTGTGAAACAAGGCCCTGTTAGCAGAAATGCCTCCTGGCAAGCTTTTAAAATCATCAGTTTCCAAGCAGATATGACTTAGGATAGCCTGAGGACTTGCACCGTAGGCGGAGCTCTTCAAACTGAAGGTGACACTTGATCTAGTGAAAAGCTGGGCATAGATGGACGTACAGAATGAAGTTTTTACCACCTCTCTCTGGTCCTCATCTATCTTATCCCCTCGCAACTTTGCTATTCAAGGGCACAGTCAGAGGACACACACTATACATACAGCAAAGGCAAAGCCAGCTCATCGTGGGACACGCACACTATTGCTTGGAGGTTGGAACAAGACTTGCTTGTCTCTGATCTTGCTTCTTGTGGGCTTCAGAGCAAACCATCTGCTGCTAACAGACAACCAGCTCTGTGTATCGGAGGATTGTGGAGGGGAGGGGAGAACCCTGCTGAACAGTTCCACATGCAGCACTGAGTGTCCTCCACCACTGTTTTTGATCAACCTTTGCAACCCTCTGCACCCTAATATGCAAGCAGCATCCTCCCAGATAGGTTTATTCCATACTGCAAGGAGCGTTTGCTGGCTCCAAGGAAGAGCACGTAGCAAAGTAACATGCCAAGTCTCTACTGGGAGTCTTGTTCCAGAGAAGGTTTATATAAACTATCTGGAAGACAGAAGGAATTTGTCTGCTGTTTGGTTTCTTTAGAAGGCTATAGGGGGCACACAGGCCTGGAAACTTCACAGGAAGAAAATCTCCTAACAGGTTTTGTGATTTCCTGCCATGCAGAAAGCATGCAGAGCCCAGGTTCTCACTTGGCTGTTTCTGGTCTTCATGGCTGGTACAAACTCAGTGGGACAGGAAAAAGCATTTATGCCCAGAACCTCATTCCACTACCCACAGAAACAATATAGTTACAAGAGTGACGTAAATTAAGCTGGCATTGCAAGGCATTGCTTAAAGAAATCATTAAAAAAAAAGAGAATTAAAATAAAATACTTCTGCGTCATGACGGATGTTTATATCACCTAGCAAAATCCTAGCGCACGCTCTTGAACTTGAAGAGGAGCTCAAGCACGCTCCAGCCTGCCAAATAGGTTCTGACAGCCTATACAGATATTTTTCTGCTTTGAATGTCAGCAAAAAAGTAATTTGGATGCCTTAAAAAAAAAGACCACCAAAACCACAAAAATCATTTGCCAGACCAGTGCCTACACTGCAGTATGCTGTCTTGTTTGAAGTCAATCAACCAGCAGAGAGAGATGGAGGTGCAAGCGTTCAGCAGACCTACATACAGAAGCACTCAAACTAGAGACCCAGACCAGTATGTCCAAACACCACAGGACAGTTTTATCCAAGCCCAGGGCTGTGCCCAAACCAACTTGCTCCATCTTTAGCTTGATTATGATTTCAAGGTCTACCCAGAGGCAGACGACAGGAATGTTTCATCACCTCACCCAGTCTCATGATGATCTGCAGTGCAAGAGTACCATGCAGTCATGTAGGGTCAGCACAGCTTGTTTATTTGTTTTTCCAGATTGCCACATACTCAAGGCATCTTGCTGTGAGCTGAGTTTAACCACTGCTAGTGAGGTCCTGCAAAGGACACAAAGACTGAGCCCTCAAGCTCTAAAAAAAAAAAAAAAAAAATCATCACAAACTTCTACTGCTGCAGCTCAAGAGCCAAGCCAGGAGAGCAAAAAATAGCAGAACTAGCAGCCAGAAAAATGCAATGTCACAAACTACCCTGAGCAAGGCAAGGATTGCCCTTTTGTTTGTTAAGGCATCTAGAACATCTGGGGCACAACTTGACTCTGGGTTCATGTACTGATTTACCACCACAGTAATGGAGTGCCTCAGTTATGTTTGTCAGATATATATTCTCTGGAGAGCAGCCTGAAGACCATCAGATCCTACACACAGGCAGAAGAGTCAGACAACGCAGTATTAATAACGCGAGACTACTCACCATCGGTGCTCCGCGGTGACCTATGATGGCGGGCTTTGGTCCCAGAGCCTTCTTCTCCATTATGCAAGGGGACGAGATGGTGAGGGGGACGAGGTAAAGTGCAACTACAACTGCGAGGTATGCAGTGAACATCAGCATCTGAGAAGCTGAGATGGAAAGAGAAAGAGCTGGTGAAAGTGTTGGTCCCGATCTCCTCACACCACAGGAGCAAAGTCAAGACACCTTCGTCTTCCTCCAGAGGAGAGACTGGTCTACAGCTGTTGCCCCTAGTACAACAGCAGAGCTCTATGTTTAGGGAAAAACATATTCTAGTTAAAAAAAACCTCTTTGAGCTAATCAAGTCCTGAGGGAGGTTTTCACTTCATTTTGTATTGGGGAAACAAAAGTTAAGTGAATTGCTTAAAGTCCCAGCAATGTAGCCCAAAACACTGCTGATCTCCATCCCTTTTGGTGGCACAGCACCAAATTTTGCACTGCCCAACTGCAGAAATAGATCACCAGTTAAATATATCTACAAATAAGTCTGGCACCATGTCGGTGTATTTAATATCACTTGGGTTTACACCACTTGTGTTTACATTGGTGGTTCACCAACACCACCCATTTCAGCCAGGGTAACACCACTGTCACTGCTTCTGCATTAGGTTTTGTGCCAGCCAGCACCGAGTTAATTTGCAATAATGTTTTACTGATTAAGTTGGACATGTTTAAATAAATCCTTGGGTTGTGATGGTGCTGCACTCCCCAGGGTCTCTGCAAGCAGTAACGTTACAGGACCAGCAAACGCAGCCAAGAAGGTGCTGGCTGCAGTGGTTGGGGCCAGATGAGCAGTCCTGCCTCTCACACCATGCCTCAGTCGCCCACTTCTGACTTCTGGTGACGTCACACAAAGTCCAAAGTACCTGGGAATTTTTTGAAGGTGCTGACAGCACAGAAGAAACACCCCTTGTTCCCAACAGACGTATATTCCTTACAAAGAACAACAGGCACCTTTGAACTCCTGAGCTATTTGGAGCCACTTGAAACCAAAGATATTAAAGCATAAGACTTCATTATTTTTTATATTATTATTTATTTTTCAAACTCATTAAGGCTTTGGAACTCAAGGGAGAACCTCCAAAAGAACCCTTTAAAACAAATATTTGCCATGGACGCAAGATGTAGACGGTGGGGTTTTTGAGGGGAAGGACAGAGCAGCCCAGATCTGATCCTGACCACAAGTGATCTGGCTTCACACAAACTGCTTTTGCTTCCAGCATCTAATAGCCTCATTCAAACATGTTCCTACAAGCCAGCAGGTAACACTAGTAACTTTGCCAGCTAATTTTTCCTGCTCTCTGGAAGAGATGTCAATCACCCACAGAGCATTCAAGGAACTGAATGGCATCTTGCTAAGTGAGTTCATGCTGTGTCTTGCACCATAAAGATATGGAGCCTTGGAGATGTGCGTTACCAGCATCAAAACCTCCGGACAGACACAGGACGTTATCCTGACCCAATTCTTGCTCACTCCAGGAACACCACACACCAACCAGGCTTTGCAAATCAGCCTAATTGTCAGCAAAGTCTCAGGCTGTGCAAAGAACCCGGTCCCTTCCTTCGTGGTACTGCAGTTTAGGGATTAAACATCTCAGATTCAGACTAAAGGGAAGCGCCACGTGAAATGTAGGGGCTTCCAGTTATTTTTATCAGTGGACTGCACCCACAGGGAAAGGATGACCCAGCATGGGTCACAGACCATGTTAAAATGGAGCTGAAGTCCTCACCCAGCATATGCGGGAACTGAGATCATGCACAAAAAAAACCCAGAATTAAATACATGCACGAAATGCATACTGTTCAATTTGAGATTGGAGCGTCTGTATGAAAGAAATTCTCCTGGTGACCACCCAAGCCAAGCAAGCAGGACAGATAAATCTTCTTTCTACACCATGACAACACCACCAACATCACCTAGACACAAGCCTTCCTTCTCCATTCCTCCTGCTTTTAGTGTCCCCTCCAGCCTAGTTTGGGCTCCTGGAAGAGCACATTTCTCACGCTGCCGTTTGCTATTCAAGGCTTCCAGGGTTGCTTTCAGTCTGATGTTTTCTATCTGACCTCAGAGGCAAGCTGTGAAAACAAGCCACTACCTTTTAAAACACTGTAGCTATTCAAGAAACTTCTATTCTCCAGGTTCAGAAAAAGTAGCATAGGAGGAATAAAAAAAAAAAGCGTAAATTTGCTCAGTAAAAAAAGCCTGTTGCTGAAGATTGTCACATGCCTCAAAAATGACAGGAACAGATCGTGGCACCAATGATTGCAGCTGCACCGGTTATTGCCAAAAGATTATTATTAGTGAGTGAAATCTTATTTTCCCATTACAAGTAACTGTAGGTTCTCACAGAGATTTCAGTTCGTTTCTTCCATTTTTAATGCCACCATGTCAAACATTTCTGTAACAAAAAGTCTGTAAACTCCTCCAGGTAAGATACCTTTCACAAGTAAAATGACTCTGAAATAACTTTTAAGATCCCATGGTACAGAAAAAAAATGAATGTTTTTCCTTAAAAACACACACACACACAAAAAAACAAACCCCAAAAAAACCCAAACCAAAAACCACACCTACCCAGGAGCAGAAAAAGAGAAGGAAAACAATTTCCTGGCATATTAAAAACAAACAAAACAAGCCATTTTCAGGGAACTCAGCTTCAAGAGAAAAAGCACGAGGAATTTAGAAGGAGCTCCTGCAATCTCTGCCCTAGGCATAACCACAAATCCTCCCTCAACTGGCAGCCTAATTACATGCTAGGACATATTTAAGAAGAACCAGGTACAGCTTTATTGGCATATTTATGAATTAACACAGAGCAATTCTTTCTTTGAAAGGTCTTTCTGGGTATCAAAATCTTTCCATCTTCAGACACCATTTCCTCATTCTTAACTCCCACTTCTTGAAGTCTTTTGCAAGTGGTGCCAAATCCTTCCAGGGCTTGTCTTTTGCTGCAGGTTAAATACCAATTAAAATAATTTTTCTGGGGCTGACACAAACGTCTGAGAACATCCGTGGACGCCCTGAAGCAAAACACTTTTGAGGGCACAGAGGGATCAAATTATTTCACAAGAAAACCTGGAGGAACAGCTCAGGCTTGGGAGAGCCCCTGGCAACAAGGTAGGACAGGGGAGATGCACAGAAGAGCTTATTTCAGTGGACAGGACCATCAAAAAGAAGACCTGGGTTCGGTCTGTCCTTCACCAGTCTGCTCCCTTAAACCTTTGACCATGTCTCAATACGTATTTAAGGAAGCATTTCATCATCACAGGACCAGATCTCTACTGAGCCCTCTGGGTGCTACTGCATCACAAGCAACAAGTCCTTGAAGGCTTTCAAAAGCCAGATCCACCTGGAAATGCAGTGAACAAGAGCCAAGGAGACAGGGGAAGGGAGAAGTACGTGTAAGATCCAGAGAAGAACATTGCACTTTAGCTGCAGAGGGTGCATTTATGTTTTCTAAAGCAGATTGATAGAAATCTGGATGCTTTTATTCATTGCATCATTGAAAACAGCCCTTTCACTTCCAACCCTGGCGCACTTCCGACCACAAGGCAGCAGCCACGGGATCTGGATGCATCCCCAGGCCAGGTTCACCCACTGTCAGCTGGTTCCCAGCGGGAGGGCCCAAAACCCCACCAGCCACCCACCAGCCCTTGACCACCATGCAAGGACATGAGTAGTACTCACTGGCTTTCTCCGTTCGTGCAAACTGCCCCGCTATCAACCATGACAGGGCCGTGACCGCTGCAAGTGCTCCTATGTGCAAGAAAGGGGCTGTGGCCTGCAGGAGAAGAGAACAGGGAGGAAAAAAATGACGACAAACACCTCAGCACCTTGTAAATTCATTGCTCTTACAGGTTGTATAGCATATCAGACCACTCTCTTTCCAGTTGGATATCATACCGTTTCTACCTCTGTTTTGGCCATCTCTTCTTCCAAACACTACCATTGCCTTTGGCACTCAGGCCACTATGAAGGCAAAGCAGGAAAGCTCTAAGCCCTTTCTTGGGGAAGGGTTCACCCAGAAACACAGATATTTGGAAAAGGCTTCATTAGACACCATGCAAATTCAAGTAAGGATCTTGGTGCCATCAAGTTTTAAATTTCTCATAAACCAGTTGAACGCTGATCAACGGCTCAACATCCAGATGGAGATCAGTGACAAGTGGTGTCCCTCAGAGGTCTGTATATATATATCTGAAAAATATTTTTGGACTCCTTTTTGAGGAAGAGGAAAACAAGGAATAGAGAGTAGGTCTATCATGACATTAACAGTTTCTAACTACTTTCCTCTAACACATACATCCCTACAGCATACCACAGGTCTTTCTTAAAACAGAACTAGACCACAGAAGTTGCATTCTTTTTTAGATATATATAAATTTTTACGTGCAATGTAAAAACAAACCCAGAGTACTCCTCCCATAGGACTCGGAAGAACATGATGCTCCAGGCGTGGACACCAACCTCCAGAGCATTGCTAGCCAAGCCAAGTGGAGGAATTGCCCTCTCCATACAGCAACTCTGAGTCACACCCAGCCTCAGTATTTTCCACCTCTAAGTCTGCAGCCAAAGCCTGGTTTGAGTTTAAAGGAAAGAGTCCAGGAGATGGAGACAAAGTGATATGGTGGCCTTGAGGGCTCCCTGGGAGTTTTCCTGCAAGTTTTCTCATTGCCAAGATTTCAATTCTGGGAGTAATAAACATCAAGAGAGGGTTTTATACAGTAGGAAGACATAAAATCCATGACATGTAGCTGCAGTGGCCTCTCTCCCCACACAGAGAAGCATCCTTGCAGACAACTTACTTGCAGTGAAATAAATACCATCTCCCATTCGTCATCCCAAAGCTGTGCTATTGATGACATGGTCACCACGGTAGTTATCAAGGTTGTCATCAGGCCAATCTGCAACAAATATGAGAGCATTTACATACTGGCCTACTATTATCATAGAAGTTTTACAGATTAGGAAATGGAGAGAGAAAACTTTTGTATGTAATAATCAGCCTAAAATAACTAGCCTTAGGATCTACCAGGAAAGAGGTTGAGCTTGTGTGCTGTCCCAGCAAAACCTCCCCTTTCCACCACTGAAGATAAGACACTGAACTAAATAGTCCCAGGAGGGCACATCTCATGGATGAGCTCTCACTTTCTTCACACAGTGGCCAGCGGTATGGAAAGATCAGGTGATCTGCCCTGCCAAAAAACTGGATCTGAAACAGCTTAAATACAGATTGGGTTCTGCCAGGCAACTTCAGGAGATGATCCCGGATTCTCCTGGCCCTGCTGCAACAGCCTGCGATGAACCAGTGCTATGGGAGGTTGACGGACTTCACTCAACTTGACTCACCAATGCTTCTGTTCAGGGATAAAACTTGAAAACACCCAACAGACAACACCCAACATCGCACTTCTCAGTAAAGGGCGAACATGCATGCAAGCAAGCCTGTACATCCCCATCACTAAGCAATCATCTCTGAGATGGTTCAGCACAACTTTGTGCACAGATGTGACTTTGCCTGGGTCTGAAATGGCAACAACTGTGCAGTCAGCATCCAAGCCATGTTGACAGAGCAGTTATAAGAGATATTGCAGCTTGAGAAGAGGCTCTGGATGACAGTGGCTGAACTGAGATGGCAGAACAAGACCCAGCCCCATCAGCCACTTCCCCCAGTCTCCCTCTCCATGTGGAAGCACTCAGAAGTCTGAGCAGAGCAGTCAAAAAGAAAATGTCACCTCCATTTTAAAGGTAAAAAGTTCAAACCATCAAAAACTGCCATAGAAATAACTCCAGATGTAAAGACCTAAAATCTGGGCTGCCTGTCAAAAAATAGTTCACCATCCTCCGCCTCTCCGTCTGGTATCTCAGTCTCTGCTGTACCGCATGCCTGCTCGATTAAAAGGATGCTGCTGCTCTGTGTCTCGATCTCATGTACTGTCTAGATCTGCAGTCTGTGTGGGAAACTTTGGCAGAAGAGGTATGTAACAATGAACTAATCATCTAGGATGCACAGGATGTCTTTAGACCGATTTCAGATTTACTTAACTTAGACAAACAAATAAAAAACCTGACATTCCCAACGTTTACAGAAATCACTTTTGTACATAAAGACATGATTTCTTATTCTGGTTTAGCCCTTGGTTCTCACTTGCTGTTCCTCTTCCTCTCCTAGATACCCACAGACCGACCTGCCAACAGCACAAGAGGTGTCCATAGGCCAGCAGTGCCTTACCCTGAACCTCCAGCTTTTGGGCAACACATAGTGCATGGGGCAGCAGAAGGGGCCAAGAGATCCATCTGCCCCAGGCTGAAGAGGATCCCCGAGCCAAGAGGCTGCCTTCAAACCACCTGCTAACCCTAACCAACCCATTCCCGCAGGTCCAAGGATGGGATTTACTCACCTATTTAAAAGATACCTCCCAGCAACCTATAATAGCAAGACACACTATTTCAAGATATTTCATAGAATCATATAATGGTTTGAGTTGGAAGGGACCTCAAAGATCATCTAGTTCCAACCTCCCTGCCATGGGCAAGGACACCCTCCGCTATATTTCCTCATTAAGGACTCTGAATTAATAAAGTACGAGGCAATGCATGTGGACAGTTACACCTTGCATGCAGTAGTCATTCTGCTCCCCCATCCTGTGGTCAGACCTCTGGGCCATCTGCCAGAGTCTATCACCAGCACATAACCCAGATTGAATCTACTTTTCATCCATTTCATATCCCCCAAAGCTGAACTCCAAATTCAGGAGCAACAGGAGACACTGTCAATTAGATTTCTTCAGTACAGCCCTAATTCCCTGTGATGTTATTGCCCTGTGCAGCACAGAGGTGTGAAGCGTATCTCCATTTCAACATTTCCTCCTCCCATCAGCTCCAATTTATTGCTTCTTACCCTCCTCTATGCATCTCAAACTTGGCTTACGATCCTCAGCTCTTTTTGCAGCGTTACAGGAGAAAATTGGAAGGAATCATGATATTTGCACATACCAGCCTCTCCCACATGCTTTAATCCATATTTGAAGGTAATTCAGCATGGTTGCAGAGAATAATATTAAACTTAATCCAGTCTCTTATCTAAACCTCCTCGGAAAGCTGAGGGAGGTGTGGGGAAGGAAAGAGAGGCGCAGAGCAACACATCTGAGTTGTGATGAAAGGTGGACTTTTTTGGAAAAAAGAGAAGGAAGGATGGCTTTCTGCAGGCAAGAACTAACAGATCTCCACCAACACATTCCTCTCCTGGACTTACTCATCCAAACCCACCATCCACCTGGAGCATGTCTGAAAAATACCATTTCCCCTGATGAAGAAACATATGTTAGACTCAAGAATCAACAATTTATTTTCCAGCAGCAGTCAGACAGCCTCCATCCCCTCTTTGCATTACAACCCCCTCCTCCCAACGAAGCATAATTTCTATCATTTCTAGGAGGAAAAAAAAAAAAA